>CM017563.1:15677957-16082957 GCA_007844125.1 Sinonovacula constricta
ACTACTACTACTACTTCTACTACTACTACTACTACTACTACTACTACTACTACTACTACTACTACTACTACTACTACTACTACTACTATTACTACTATTACTACTACTACTACTACTACTACTTAAACTACTAATGTTGCTGCTACTACTACTTCTACTACTACTTCTACTATTGCTACTTCTACCAACACTACTTATACTGATACAACAACAACTACTACTACTTCTGCTTCTTCTAAAAAAAACAAACAAAATAAACAACAACAGCTACTACTTCGACAATAATTAGTACTACTCCTTCCCTACTACTACTACTACTACTACAACTACTACTACTACTACTTATATTACTACTACTTCTACTACCCCTGCTCCTGCTTCTGCTACTGGTGCTACTATAACTACTACTACTGCTACTACTACTACTACTGCTACTACTACTGATGCTGCTACTGTTGCGGTTGCTCCTTCTACCACTGCTTCTACTACTACTTATCCTCCTTATACTACTACTCCTACTACTACTACTTCTACTTCATCTACTAGTACTACTACTACTACTACTACATTATTACTGCTGCTACTACTACTACTACCACTACTACTACTACTTCCACTGATGTTGCTTCTATTGCTGCTGCTTCTTCTACTTTTCAATCTTTTCGCGACTAAAAATAATTAAGGAAAGTCTAAATGCACTGACGCGAAGTCACTTTATTTTACTGGCAGAAACGCGAAGTCCTGCAAGCATTTCGCAACTGCATATCGCCGCGAAATGACTCCATTTCTCTGAAGGTAATGTCTATTCTACGCGAAGTCATTAAATATTCGGTTCACTCCTCACTTCGCCTTTGTAAGACTTTAATTCTGAGCTGTACGGTATTTGTATTGACTTATTCTGTACGAAGTGATAAATCCTTTACACGTATATCAATAAGGTTGTCTCAGGTAAGGCAGTAAAAGTTTGCTGTGTGGAGTTTATGTTTAACAATGACAATATTTTCATCGGTAAACTATGTTCTTCGCGGTATTACTTGTCACTGATCTTGCACTGTCCTTTGAATTGTTGTATTAGGTCCAATATAATTTAAAATTTAACTTTTAAAATTTAAGTGGCATGGGGGTAATTTCTTTTTTTCAGATTTAATTACATGTAGCAGCATTCAGAGGACCTTGTCATGTTTTCGCATTTATTTCTGAAAAAAAAAACAGTTTCACTTGCTTTTTAAAGAATAAAATGAAAATGGACAAGGTTATCATTAATAGATAATTTGCTCAAAGGTCTCTTCAATGAATTCTCTACAAAAATACGAATATGAACTATTTCCATATTTAATCGATTCTCGGTCCAGTAAACTGTTCTGGAAAAAAGATTATACTCGTGCAGCCATTAGTTTTTATTATGACTGATTGCTAGAATTTATAGTATGGCACGTTTAGTTTATATTCAAAGTGATTTTTCTTTTGGTGCTTAATACCTGGTTGTGATAAGTTGAAGAAGGCACCAAGTCAAAGTTATTGACCGCATTGGAACAAAAGACATGCACGGAGATTAAAACTATTTGAACTAGCACATGCCAGACGAATAAAACGCACACATGAAAGGTGAAACGACAAAACACTTCGACGCTCTATTGAGCATAAAGAAAATAACAGTCCCCTCCACCCACCACCACCCACCCCCACCCCCACACAATCCAGGTGATAAGGTGGCAGTCGCATTTCAATGAATTCAATATTCAGAGCCTCTCAATGCAGTTCTCAAAAGTCACCTTTCTTTTAAAAGTCTTCGTGCAAACAGTGAGCGCGGTGATCACAGTTCAGCTGCCATACCTCCCCAAGTTAAGTCTCGACCGGACTCGGGCTCTAACACAGGCGCTGGCGAATAAGGGTTATTAGCTGACGGCACTGTGTAGCTGTCTTTTACTAGTGACACTTGCCCCTAACTTAATTAGATTTTTACATTACTTTCAGCCTTTTATCAGTTTAAATATGTATTTTCCATTTTTAAGGACATGTTCTGTAATGAAATGATTTGCTGACACAAAATATGCATTAAAACAACAACATACTAAGCTGTATGACAATTATGCAACGTTCAATGTGCCACACAGTTGATCATGTAAATGATAAAATCATATTTAGTATTCTGATAAAAAAATGCTGCAAACGAAAAATAAATGATACCACACAGTAGCAGAATCAGCTTGCTCATCCACGTTTCAAACATGACTAAAATCTTTTTTTAAATATGAAGAATGCATGTAAGAACCTGACCCTTTGAAGAACAACGTGTACCTTCATTTAATATGTTTGGAGAAACTGTACATGTTTTATAAGTCTATGTTTGTTCTTGTTGATTTGTCTTAAGTAGCAAATACATACAAATAGCCATGCTTTGGGTAATACCAACATTATTTAATGTCATATCAGTATAACAACATACAATAAATCATCCCGATAATCACTATTAACATACATATTAAAATTATTATTTCGTTTGTTAACTAAATGTTGTTTTCAGTTTGTTTTGTTCAAAATATACACAATCTGGCAATACCGTTTTCTTTTGTTAGCACAACATATTGATTTGATTTCATTTAAAGGATCATCGGATCTTTAAGCATACATGTTGTACATGTTGTACACTACTATATTACCATTATGACAGTTGCAAGATAAATACTGTTATGTCTTCTTCTCAATATGTTAAAATACATCGTTAATGAAAAAAAAAAGAATGTTTAAAGAGTAACATGTTACTTTTCTCTGAATCATCCGAAGTAAATATTTAGGGCGAATAAACTACATAAGTACCAAGACGCGGATACAATGTATGAATCCCTTGTTTCAGCATTTTGATCAACTGTCAGATAGCCCTCTTGAAACGCTGCAAGGACGAAATTCGAGTACTGTCTGATTTGTCAACCCAATATTTTAACAAATGTAGTAGGGTGTATCAGTACAGCGATTGAAGAAGGATCACACGTCTAACTAATAGCATACAGGTGCACCATGTCAATAAGGCGTATTTGAATACCTCGAAATGTTATCTTATTATGGAATGCGCGACGTTAATCAACAGGTTAAAGGTTAAAGCAATTTAGAAGAACATAAGCATTGTTCCAACAACACATGTAAGGGTCAATGCGTGCATTGTAGTTTTGATTAATGTAGTTCCAGTTGTCAATTTTATGATCATATGAACAAAGAAGCTCTGTAAACAACGTTATCGTATCTAAATGTGCACAAAAATACTATTTTTACGACATACAATCACGTCTTTTGCTTCATAATCCTTTTCCGCCAGATCTTTAGTATATCCTTTCATGTCATTATAATTTTAAACTTCATGAATTCATGCCTAGTTATTGAATTAGTAATTTTAAATTCAATCATAATATAAACAACAATTTCCTTCAGAAAGAACGTGTGTAGTAGAAAAAATACATCAAGTATTGTATTTATATATTGATAGAATCCGAGCAGTAATGCATACTTTTTATAACTGTGTGTATATCCGGCAATAAAAGTGAATTTGTAACAACGGAGGATAATGTTGTCGTTAGTTTAATGTTCATTCATCCTAAAACACGACATACTCTACCTCTGGCTCACATTAGACATACTGTTGATGTTTTGATTGAATATACAAATTTACTTGTCAACACTGTGGCATGCAAACATACCTATCAATTCATAGTTTGTTTTCTCATTTAAGCAATGGTTAACATATGGATAAATTTGCTGCAGACATCACCTCTTTCCGTTTGTCAAAAGTTAAAGGCTTAATTGAGGCCTAAAACACAGCGGGGTATCAATACAACTGACGAGGCTCTGCATACTTTAAACCACATTACAAGAATGTAAGTACATAAATAAGAGATCAGTATTTGCAGATATATACAATTATAGATACAGACTTAAAATACACAACAGTTGACCTGACCTTGTAGCGCAATCGGCAAAGCGTCGGCTCCAGGTACGGGAGGCCCCGGGTTAGACTCCGGGCCGCCACATACAAAGTCGTTAAAGATGGAAGTAGTATAGCTTCCTTGCTAACGCTCAAGGAAATATAAAGATAGTTCCACGACTGGTTGGCCCGATGTCAGGATAAAGTGGGTGTGATATTATGCCATGTGTTCACGGCATGCTATACACAGTGAAGGAAGTACAATATCTGCTTCAAAGGGACACTATTGCCAGATAACTGATATACTGTTGGTGGGACAATAAACCCAACAAACAATTAACAAGCAAATATAGTGTCGAGATACACAGTGTACAATAGGCATAATCTATCAGATAAAAAAAGACAAGGGATGCCACTTCCAATGATCCAGTATAAATCACTATTTAATGTGCGAAGGTCTACCACCTGAGTTACAATGCGCCGGTGGTTCTGCATGACATTTGTCTGGGTTCCTCCTCCACGAAAGGTCTGGACGTCGCTATAATGACCGTAAATATTCACTGCGATTTATTAAAAAAATCAAGAAATAAAAATGATAAAGCAAACGTTTTTTGATTAACGCATCATGTAGGATTATTTGGTTTAAACTCTGAAAAAAATATTGTTCACTTCAACGAACGTGTTGTGCATATATTTCTCTGTATGATACAAATGTATTATTTCGACTTATATAGATAAGTTTTATGAAATAGAAAAGTGTATAAAAAGAAGAGGGGAAATACTTATCGCTAGAGAGGTTTAAAGTACCAAGGAAATTCAGACTGGTATTAAAGACCAAGACAAGTTTTGAATGACATCTGTTCACCCATTTGTCTGATGATGGCCATGTATACCAAGTTATTACAGAAATGTACTACATCGTCGATACTCCTCATTACTGCAGACAAGTTCAAGTATTCATCACAAGCTTTCAAAACCCTTTGCGTTGCAAATTATATTATTTCTTGCAAACATAAAATAAAGTGCGCAGAATACACAGAAAGGGTTTTAATTGAAGTACACATACAAATACAACGTTGTACCGAATGGTTGGTCAGTGTATAGACAGTAAAAACACTCAATGCTAAGTTCAACGAGATCAGTAGTTAATAATTACTTAAGCTTTTTAATTTCGATTCAAACGTAAATATTCAAACGGGATACGTTTGATTATAGAATAAAATATTTTGCAGAACATCATCAGAAATAGTCAGCCAGTTCACTTTAAATACAAGTAAATCGTAAAACTACAAGATGTTGCCCGGGATCTGCTGTGACAACTATGTAAATGGACATGTTGTATAATGAAACTGAGTCATAGCACACACTGTCCTTCTAAACGAATTAGAGCGTCGGCTTGCTTGTCGGGAGGTCTCGGGTTCAAACCCCGTCAGGGTCAAACCAAAGACTTTAAAGATGGAAGTAGTGGCTTTCCTCCTAACGCTCGGGGCTACAGGGACAGCATTACGCCTAGCTCGTTGTTGTAAGTATAATGGGCCGGCCATGTTCAGTCCCTGGGCACCTCATAATTTCCTCTGTGCTATAATGATAGAAATGCCGCTGCACAATATCGGCAAAAATGCCGGCAAATCCCATGCCATTCCTTCTAAAGGATTATCCGGATCTGTTACGTTTGTAAATAAACGAGGCCATTTTTAAAGTTTGTTTGCTTTATCTAAAAATCTTTCTATGTATGGCGCATTCAGAACCATTGAACTAATCTGGCATGCTCTCAATGATTTCAGAAATTGCATTTGCGAAAATAGCAACACGATCTTCGGTCTTGCTTTGTCTCATTGTCAATGATCAACAAGTCCTGTCCAATGATCGATTTGACAAAGATTATTCACCGCAGTGGTCCCATATATTGCGAATGTAAACCCACCTACCTGAAGGGCAATGTTCTATTGATAAATCATGTTTAGATCTATTTATATATCTTATCCCAGGAGCAGCCAGGGCAATTGTTCTATCGACTAATCCAACAATGTTGCTTTCCTAGCTTATCGGTTGCTCATTGATCTTAAAACGTCTGCCGTAACTCGAAATAAGAACGATTTGTACAGTTATAGGTTCAAAATATAACGTTTCCAAGGGTTATATTTTATCAATTTAAAATCATTAAGTCAAAATGGAACATCACCAATAATTAAACATCATCATAAACATCAACATCATAACCAACACATATAATATAATTATCACCTCCACCGTCATCAATTAAAATAGTTTTAGCCAAAAGTGAACAGTGATTTATTTATTTTCTCTGATACTTACAAAATGTACCGATGAACACGTCGATACCAGGGACATAGTAAACGAGTTAATCGAGGCTTAATAGTATCAAAGCGTCTTACCACTGTAGTGTTCCAAAGGATATCTTTCACTGGCTCTCTGTTGTACCTGGTATACGTCATCCTACCAATCTGTATGTTAGGAATCATTCAAGCTCTTAACAAGTTATATTCTCAATGCGGGACCCTTGGTAAGACTGTGTTGAAGCCGTTATAGGGTCATATTTTAAGTTGGAGTTGTTGGAGTTCAGTTTTATAGCCGCCGTTATTGAATCATAGTTCCAATGGCGGGATTGTTGGAGGTCAGCGTTTTCAGATGCTACTGGTCATTGTCTCTATATGGAAGTTGTTGATGTTCATTGTTAGTGTTGTTACTTGGTCATTGTTCCAATATGGAAGTTTTGGAGGAGGTCAGTTTTATAGCTGTTTTGTGCACATAGTCTGAATACGAAGCTTTCCGATGGTCAGTTAACTGTTATTGGGTCTAAGGCAAAAATGTACAGGATATAAGTGATAGATTTTATTTCTGTCTTTTCAGTATAGTCCCAAATGTAAACTTGCCAATTGAAAAGCTGTCATAAAAATGAGACACATTCTGAACAGCTTGATTGTTCATGATCATTTTGCAGTGTTTTACTTCCTTTTCTCTGTTTTGCAGAAACTTTTAATTAACTGTTTATTATAGCTTTGTTTTCATTTCAAATAAATGACTATGTACTTTGCACAGCTACCCTGTTTTGTAGCAGTTTGTTAAATGCACGTTCTGATTTCCCAGAAAGATGAGACATGACTTACTTTACAGCCGCTAGCTTGCAAACTAAAAATAATAATCGTCAACTTTGAACAGCACCTACAAGCGGTTATTAATGACCATTCATGATATAAACAACAGCTTTATGTTGCCATGTCAACAACGAAAATGTAGAGAACAAACTAGTTATTTAACTCACAAAATATAAAATATATATTAATAAAACGAGGACATTAATAAAAGAAGCCAATACAGCATCACATCAACAACGATGGAGATGCATACTGTACGATGTTCTTAAATAGTGTTCCTTTACCTAAAATCATCGGCATATTGCTGTAAAGAAATGTCTAAAACACAATTTGTTCTAGTCCCAGTTAAGAACCAGGTAGGATTTTAACATATACAAATAATAAATACTACTTGAGGGCCAAACTTTGGCTTAAAACGACATAAATAATTCATTT
The DNA here is from genome assembly GCA_007844125.1 of Sinonovacula constricta. Classification (NCBI taxonomy): domain Eukaryota; kingdom Metazoa; phylum Mollusca; class Bivalvia; order Cardiida; family Solecurtidae; genus Sinonovacula; species Sinonovacula constricta. Next base: position 15,685,422 of record CM017563.1, read on the forward strand.
TAAAATACGGAGAAACACACGTTTATGTCCATTTTTTTTTCTTTTACAATTCACACAGAATATAGAAACAATAAAGCAAAATGCGCATTCTTCTTCTACTACCATTACTCCCACTTCTTTTAAACCTTTAAACCTCTAAATAGCTATTGAATCTGGGCAGTCATACACAGTTGTAGCCATTTGTTTGATGGCATATCAATGTATGTGTCCGGTTGCACAATAGCGGAGATAGTATGCTGGCTTTTCGTGGGGAAACACACATTTCTATTTCTTACCGCTCTTAACACTGGTATTCTTATTCGAAATTGCATTTAATCGTGTTATAGTAAGATTCATATCTTGCTGTTTAATTAAAACCACATTTGATTTTTTCTATCGGAAAACACAATGGTTTAGTTTGATCTGTCGGGTATATTAGTTGCATTTATGTGACTATATGCCATTGCTATTGTTTCTTAATGACTATAAACACATTAACGTTATTGTTCTCTCGACAAAAATCGTCACGAGACATCTACACTTGTGTCGGCTGCAATATTTGTGAACTGTCAAAGAATCGCCATTTTAGGGAATATGGGACATATGTATTAATTTATATCAGTAGTGGTGTTTTATTTTTCTCTTCAATCGGAAGCTATTATCTGTAACTCGTTAGATTTTTATCTCAAACCGATGCGCCGGGACAATAATGACTCCTGTCGATGATTAAGCAATGCGCAATGTTACGCTACTCAATATTAGTATATCTTACACAAAGAAACCTAATCATGAGCTGATAAAGATTTTTAACCAGTTAGGTATACACTTTTAGTACAGAGGATCTCTTGCTGAACGTTATTAAGTTCGACATGTGTTCGGACACTAACACAGAAGTCAATCTCAATAACATGCAAACATTGCCACAGGTGTTACCAATATTAAATATCACAAACTCAGATACTTCCGTCTGCACAATGAATAAGACCAGACATGCGACAAAAACTTAAAATATTTTTTTCTTTATGTATGTTATAAATCCAAGACCATTCAAGAATAAGGCACTTTTACTTAGTCATTGCATACAATCAAATGCCTTTGAGCTAGTTGGTATTGTTGAAACATCATTCGGAATCTGTATCGGTGAATTGGTCCAATGACTACTGCATCAAACATGTACCTTGTGATGATAGAAGTGAAGGTGGGTGTCCACTTGTCTTCAAATCACATATATTCATCTGATTGCTCCAAGTGCGGATCATGAGTTTTTTACGTTTAAATATATAGACTTCAACATTGAATTAACAGAAAACACCCAGTACCTTTTGCTATTATATAGAGGCCACCGCCATCAAATCAAATGGTTTCAATATAAATGAATTTCCTGATCAATACTGACCAAGGTTCCTCTCCAGATGAGCTTATGTTAATGAAAGTTGCATTATAGTTGGAGACCAGATATTTCACTTAGACATTCCACAAAGTCGTGACACTGTGCGATTTTGGAGCGTCTTTAATTCTTGTGGTAGGATGGTATCCTGCCTACACATGTAGAACGGTTTACACTTGATGTTGTATTTACCATATCTTCAGGTGACATCGTTTCTTATATAGATGTTACTGACCCCGGAATGTCAGATTAATCTGGTAATGATTCGCATGGTCATTTCACTTTGACATTTAAAGCAAAGATACCATTGCCACCACCTGTAATAAACATGCTTCTTGAAGAAAAGTTATTGCCATTAATAGGCATTTTTAAGGTGGCCATTGTATCATCTGATTTACAAAATATGCAACCATGGTCCTCAGATGCTGATGAACTAGAATACAAATAGTTATTTTCTTTTTTAGAGAACAAAGGTACATTACGCAACAACACTAAAGTTTCAAAGCCAGTGTGTTCCTGGTACACCGATGAACTACAGGATAACAAATCCCTTCGTCGTGATCTAGTGTGTAAATGGCGCGAGTCAAAACTTTATATTGATCAGCATTTATACTAGGAATAATGTGCCCTTTCAAGATTACCAATCATCTTCTTTGGAATTAGCTCAAAACCATATTGATTTATTCACAAACAGAATTAAACCCATTAGAGATAATATAAAAACACATATTTCAACAACCAGTATATAGGACACTCTTCATCATCTCAGCCATCTTTGCCTTCTGATATGACTGATTTCTTTCCGATGTCTGAGCAGGATATTACCCGTATCGTCCAAGAAATTTAAAATAAATCATGAGATCCAATACACACAGGGTTGTTAAAATCGTGTATTTACGAAATGTTATTACTACTTACAATAACCATCACTACGTCTGTAGATGTTCCAAACGTGTTTAAATGTTCACGAATATGATCATTTGTAAAAAAAAAACTGACCTTGACCAAAGTGAGCGTTAAAACAACTCCAGATTTATGTGAATCTTATGTAAAAGATTTAGAAGAAAAAAGAGTAGACACCCTGCTAGAATGTCATCTATCGTTGAACACCATGCATGAGCTATATCAATCTGAAGTTAAAAATGGCATCATGGAATCCTAAGACAAAAACAATGTCACACTCTTTATTCTACTTGACCTGACAGGTGCATCTGATACCATTGATTATGTTACGTGGTCGAATAGATACAACACGAGATGTTTTCTAAGGAAAACCACTTAAATGGATGCTTTCTTACTTAAGTAAAGAAAGTGATCGATATCATTTGCTATCAGGGGCAGTTTTAATGAGTTACAGTGTGTGGCAGAGCTCAGTGTTGGTCCAGAAAAGCCATATGTTATGTCTACGAAGCTCGCTGGTGCTATCTGTAAACGTCGCGGTCTACTTCAAGATTTTACACAAATAATTTACAACACTACATTCCCTTAAATGCTAGCCAAGATGTTCAAGTAGACGATGTACAACTTGTCGAGTAAGCCTAACAGAACTAGTTTCATAGATCTAAACAGCATGAAGAACCTATGATGCAATTTCAATAACCATTTCTACATCTTAAATGCAACCTGCTAGTGTCGGAAGAAATTATGAAGCTTTCTTTGAATTTATAATGGAAATGGAAAAATCACGTAAACTCAGTGTGTCGATCTTGTAATGAACAACTTAGACGAATATGTCATATATGGCAGTACCTTAAAAACCTTTGTAACGCAACAAAAAGTATCCTTAACAAATTCGGTACATCCCGAGTAGGCTACTGCAATTCATTATATGGATTGTCTAAAACAGTAGCAAGTAGTGTGCAAACTACCGCCGCTAGAATTGTTACTAGAACATCGCAATTCAATGACATAACATCTTTCTTGATATAATTGCGCTAGTTGCCTATAGAATACAATATATTATGTTATGTCTTACGTACAAGCCACTGCACGATCAATCACCGGGGTATACCCAATCAGTGTTCGAAATATACAGACCTAGCCATGTACGTACATCTCAGAATGAGTCACGGACACGTGTCGTACCTAGCAGTAAAATCGTGTGGTATGCTGACAAATGCTTTACTGTTAGTGCTTCACAACTCTTAAACTCGATGCCAGTATCACTATGCTAGTCTAGCAATCTTTGTTCGACACTATGCTAATAATAAAAATGCCAGTATGTTCTTCTCCTTTACTTGAAATGACTGTTGGTTGAAATTGTTTCATATTCAAAAGGAGTATTTTACTATCTTAATCAAATCGGTTCCATGTTTAATTAAAGTTATATATGGTATTTTGTTTTATCTTATTAAAACTACTTATGATATCATCAGGTCTAGCTGCCACCATAACGATATTTTAAACTGTATTTTAAACACGTATTATTATCTAATGTATGTTTCAGTTAGCTTATTCCTTCTTCAAATGTTTGTTTGTTTTTTACTGTGTTTTCAATTAATTGTAAAGCACTTTTGAACGTGTATGTATAAATAAACAAGTGCTATATAACTTTGGTGTATGATACAAACTAATAGGAGAAACCTGTTTATGACTCCTGCTATAACTAACTATGGTCAATATCTATAGAAGATCACTCAAGCAAAATACGCTTTAACTCAGACCACCTCAAAAGAGAAAATATTAGTTTTTATGGGCCATACCGTTAAATCGGCTAAAGGGAGCACATTAATCAATAGAATTGATGAGACATACACAAAGTTTATGCAAAGTCTATGGCGATTTAGGAAAGTATCTCTCCAAGCAGAAAATAACTATTATTTTGGACTGCTTTGTGACAACCCAGTTGGAAACGTATTTTTATCATTGTGTTCTATTCGTTTAAAACTCCACATCCCCTATTCCACTGTAATAGAACTGACATGATTGGCGATGACGTGTCAAGTCTATGAGTTACGGTTTACTTTCCTCTGTTACTAACCGAGCAAACGTTTAAAGGGAAAATTTAAAAAATAAACTACGTGAGTATAATTATTTTGTTTAAAAAGACATTTTTATTTTCCCATTTTTAATATTCGGACCAGCTATCTGATAGGAACTTTAAAATGCCTCAAATCCAGCTCTTTTAAAACGAATCACAATACGATTGTGAAACATGTCACACGCAAAGTCCTGTTTGATTATCTCAAAATGAGATCTGGTTTTATTTGATTTCAATAGCTAATCTGCAAAATGCTTAAAGCTGTTTTGAAATAAGTATTGTTTGGCCGATCAGAGTGTATGTTGTAACCAAGTACCCATAAGGACAATGGCATGCTAGTTAGTGTAGTAAACCTACATGGGACTAGACGGGACTAGAGAAGATCTAACAGGCTAGTAATTCAGTGTCGCTATCCTTTTCAAATGAAGGTGGTGTTTAATTGTGGTGAGTACAACATTGATCATTCTTGTAAAAAATATATTTGTAGTGGTTGTTTTCATTTTCTCATTTACAAAACAAAAACACATTTGGCATGAATTTAAGCGAATTTCCTTTTCAAAGGGAATATCAAAGAGAAACTTGACTGAGGCTAGACGAGATTTTACAGGACAGTTACTAGTGTTGCCAACCTTTGTGGATGAAGGAGGCGTTATGTGCAAAACTTAGCTTGGGATTGGATAAGGGGTCAGTCAGGTCAAGGCCAAGGTCAATCTTACTAAAGATGGTAAAAAAGGTTTTCGCTCAATAACTTTAGTTTGGATAAATCCAATCTTGCTGAAACTTTGCTTGTATGAAGACCTAGCTTGTCATTGGATTTGTTAAACCATTGAAAACCTGGTTTCGTGACATGGCAACGTTTCTTGTTTGACGATAGCGCCGGTGCGCGAGCTCACGTGGTCTGTTGGTTAAGTTGCAATATTGCTGTACATAAGTTCGATGATTTGCATTCCGGTCAGAGAGAAGCTTTACTGTCAAAGGTCATACAGCTGACCTACGATGCACCGGTAATTAAATAGACATGTGTCTAATGTCTTCCTCTGCTAATGAACTACACGTCGTTTTACCGAACAAAGCTATATTGATGTTTGTATCTTAAAATGATATGTTTCTAATACATTGTCGAAACGGCTTATAGTTTTATTTTATTTTCTTAAACTGGATGATTGTGATATCAATGGATAACGTGATTAACAGGATTCATCATCGATAACTGTATCCTGTGATATTTAATTCTGTTTTACCGAGACACACTGTTTATGTATATCATCAGTGTTCAGCTTGTGACACATATTAATAAGAATATTAACAATGTAAGTTGGCGTCATGTTTTAATGTCAGTTATCAGGGAAATGGCTTATTTGAAATGTTGAAATTATTTATTGGTTAAACGGCACGGAGTCTAATATTAGCATCTGAAAAGTACATATATTGGTTAAGAAAATATAAAAGACAATGCCGTACCGTATATATCTGATATCCTTTTCATGTCACGAAGTTTATTCCAGGTTTACTTACGGTTTCTGGTTCCATGTTTCGGTAACCCCCCCCCCCCTGATCTGCTTGTTGACATGTTTTAATTTTTATGAGAAGTGTAAACATATGTTATATTCATTGGTGTAGGCAAAGAATAAACCGTTACACAGAAAATGGGACAAAGCCAGTCGACATCCAGTCGGTATGAATCGAATGAGGTTCGAATGCCACCAAAAGCATCGACTGCTTCAACGGTATGTTTGCCATACTTATTGGAACATTTTCATGTGACTTATGTTAATTAAGCAACAATAAATATGAAGTTATGCAACATTATAAAGGTACATAAATATACTCTTTTTTACGTCGTCTCATTTACTTATGGCGCAATGCATTACGCATGTAGAGGCATATAATTCCCAGGCTGTCTCTAGCAGTAGCGGGATATAAAAGCCGCCATAGGTGGTCAACTTGGGTGTCATGGGTGGAGACTCAGTATTCTCCTGATGACAGAATCCTTTTGGTTGGGGCCTTTGGTGACTTGCCATAATATGGCAGAGAACCTAACTTTCGCCAATATACGACGTTGGTCATCATTTGGAAAGTAGACGGGCGCTTACCTAGGTTCGGTACAATCAATTGGCAGGCCGATTTGTTCATGGGATACTTTCATTTTACTTGTGCACATCCGCATATAGTACTGGTATTTTTCATTCTAATTTCTGATTATTGTATTAAACGATACCGTGTAACGCAATCTCACCCTCATATTTTCGGTTATATTTTTTCATTATCTAGTGAACAACCGGCTACACCGATCAATCTGGCATCACACACTTTTGTTTAATTTTTACTAATAAGCCAAAAAACAGACGGCCATATGGACCGATCTGGCATCAAACACTTTTAATTGCATTACACATATATGCCAATACCAATGTCCCCTTGTTGGGCTTTGGGGCAAGAAGTGACCCAGAATGTTGAATCTATCTAGAAACACGTTTCTCATAGTGTATTGTTAATGAAGATAATTTCAAGAATATCACAGTTTGTCATGCAAAAATCCATCAAGACCCGTTGAATTTATTACATAAATGTTAAACAATCACTGTCTCTTTATGGAAATTCCACCTTAGATAATATTTGAAACTTACCGAATTTTCAGTTCAAAATGGTCCCGCACCACTCCCTTAACTTTTCAAAATATGTTATCACTTCTTCTAATCTATCCAGACTCTCGGAGGAGGATGTGCTTACAGCACTGACAAGGTGTGAGTGGTGTTCAGAGGACACAGTTCAAGTCCATGCACTGCCCAAGTTAAAAAAATGATTAAATTAAAATACAACCTAATTATGTCATGTCGTTATGCGCGTAAAATGGCAAAAGAAACATGTTACGTGTTACTTCTAAACCATTTTGCCCTACAAAGTCATCATAAACTTGTGTTCGTTATGACAGGTCGATTAAATACGAAACCCCGTTTGGTGACATCTGACAAGATCATTATTATAACAAGGTTTAAAATGACAGTTTTCTAAAACAAACTGAACAACCAAATCTAGGAACCAACCTATTCCATCCCAATATTTCCAAGCTTCTTCTAAACAACCTGCTAAAACTGCTTCAAAATCACTGACAAAGGACGAAAGAAAGGTTGTTGTAAAGGCGACATATCTAAAACTAAACTACTGGTCCTTCCGGCAGCCAAGGGGACGCACTCTCCACCAGAAATAAAGACAACTTGCTAATGTCACTTGGAAACGCTTTAAGCTATGAGTGAATTATATTAATATAGTTACATTAATAACAAAGTAGCACCTTGGAAATGTCTACGTGTTAGGGCGGAGTGGATAATACGTGTGATTATGTTAATGGTGGGGGTTGCGGTACTACTAGTGGTGGTGGTAGTTGTGTGATGATGACGACGATGATGATGATGATGATTGTTCCGCATTGTGAAGTAATTCCTTAAATTTCAATGCATCGGCAAATCACACAAGAGTGTTATAATAAAGTTATAAGAGTTAAAAATGATAAAGTTAAATTTGTCAGTGGAAATATATATAAATTGGTAGTACAAACGTCTTAGATTGATGTTGTGGAGAAGAATGTATACGGGCATTACAGGGAAACGAGTGTTATATACTGAAAAACATACAAACCCACTTGTTTATAATAATTATTGTTCACATACGTATCTTCACTTGTTCAGGCTTAACAGTGCTGCGAGGTGTAAATCGAAACCCTAAACACCATAACTTAACATAACTTTATGCAATTAAATGTTTAACATATCAAGAATTGTGTAATGTGCGATGAGTCAGTGTTTATTTCCCGCTTCATCTTCTATCAATTTAAGGTTGTATCGTCGCATTTAGTAATTAATTAAAATATATGTGAAGTTTTGTTTAAACAGAGTCGCTTTCACAAATTAGAAAGTGGGATTTGCCGGCATTATTGCTGATACTGTGCAGCGACATTTCCATCATTATAGCACAAGGACACTTATGAGGTGCCCAAGGACTGAACCCGGCAGGTCCATTATACTGACACCGATGAGTCAGACGTAATGCTGTCTCCTTAGCCCCGAGCGTTAGGAGAGAAGCCACTACTATCAACATTAAAGTCTTTGGTTTGACACGGCCGAGGTTTGAACCGACGACCTCTCGATCCGCAAGCCGACACTCTACCACCTAAGCTATTGCAGCCGATAAATTAGAAAGTATATGTAATGTTTTTTATGCAAATACTGTCTTCTTAATAGGGTACGAGGTTTAATTTTCTAGTGTGGAAAAGCAGAAAGCCTATCAACAGAACGGTTTTATAATATACCTAAATCGAAATATAAACTTCTATTAGACACAAACTTACAATCACAGTGGGGGGTTGTGGGGTGTATGTGCGCGAGACATACATTTTTAGTGAGATTGTTTGTCATTTTATCACCATAACTTAACATAATTTTTATGCAAATAAAAGTTTAACATATTGAGAATTTTAATTGAGAAAGTATATATAATGTTTAAATACATATACTGTCTTCTAAATAGGGGAAGAGATTTAATTTTCTTGCATGGAAAAACCTGAAACCCTTTCAACAGAACATTTTTATAATATACCTAAATCGAAATATAAACTTCTATTAGACACAAACTTACAATCACAGTAGGGGGTTGTGGGGTGTATGTGCGCGAGACATACATTTTTAGTGAGATTGTTTGTCATTTTATCACCATAACTTAACATAATTTTTATGCAAATAAAAGTTTAACATATTGAGAATTTTAATTGAGAAAGTATATATAATGTTTAAATGCATATACTGTCTTCTAAATAGGGGAAGAGATTTAATTTTCTTGCATGGAAAAACCTGAAACCCTTTCAACAGAACATTTTTATAATATACCTAAATCGTAATATAACCTTCTATTAAATATATAAACTTCCATTCACAGTAGGGGGTTGTGGGGTGTATGTGCGCGAGCCATACAATTTTAGTGAGATTGTCTGTCATTTTATCACCTAATATTCCTCTATGACTTCAGATATAGACACAGTTTATAATAGCGCTTAAAATGATATAAAGTACTTGATTAATCTATAAATTCCTTTATTCAATTATTGTTTGTTGCTGCCGTTGACTTATTTTAGAGCTATAAGTGCGCTGAGCGAGTCATTATACATATATGTTGTCATGTTCGTAAAGTTATTTTATTTATCCATGCACGGTATTTTAAATCGCAAGTAGTTCAGAGGTGAATATAGTGTGCCTGTCATCTAATTTTATGTAGGCTGAGTTAAAAATCCTATTATTACCAATTGATATCCAACACCGGATATTAAGAAAACGAATGTGTTTGTACAGTTAGTACTATATTACTTCTACTATTATGCAGTTAACAATGTCACCCAACTACAAGAAGTATCCTAAACAATAGCAACTTAGTCTCGTACACTAAGATGTGATGTATGACGACTGGCAGGAATGTGTAAACTGCCAGATAGACCTCCAGCGTTGATATCGTAATCCGTTACGGGGTTATGTAACATCCGGGAGACACTCTATTATCTATTACACTGTTATCTGAACATTACTTCCGTCCCACCTACTTTCGTCCTATGAATATTACTGTATCGCCACAACACCGTAATTTTTAATGTTTAAATAATTTAGATAAAGTTTCAAAGACACTACAGTCCTACATGGTTATGTTTGTTATATTAAATCATGAAAAAATGATGCGTCGAATTTTTCATTTTATTTTTGAAATGCAGGGACGATAGGAAACTTTCCTAAATAAGTGTGGGGAAGAAATTATGATTTTCCAGCAGCTGACGTTAAGCAGTAAAGGATCTTTATCGCTGTCATATTAAAAAAAATGTTTAGTGCATAAGGTTAGACAGCTGTGTTTAGACCTTATAAATTGAACTTGAAGCAAGTACTGCTTCTACTGTGTATAACATGTCGTCAACACATGCCATGATACCACATCCAGCCATATAACCCTAGCACCAGATCATTCAGCTGTAGAACTACTTTTATATTAGCTTGAGAGTTGTGAAGGGAGCTATAGCACTACTATTTTCAACCACTTGGGTATGTCTTTGCTCGGAAGAGAGCCCTGAACCTCCCGTATCTTCAGCCGACGCCCACGCAGTTGCGCTATCAAGCCATACTAGCTAAAATGTTGTCATTTGTTCCTTAAACTAATTAAAGAACGTATAGGAAAACTAAAAGAAATGGATAAGGAATATGAATAGTCTCGATTTCCAGAAATACATTGTATAAAACAATATCTTAATGAAGTTGTAGTGACGTTTACTTGTACTTCGTGTACTTCGACATTTCACTAAAAAGTAGCTGTTGCAGCAGCTTATACTTCACATATCACAACCACAACCACTGCTACAACTACTCAATACTACAACAATTACTACTAGTACGACTACTACTGCTACTACTACTACTACTACTACTACTACTACTACTACTACCATTACTACTACTACTACTACTACTACTACTACTATTACAACAACAACAGCTACTGCTACTACATCTACTACAACTACTACTACCAACAACTATTATTACTATTAGTACTACTTAGACTACAACAACACTGCTAGTGCTAGTACTGCTGCGGCTTCTGCTTCTACTACTACTACTTCTGCCACTACTGCCCCTACTACTCATGCTCGTACTTCTACAACTACTACTACTAACACTACTACTATCATTACTACTACTAATATTACTTCTTCTACGGGAACAACTACTGCTGCTGCTGCTTCTACTACTACTACTTCAACAACAACAGCTTATACTGCTGCTGCTTCTGCTATTAATACTGCTACTACTCGTAGTCCTCCTCCTACTACTACTATTACGTTTATTATTACTGATGCTACTTGTACTGCTGCTGCTACTACTGCTACTACCAATACTACTAGTACTTCTGCCACATGTATGATGACTACTACTACTTCCTCTTCAGCAACAACAATAAAACGACTACTCCTACTACTACTACTTCTGCTGCTGCTACTTCTACTATTATTATTTCTAGAAATGATAGTAGTGAAGTATAAAATTGCAAATATATGTTTCATTTATGTATAATATTGTACGATTATATCTTCCTGATTAGCTGAAAAGTCTAGGTAAACCGATGCTATTTTAAAAAAGGTCAACGAACTTTGTTTCTAATTTCTTCTGGGTCAAACTGAAAAGTTCCGTGATGGGTAATGCCCGGCTAAGGAAAGTTATGGGAGGGTTTTGTCCGATCAAAATGGCGGGAGGGGAAACATCGGAAAGGTTTTGTATCCGACTGTTTTTTTTTTTAAATCTCTTTACCACTAAATATAGTGAAGACAAGGCTTACAACATTGACGCACAAGTCACTTCATCATTTTATTTTACTCGCAGAAATGCGAAGTCCCGCTAATATTTCGCCCCTCTATTTTGCCGCGAATTGACTCCATTTCTCAGGAGGAAATCTCTATTCTATGCGTTCACTCTTTTTCCATTTACTCCACACTTCGCGTTAGCAGGAAGTTCTTTCTAAGCTGTACTTTACCAATTCGAGGATTAAATTGCTTTGATTTCGATGCATCTTTTGACCGGCGCGATTAAAATATTTATTGGTAGATAATAATGTTTGCAAAATTACACTCATAACACGTTATTATTGTTGCAGACATTGTTTCATACCAGCCCAAGAAAGAAGTATATGCTAGTTGCTGCGATTGATCTTGGAACTTCATACTCTGGCTTCGCTTTCTCATTTATGAATGATTTCGAGAAAAATCCTTCAAATTGCTACGTACATAAATGGGAAAGCAATCGTACTGACGATTTTCAAGGTAAATTAATATACCTACCCATGTATTTGTGTGTGCAAGCATTATAAAACTACATGATACAATAAGTTCTACGTTATGTTATTTGGTATGGTTGTAAAATGGAAATTAGTTCCAGCTGTCGATGACTAAATGCAATTTACCGCAGATGTGTTATTGTTTACTAAAACTTTACTACTCGCTTTTACCTACTTAATTTCCTCAGCTCCTACCAATATCCTCATCGAGAAAAGGGGAGAAATCACCAAAGCCAAAGCCTTTGGGTATGATGCAGAGTCTACATACGCCAACGCCAGCGTCGAAGACAAAGAATGTCTGTACCTGTTCCAGAGATTTAAGATGTCACTGGATGTTGAAAGTGTAATTTATGAAACCTTTCATCTTTTGGCTGTCTTCATAGTGAACAGCATGGTGACATTCATTCTTGCTAGATATGTACAACTTTCTTCATATGAAAATAAAAGAAATTAATGAAAAGGTCACAACAATAACAAATTATAATATCCATTTGAGAACGGTACGCAAATAAAGGTTACATATAATGGTTACATATAAACGTAATCCTATATTTCGTGAATTGCTTGTATAAAAATAAGTCACGGTAATTACTTTTACTTTGGAATGCCTTTGGAACATTTAACTGAATTTGATAACTCGTTTAAACAAACAGCCTTTAAAAAGGAGAACTGGAGTCTTTGTTATTGATGTTTATGGGACTGTTGATGTTAAATTAGCTGTTGAGCAGATGTTGATCTTGAAACCTATACGTATTATTACTATTATACTTTAAAATACCATAACTATTCTGTTTTACTAAGTTTATACTTCATTTCAAGGGCCTCAACAAAGATGTGATGGTGAAAGACGTTTTGGGTAAATCCTTATCGGCAATGACTGTGTTTTCTTTGTCGATCGGCTGTCTCAAGAGAGAACTTGAGCAAGTATTAAGCAAGAAACAACAGGCACCCATCCAGAATGTTAGGCCATCAGACATACTCTGGGTATTAACGATTCCTACAAAATGGAATGACGCCGCAAAACAATTTATGAGGGAGGCCGCCATACAGGTATACATAGAACTTGCTGATTACTAAGACATATAAATTAATGAATTATTACACCTGACATGCATACGTATCACTTCTGATACAATGTCCTTTATATCTACAGAAGGATTATAACAAAGTATAAGTTACCTTTTTAACTGTGTTCTTATTTGTACAGTTAGCTCCTAGCAGATGGTTTCAGCTCGGTAATCCTGACTACCGTGATATAGGGATTCGATATACACTTCATATACAAAATTTCGTTTAAATGGAGTCGATGATTCTGAATTATTTTACTAGATCCCCTACAGTTTGGTGAACGATTAGTCATCAATGGTCTTCTAGTTCTGTCTCAGACAAGTTCTTCAAGTCGCTCGCTGAATTTAATTGCAAGTAGGTTTGCCCGTCGCTAAGTTGGGCGTGGTTGCAGCCTGTCTAAGGAACGGTTGGTTGATGTTTAGACAAATAAACCGACTGGTGCACACGTTTTGTCATTTGTATGTACTATTTAATACAACTGTGCATTTCATTGACTATATTTCTAAAGTATGACCTCGGTTAATCAATATGGCTGGTCTTATTACAAAAAAATACAAACCCTTAATTAACTGAGTCGTATAAGAAAACAACTATTTATAAAATGGCACGTTTACTAATCGACGAAATGGTGTTACAAAAAGAACAAGCCAGCAACAAATTAGTACAATAATGTTTTATTTTAATAAACAATTAAATCTATGGCGTAACAAATAATAACAGCTATACCTGACACAATTTAAGAATGCAAAATAAATGTTAGCTTACAGTTTGTCACTTTAAGAGGTGTCACCTTAATAGTTCAATTAATAAACCAACGTCGAATAACCCTGAAGAGTTTTCGGTAGAATGTCCTCGTAGATACGTACAGTTGAAATAATCTAAAGGTACAACAATACACGAATGTAATTAATATGATTCCAAATCCAACACTTTAATATTTATAGCAAGGTAGAATATAATAAGTCCACTTAAGTTCCAACACAGAAATGTTTAATATAGAAGCTGCAAGAATTGCCAAACCATATGCCCAAACTTAAACTTAACTAGTCTAACAAGCCCTTATATAGACCCAAAGAATTTCTAGAACGCAGAAGTCTCCAGAACATTGACGAAACCCAGTTAAAAATAAACAAATGAATTTTCTAGCATGATCCTTTTCTTTCTAGTTGTTACGCGAATGCTATGTCATGCGAAATACATCATTAATAAAGATAAACTTTGTGCTTGTACATAACACATCCTCCCTAAAGGAAAAACAATATGCAATAAATCTTTTTTAGAATATTAAATTAACAATAACTCAATTAAGTAGGTTATTACAACAATGATACAAAATACAAAATAAGTGTCACATGTTTAACAGATGTAATATCAAAACATATGATATTTCAAATTCACACAAGTTAATGTTAAAAATAACAAAATGTATGTTTTACATTTTTAACAGACATCATATCCAAACAAACTGTATTCAATATAATACAATAACAGTTATACAAATACATGTAATCTTTTGAATAAACATGTCGTAATAACATTGTGTGCATCAGTTAACACAATTACATACGAAAGAGAGCATCAGGTATACACTTCTATTTTCCTTTGATGCGTTTGAATTCTAAATTAAACTCTTGTAAGAGCAGGCTCCACCTAAGTAACCTTTGGTATTTGTTCTTTATCTTGTGAAAGAACTTTAGAGGGTTATGGTCACTGAATACAACAATAGGTTTAACTGAAGAAGTTAAATACACTTTAAAATGTTGTATAGCGAAAACAAGAGCAAGGCACTATTTTTCAATTGTAGAATAATTTCTCTGTTGCTTTTAAACTTCTTTGAGAAATAACACACGGAATGATCTTTACCCTCACTATCTGATTGTAACAGAACAGCACCAGCACCGACGTCACTAGCATCAACAGTAATTTAAAAACTTTTACCAAAGTCTGGTGCTAAGAGAATTGACGCGCTTTTAGGTACAGCTTTCAATTTGCCGAATGCAGTTTGACATTCACAATTTATTATTAATGATTTACCTTTTTTGAGGAGGTTTGTCAAAGGGTCTGCACCGTCAGAAAAGTTTCTACATTTTTTTTTTGTAATAGCCTGCCATAACAAGAAATCGCATCAATTGCTTTTTACATGTAAGTATTGGAAACTCAGGAATAGACATAACTTTTGCATCAATAGGTTTTACATAGACCTGTACCAAAACATGTCCTAAAAAGGTCAACGTAGCATGACAATTCACTTTTATCTAGGTTTATGGTTAGCTTTGCCTCACTCAATCTGTTGAAGAAAGATCGGATGATTTCCAGTTGTTCGGAAAACGTCTCAGAGTAGATGATGACATCGTCGATGTGGGCATAGCACCCGTCAAGTCCAGAAATGGCATAGTTAATGAGTCATTGAAACTTTGCTGGTGAATTATTTATGCCAACTGGCATAACTTAGAATTGATACAGTCCATCTGGTGTCACAAATGCAGAATCACTGTAAAATCACTTATCTTGCTGCTGTCATTGTGTTCCAGTTTTAGAAAATAAACACAAACTTCTCGCATACAATCACAGTTCCCAATTGATTTGTAAGAATAAGCGTGTAGGTGTGGGTCCCCATTTAGTTTAAATACTTACACACCTGTGTGTTCCCGGTTCTACTGTAATAAAATATTGTAATCTTAACTCAAGAGACGCACAATTAAAGAAGTCCCCGTTTAAAGCGGTTAAATAACAATTTGATCCAAAATACACTAATGAATATGTATGCGTGTGCGTGCATGAGTGTGTATGAGGCATAGGTCCACTGTTCTTAAAAGTAGCATATTTCCGTTACATATAAAAAAGAAATGGGGTCACATGTAGACCCCTTTCCAACCCAGCTTTCGTTTCATTAAAAGGAAGGAACCGTCTTAAGATTCTACCCTTGACACAATGTTTAACACCCCCATTTGGGGATACATTTGCTGACTCTCATTAAACAAGCAAATAAACAAGCACTTTTGTCTACGCAAATAATGGTCACATTCATGACGTTTCTATTTTTGTAACTCAACATCAAAAAAGGTATCATCTCGATGATTTATTTCGCTGCAATTACATGCATATGGTTTTGCCTTCTAGTACTTTGAAATAGGACTCATGTCATCTAATCCCATTCATCAGCTCTTATTTATTCTTCTTTTAGTGAATACAGTCATTTCAAACAGTCAAGTGCCCGCTCTTACACTTAAACTGTAAACCATTTACATCATTTGTGTAATTGGACTTAAAATATAATGCCTGTCCAATACTTAAACGGTACCACATGGACACAATCAATTTAAGTTCAATATTTCATATTAGTGGTAGGTATTGTATATTGTTGATTGTTTATTTGGTTTATCGTCCCACCAACAGTATTTCAGTTATCTGGATATATATACAAGCTATAAAGCAATCCATTACATCCCGTATTTTGACAAAGTAGACAATAATTCCCAATCGATTTTACTGCTTTGACAAAATAAACTTAAGGTAAAGAATATATTTAGTTATCCAGGCAGACATATACCATCATTTTAAAATGCCACGGATGTTACTTTTGTTTTAGCAGTTGCATTTGATGATTCAGAATAAGGAATCGGACAACGAGTTTTAATACCTGCAGTATGAATAAGCAGTAAATGCAAATGTGAAACTGAAATATAAATTAGTAAAAATACATATTGTATTCAATTCAATAGTTTACTATCCACAAACATAGTGTTCATTACCATGTTTTAGATGAACTGGTAGTATTGCTTATGTATTTTATATGTTATACATAACCTCGTTCAGAACATCAGTTACGCATGATTACTGTATGGAGTATATTGAGACTTGAATAAAAACAATCCACAATTTGTGTAGTTTTAACTTATAAATATTTAATTTTCACATTAATTAATAACGGATCAGGTATTTAAATTTTACGACAAGTCTCAAGCTGCAAATAAAATATAAATAGTACATTGGAACAAAATCTGCATTAGATTCATCAACATTCCATAAAAGAATCCATTTTGTTAAACATTCAAACTTTTCTACAACAGTTTGCATTGTAATTTAAGTTAGATCTTAACTACATTCTACAAGATTCGACTAAAATGAACCGAGTTTGAAATTAACTACTACATCTTACACCATTTGGATCGGAATCTATAAGACCCGAATGCTCTATATATCCAAACGTGTGCGGTAGATTTGGACTGCCCATTGCGACCTTTTTCACGAGTCAATGAGTAAGATTCCTACACTTTGTTCATTTAAAAATCTGCGTTTATCTTTCATATATATATATATATATATATATATATATATATATATATATATATATATATATATATATATATATATATATATATATATATATATATATATATATATATATATATATATACCCGAATATCTGAATTACTTAATATGAAAAACTTCCAGTTTCAACAAACAGCAATAATAATGTTATCATTTGAACCATCCCTTGACACAATTGACCGCAAATAGTCAAGATTATGCATGGTCATGTATGCATCTGAAATCAAGCTGTGTCATCACTCTGGACGATGTGGCAAGCGACACCGTCCCAAAAGGGTGGATAAATAGTCAGAACTACTTGCCTTGTGTTCATGATTTCTTAAACGTCCATTTGTATTCAGTCTTCGAAACCTGTCAGTCAAGTGACAAGTACGTGCGTATGTTGTTCTTGTGTGTAAAATAGCTCAGCAAGTCTATGCATGTACCTAAAAGGTATGTGTACGTTAGTTTGTGTTTACAATTATAAAGGTTCTTGTTTGCATCTCAATAGCATTTACTATGATATTTATGCTTTTCGGTCAAGTATTTATTGGGTAGGACACTGTTATTGTAAACCAAAATATCACACATTTCAAAGTTTAAGTATAAAAATATTTGGTATGTGGTGGCAAGATAGGTGGCAAGATACAATTCCCATTGTGTAAAGTGACGCGTTACTTTGCAACACGACGTACCGATCGAAATGTGGTACGTTACTGTTCTTATAGTTATAATGACGTTTTGCATGACGATAGAAGCACCTAAGATGCTTTGCATAACTGGTACAATCCAATAATGTTAACTTGAAATAAGATACAATAACGTTGGTTTCCATGCTTACATTAAGTAAACGAATGTAGGAATATATTCGTACAAAGAAGAATAAAGTCAGCGAGCATTTTGCTTAATCCTCATAGTTAATCGAATATATCAGAGTATAATATGTAGAATTTCTACTTCTACCATATTTTTTGCAAACGCAAACACAGACGATCTGGCTATATAATGATCTTACATCATCATTTTCGCACTGCGACATGTAGACAACGTTTAAAACAATAGAATATGTATATAATTAACATTATATTAGTTACAATGTGTGTAGAGCCGCGTTTTGCCATCTCCGTGATAAAGTAACCTTATATAATATCAGTTTAATTTGTCTATCTTCATCTTGTTTGTTCTAATGTGCACATTTAGAGCGTGTTGAGATATAATGTTGACATGCCACATTTTGTTTTGAACAGGCTGGTATTCCTAACAATCAGCTAGAAATAGTACAAGAGCCAGAGGCTGCTTCAGTCTTGTGCCGACATCTGACAAACACTGTCAGCGGAAATGCGAAATTGTCTGACTTGAAGACAGGAGACCAGTACATGGTTTTGGATGCAGGAGGTTAGTTGAAAATGTACAGATGTGTCTCCTCATCCGAGGTGACAACAATAACTCCATGCGATTAAGGCAAAAGTGTCTGGCACAGTGCCATAGCTTCATGAGTTCAATAGAAGTTCATTTGACATCGATACGATCGTCTGTAGAACAAATATGCGCATTCAAGTTACAACTATTTATCTTAATTTAGTGTAAATCTAGCACATGCTATAATAGTTTGAAATCAATGTCCCAAACCGACCAGCCGCTTGTATGAAATTCGAAAGCGGCATTGGTTAGTACAAAAAGTGCCCACAACCTAACGAGTAAAACTGTAGTTCTACAATCTGTGCACAAATAAAACACGTTTTTTACATGTAAACCAAAATAAACAGTTATAAAGTATACATATTTCCGTTTACAAAATTAATTGCTATATATTAATACGAATGTCTTTGGGGGAAAAGTGACTAAGTATGTTTTATAGTGGTAGAAAATGTATTTTTCTTGTCCAACAATAGAATTTGAGAACAGACAATCGGCAAAACATTCGTTTCTCATATCAACAGCTCTCGTTATCACACGGAATGTTCGTGACTGTCGAAAATTCAAATGCTCGAACTACTGTAGGGTCGGGTTATATATATATATATATATATATATATATATATATATATATATATATATATATATATATATATATATATATATATATATATATATATATATATATTGTCGTATATAAGAGTTGTTTTGTTGGATTTCAAATAAATATCTAACATCTAAACTGTAGTGTGAATTTTGAAATGATTATCAAACACTCACCTAGTAAAATACAATTTATACATTTTCATAAGGCGTTACATAAATAAATCTAGGTTATTGTTCAAAGGAATAGTAGTAACATGCTGTTAAATGTAGGCAATATTTTAACTGAAATTCGATTTTAAATAGTTTCCTTTCTGAACCGTTGGGTCGTTTTCCGTTACAAGTTTGTTTCTTTTGCAAACAATGCCAATTGTACGGTAATCCATTAGATTATTCTGGCTTTGATGTCGGCCTGTCACATATGTTCTTAAACTATGTGTATAAGTTAAAAAGTAGGTCTGAAGCAAAGTGCTTAACTTCTATTAGACATGGTACATGTTCATCATGGCGATCTAAATTTTCGTATTATTCAGTCGTAAGTGTTCAGCATGCATTAACATAGGATAATATTAATAATCGGTCTAAAACGTTTGTATTTTATAATCTGTCTTAAAGGTACTGTCAACATGAAAATAAAGGACGAACATCCATCACTCGGATGAGAACCGCACGCATATAATTAATTGCAATACATCCTACACTGTGCGCGAATGTTTCACCCACGCTACAAGCATAAGAACTAACTTTCCCAGTCTCTTATTCATATGATACTAGAGGTAAACCTACCTTTAGTTAAATAAAGACACGTATATGTCGTTATTTTATTCCTCCATTTTGTATTTTTTATAACTATTATAAGGTTTGCAGATTTGATCAAATAACTAAATATAACAATAATCAAATATGTACATTTTATATATAAACACTGTTACAGGAGATATTTAAAAATCTAAAGACAGAAGTTCTGTTTTTATTTAGGTGGTACTGTGGATGTCACCATACACGAAGTCGTGAACAGATGCGCTGTCAAAGAAGTAATTGCTGCAAGCAGTGGTGCATGGGGTGGTGTGAACGTAGACAATCGTTTTTTTTACCTCCTGGAGAAAATCACAGGTAAATACCTTGTAGTTGCCATTTCACGAAGACGTTTGCCTAGAGTTCGAGATCTAATTAAGGTAAAGTTGGTGTTTTGATATAGTATATCATTTTGGGGGTGGTTCATACAGAGTACAGAGTTTGAAATTATAAAATAAATTGCCTCATGAGAAGCAATATATATTTATATGAAACTTAATATTGTATGTTCAGTTTAATACCCGAAAAGTATTATCTCGTACAAGGTGATAGGGGCTCTATTTCAGAAAAAAATACGGAGATGGATGCCACATATGAAAAATATATAGCAGTTGTAGACTGAAGGACCATAATATTCATCTTGTCAATAGGAGGGTTCCGAGTATTGTGGACTACAGTCTACGACAAGAAAAATTTAAAAACATGGTGATGAATATAATCGAAATAGATTAAATGTTGAGGAATAAATTATGACCAGAGTGGCAAATTCAGGAGTTGAGAAATGACTCAAGGTACAAGTCGGAGACGTAATAATTGCATGACACAGAGAAAAGAATTAACACATTCGAGAATGATACACGAGTAGGGAACAAGAAACAGAAATGTGATGGGAATAAAGGTTTGGACACATAATTAAGGTTTTCAGAAGGAACAAGATAAGTTCAGTCTTCTACGAGCATTGCTACTACTACCACTGCTACTACTATTACTTCTAATAATACGACATTAATATAGCGCTCTGTTCATAGTTAGTCTACGTTCAAAAGTGTTTAAAACGGTCTTGACATAATTTTACCCATACGCATCTAAAACAGTAGGGTATTAACAGTCTGAGTAAAATAGGTTAAAAATACACATAATACAAATTATTTTTAAAAAAAGGCGGCATGTTTAGATATAATAAACGAAATAAGATTTAGTTATAACCTCGACAAAATGGTTAACATAATATATTGAACGTCGAGCTATAGAAAATACACACTGGTATTAAGTTTGAAGTGTTAAATACACGGAATGAACGTCGGTAGAACAAGTTTAATGCTCATAAGTTATATTGGGGTTTTAGTAATTTCCTGAAATATGAAAAGGTGTCTGCTTTCCTTTGTTCAGGGGCCAGTGCATTCCATAGTTTTGGGGCACTATTGACAAAACGTGTGTCACCAAATGTAGCCATAAGAAAATGAAGGTCTACTACAAAACCTTAGACCGGTCGGGCTAATGATAAACAAATAAGTTTAGGAACACGTCCCTACAAACGACCATGAACGGTTGAGCCAATGGTGAAGGTCATACTCTAGGATTGATTGGTCATGATAATAAGATTCCCTTCATTTCTTTTTCTTTTCATAACATCTATTTTCCAACTGTTGGTATTTCTCATTCTCTTTCTGCATCTTTTTGTTTCTGTGTCTGATAGGTTGACTATTTACGTTGGTGTTTTATAAATGTTCATCTTTGAAACAAAGTTTATGAGAGGTTTGTTTTCTTCACCATCACTTACAACACTATTGACATCATGTACCCCATCTCTTGCTACTCCGTTTGTTTCATTCATTCTTTTCCTCCTCTCCCTGCTCTTCTTCCTCTTCCATATCAGCCTCTCCCTCTTCATAATAATTAGTAACATAGTTAACATCATTCCCCTCCTCCTCATCGCTTTGTTCCTTCATTTTCAAATAAACACAATCCTCTTCCATTATGTCAACAAACTTCTCCCACCTATCGTTAAACTCTCCTCCCATTTATCACAACAACCTCCTCCCCATTATCATCAACACCCTCCTCCCTCTTATTACCAACACCCTCCCCCTTATCATCAACACACTTCTCCCACTTATCATCAACACACTCCTCCCACTTATCAACTTCAACACCCTTCTCTTCCTCTACATCATCAACAAAATTATCAGCAATATCTTTGTGCTATCATCGTGAAAAGCAACTGCTTCCTCTTTCTCTTGTTCTACATCACAAAGTGTTAACTGTTGATGACATAGTACTTCAAAAACTAAGAACAAGAAACAGGAATAACTCTGTATAAAAGGTTATAAAATATGGACCCAATCTTGATGAAAGTTTGAATGTTATCTTCTACTCTAAATATATAAGTATACCAGCATATAAGACAATAAGATCTTTAACAAATGTATTAAACAAATCGGTTTTAACTACACAGGGAATAAAGCACCTTTAAAAAAACGTTTAAAAGCATTGATTTTAATTTATTGTTCATGAATGTACTGAGTAACCTACAGTGTCAAGGTGTAATTATGTGGTGTAATTTACTAGTGCAAAACTATATGTTACTCAAGTGACGACATTTTTACGTTGACAAAAACCAACAAATTGAGTTACAACATTTGGAAATGTCATATTTTTTCTTTTACTAATTTTTCAAAAGTGAGCAAAAGAAATTTGTCACAACATGTATTTTAACCAAAAAGTCTGAAAAATTGAAAAAAAAAATGTTTTGTGGAAAAAGTAAGTTACGACAGTTTTGCGTTGAACCATCGATATGTTCCCTTGGTGGAAAAGCACTCACAAGAAAGGTCTTGAAAGTTGTCAAGATTCCAATCATCCTTCCTGGCAGTGAGCCATTACAGGGCTGTCTAACCCACACACTGCCACTGTGAAAACCATTTTTCGTCATTACAAAGCCATACGAGGCCCATGTCATAGCTGGTCATACAAGGGTGTTGATGATATATTTCATGTAGCTGCAGAGAGTGCTGCGAACAATAGTTTAAATGTTTGTCCTAGATTGATGAAAATCACACCGGTCAGTTTAGTGTAAGCTAATAAAAATTGTTGACACAAACGATGTTGGAGATTCTAGCAAGGTTCATGATAAAGGGGATAATTTTCACTGAAATACCTTGGCATTATTCTACCAACTAATGCATTTTCCGAGGAGTAGGATACTGAAGCAAATTAATTCCTCGAAAGAAAATATTGTTTTCTAAGAGCCATATCAACTTTGGGTTTACACATCTGGTAGAACAAAAGACTCGAACTAACCCTCGCTAATTTACAGTCCATTTATAGTATGATTCCGACTGGAATGTATAAGGTAATCGTCAGAGATCATTTAGATGCCGGCGCAATTCGTGAGTCCGTACGTTTGTTCCCTTTGATGCAGAATTATTTAACAATCATTGATGAAACACTAGGCATTACAGGCTCCATATATTTTAGTAAATCAGACATATAGTCAGATTAATAAAGAGTCAGAAAACGAGAAAATTGCCTCTTCTGATGATCCTCTTTGGCGTTTTGAAAGAATGATATTGGTATTTAAACTAAATTAATAGAAATGGATTTTTCTTCTTGAAAGAATTTCATAGCTTTGTCATGTGGTGTGTGAGTCAGGTGTTGAGACTGATGTGGAGAAAGTTCGGCCCCTGAAGGAATTGTCAATTACTACCCCGCTGAAGAAACTCAGATATGCCGGTTATTACCAACGTTTCTTACCTAACTTTGACACACTAGCTAAGCCTGTAAATGATTTGTTGGTTAGTAATATCACTCTAGAAGGTCGAAGGAAGCTAGGACGAAACGTGATGTGGCAGTGTATGACCCAGGGTAGCATAGTATTCTTGACCGTCTCACTGAGTTCTTGACGTCAACATATGCTCCTGTATATGCAAACGTTGGTCGGCGTTTTATTCTTAACACTAGTGCAAATACTTCTGTGTAAGAAAAATTGTTGTATCAAGGTCACGAGAAGGAACTTTTTTTCTTTGCACTTGGGAACTTTGAAAGTATAAAGGATTTATTCAGCTTACACGGGGTTTTGGCGCTTACAATGGTTTTCGTTGATAAGTTTAATGACTACATGCAGGTCAATTAGTTTAGAACTGTTAACACTTCCTTTTAAAATTTGGTGTCTACTGCAAAATTAAACTTAACATCTCATCGTCGACCGGCAACTCTTTGTGTCTACAACTTCTCTATTCAAAACATGCCCGGTCATGTAAATGTTGATGATATGTTTTCACGAGTTAGAGAAAATACACTGTTCATGAAAGCAATGTATAAACCTTAGCGGTGACGGTAGAGTCCCTGCCAAGTTTATAGTTTGTTGGTTTGGTTCAGCAGATTATAAAGCTGACGTGCGCGATATTGTTTGGAAGTTAGAGCAGTCTAAGGATGCTACAACCTCTCAAGTAATGAGTCGCGTCTCAACCGGCCACAGACTGACAAACTGTGATTTACCAGGAGCCTGTCAGCATGTATTTACGTGACTGAACAAGCTCGGATTTGAATGGACACTGTGCCAGGCCTGAATGTCGATCTGGCTAGGTTCTTGTCTCTGCTTTTTATGACATAGTATCATTGCAAGATAATGCAGTACATTGTGGTATAATTTGATATTGTCCTTTTTGAATTCTCGATTTTGACCAGGTGCTGTTTAGTTTCTTGAAATTCTCGTCCGGAAGTGCCTCCGCTGTTTTCGTAGAAAGAGTTCGTCGCACGTGATTTCTTCTGTTCCTATCCACTCGGCATATCCTCTTGATGTACTTGTATGTTTACTCAATTGATGTCATCTATTGTTTTTTATAAACATGTTGGTCATAGTGGATCTTTTAACTAACAGTATACAGGGACAACCAACGAAACATCAGATGGCCAGTCTTACCGCCATGGTTATCTTTAGTACCACTTTCTGTTAATATAGGTTCTCGAGTCGCCCTCATGCAGACTAGGTTCGTAATTGTGAGGACCAGGTCATATTTTATGTCACCTTGCTAACATAGAGACATCCCGCAATACGCATTACCATCCCGCAATGGAATAGATGCCGGAAGGCTTTAACCAGAATCTGTTGATCATGATGGCCTCTCTAGCGGTAGACTAAATGTCAACTGGAAAGAATATGTAGCCCCTAGTGCACGTTCGTACACTGTTGCGATACGTGACACTTTCGGGTTTACTCCCCCACTTCGTCTCGTTTGGGCGACATCCCCGACTGGCAATAGATGTTTTGCCTTGTCATTTAGCTTGACGTTTCGACTCGTCTTAACAGCACCTTCGAGTATGTCTCTGAGGGCCTCAAAAAACGTTTAAATGTACCATATTGGTAGCAAATATCACGTTAGCAAGCAAGTCGCAATAAAAAGTGGTTGTAAGACTTAAGGGTTTGAATCGACCATTGTCATTGCGTTCTGGTGAAGAATTTAGGCCAGAAGAAATGTATGTCGACAATCAATCTAATTACTTTTTTCTGTGCAAAACCGGATCATGGAGAAGAAGGGCGAAAACTGCCCCATAGTTACCCCCCGTCCCACTTGCTATTTAATGTTCCTGTACAGGAAACTTCTCTGTGGAAGGCGAGGGTGCTGGTCAATTCCTGGAAATGGAAACTACAAGCAGTGATATAAGTGTTTCGTATCAATTTATAGACTCACATGTACCTAGTTGTTAAGGAACCTTGCCATGTAAGTTTAGTTTCTAATTATAATGTAAACACGCTAAATTCATTCATTTTGGATTCATCAACCACATCTGACTGCATACTTTATTTTCTATTGTTTATTTTGAACGTTCGTGATTCTTAGGGAAACTGTTTCGGCAGATTTTTTAACGTTTAGAAGCAGTGTGTTTGTTAGGTTTATTGTTTCAAGGATTTCTAATGAGGTCTTTACTAGAGATGGAGTGATCTCTCTTTAATTTCTTACTATGGACAATTTCATTACAATAATGAAATGTGTCAATTGTATGTTAGATATCCTCATCGACAAAGGTCCATGTCGCTGTTATGCTTGATTTAAGTAAGCAATGAATACCTGGAAATGTTGGAACGATTTTATTCTTATCCCTAAAGAGTAAGTTTGCAAAAGAATAATCATGAGATGTATCGTTTTCTGCTTAAAGCTACCGTCCATTTTATTGAATGTCCCTGTATTTTTATGTTACTTTCTAACATCACATTTAAACGTCCCCTTTAACACTCTTTAATGTTCCTTTGCCAAACTTTTCTATTATCCTTATAATTTACGATTAACTATTTTGAATAAAACGTCATCATAAATATGCAGGAGATAAGACACCATTATTCGCTTTTTCGGCTCTCACATATGCACGCTGGCATGAAGTATTTTCTTATTGATATAGCAAGAGACGTCTAATACGCTGAGTATAACCAAACTCCATAGCTTGGAAATGACATTATAATGAGAGGCATATTTAAGAAACTCAGACAGTTTTGCAAAAGGACATATCTTCGCCATAAATGACGTTTTGTGCGTGTAATGTGTGTATGTCCATTTAGAAATTCTTAAAATCTGGCCTCGAGCATCCAAATATTTTTTGTTGAAATATTAAACTAGCAACATGTTTTACTATAGAATATGTTTTAATTTAATAACAAGTTAAAAGTTACAATAAAAGGCATTTAACAAATAGAATAATACATACTTATCTAAAATCGCATTATGGTCTGATTCCTAAAAGGTCTATATATTTGAAGTATATAATGTTTTCACTGAGATGTTTATAGAGCTTGATATAAATGTCATGAACATATTTATGGCGAAATCGGATGTTAATTTTGAGTGATTGGCTTGCCGTTTTGAAACACTGTAGATCAATAAGGTTGAAAATGTCCGCCGTTTTTCTGCCAAATGTCTCTTATTGCGGGGCAATAAACGTTGAGTTTCATTTATACGATCACTTGAATGGTTACTAATTATTCATAATTTAAAATAATTTACAATTACATATTGAGCTGATAAATTATGTGGGTTTTTTGTGTTGCATGTCTCAAGAACTGTCAACAGCTGCTAGAGTAAAATGCTTCTGTCAGCGAACAGGTTTAACAGAATTTGGATTAGTAAGATTCGTCAAGAACAATCCCCTTTAAGACCATGCTAAAATGGGTTTCTAAGCAAGGCAAATGGACGTTCGTAGACACATCTATCCACATGTCCTTTGAAACAGAATTGTAGATCACAAATCATTTGGTAGACTAAGACATTGGAATGCGTCGAAAAGAGTAGGTAGATACAATGTATTATTTATATTTAAAGGTCACGATGCTCTTATGGCGCTGAAAAAAAAGGACTACAGTGACTATGCAGACTTGATCCAAGATTTTGAATCGTCGAAGCGAAAGATGAAGCCGGAACAAGATGAACCTGTGCGCATCCGTATTCCACTGTGTAGTTTCAATGAGGTCTGCATGCAATTGTCAGGTGAAGATTTTGCTACAAGACTTCAGAGGTCAAACTTTGGAGAGAATGTCACTTTAAAAAAAGAAAAACTGTATATACAGGCACATATTTTCAAAGGCTTTTTCACAGGAGCAATAAACGATATCAAAAACCAAGTGAAATGCTTGTTAGACAAGCAAACTGTTTTTAATTGCAAACACATCATTATGGTTGGTGGTTTCTCTGATTCAAGCATGTTGCAAGAGGCAGTAAAGAATGCCTGTCCAAAACAAAATGTCATCATTCCCAATGATGCCGGTCTTATGATCGTGAAAGGAGCTGTTGCCTTCGGGCACGAACCTTCGGTGATTTCACAGCGCATATCGAAATATACGTATGGAACAGATACCATTGAGGACTTCAGTTCTGATGAACACTCAAAACGTTTTATGGGATTCTATTGCCGAGACATTTTCCGTCCATTTGTAAAAGCTGGTGAGAACCTAAGAGTTGGCCAGCCTTCAAATGCCATTGAAGTAACACCGTTTGTTGGTTTCTTGCGGACACGAATGACCATTAATTTGTATGCAATGGAAGGCGGTGTTCCTAAATTTGTAACAGACGAAGGGTGTAAGCTTGTTGGCCAGATAGTTGTCCCTATGCGAATGTTGGACTCGAACAAACGTGTGCAGGTACAGTTGCTCCTTGGAGGAACAGAGCTAGAGGTGCAGTGTACATATGTGAACACTGGAGAAGTTACATTCGGTTCCATCAACTTCCTTCAATAAAGGTCCGATTTTAAAGAATTTGAAAACTATATATAGAAAAAAACATGGTTTGTAACGTTTGTCAAGTACTTGTATTTAGTTTTTATTAAGTATGTGTGTTTTATTATATCTGAACTCTTTGTCTATCTCTCTGTCAATAACAAAACACAATATTGGTTGCTCTGATTAAATGTTTGGAACGTTGTTCTGTGGTCTAGTAGTGGGAGGACGATGACGTTAATAAAGTTAACGATCATCAAGAACCTGATATGACGTTCCAGATCCATAACCCACGTGTCGATCACACCATTTCTTTGCATGATAATGCACACATTTGTGCTTGAATACTGATGTAGATAGAACGAGATAGAATTTCAAATGGGACAATTTGACTGTGAAAAGCACATACATGAACGGGTGATACGTAGAAGAGCACAACTACATGCATATTGGACATATGCAAATACTGGAGAAATGGCAAAGGCTTAATGCACGAAACCTAGAATGAAATGTGTTTTTTTTGGTTTGATTTGATTGTTATAACATTTTACAAATCATTGCTAAATCTTACTTGCCTTTTGAGGGTTTAAACACGTATTAATATATCTGGCAATAATGTCATTTTTTACGTTTTTCAGCCACAAAAGGGGAATTAATGCATAACCCATGCATACACAATTTCGTTGTTTGATTATCCTCGAATGCTTCCTGAAAGTAAGTGAGCATATCATCAAACACAGGATTGCAAGACATAACGAAATTAACGTTGTAAATAATTTGGTATGTCAATTTAATTCCATAATATTTAATCAATTAATGTTTGCTAGAGAAGCCCACATCCACATTTTCACAAGACACGGCTTTGTATTTTTTATATGTGTGAACACTAAATTATTTGATAAAATGCTGTTTTATTAAAATGGGCATTTACTTATTAGAATAGTTTTGTAACCCTTAAAATTAATACAAGAAAAATACATACCTACATCATTTTAAATACACACTGTATAAGTATAAACATTGAGTAACCGTTATGATTATGGTATGTTTGCTTTACTCTTCGACAATCGCGACCTATACAACCATTGTTTCTAGAGATTACTTTTAAACGTGCTAATGTGACATTTGTGACAAAAGTTTGTTTTCCTTATAAATAATTTGTGTGTATCACCATTGTGTACTGTTTTGTAAACCTTTTTCA
The DNA here is from genome assembly GCA_007844125.1 of Sinonovacula constricta. Classification (NCBI taxonomy): domain Eukaryota; kingdom Metazoa; phylum Mollusca; class Bivalvia; order Cardiida; family Solecurtidae; genus Sinonovacula; species Sinonovacula constricta. Next base: position 15,715,213 of record CM017563.1, read on the forward strand.
AATAAAGGCGTGTATTGGTTCCTGGTTATTTGTTATTTTCTCTGGTTGTTAACATAGTTTGCATGCTCATAACTAAAAATCTTTAGCGACTTTAATGCATATAGATCTAAATCAAGTGATAATCGCAATTATTACTCGTTGCTTATTATTTAAGTTGCGAATTATATTTTTTCTCTTGAACTTGTGACGGTTGACTAATACACGCCTAAGAATATTGTAAGAAGAGTTTAGGTGGGAACCTTGTACTTCCTCTTGCGCCTTCATTATTACACTATTTCAATGATAACAAGAAAAGTCATGTATGTGAAGCATCAAAGGCGACGCAAAAAACAACAACAGATAAACAGTTTAAAGCAATATGGGATCAGTAACAAAGATGTATTGGAAAAGTTATGTTTTTATTTTAATGTTTTAAGTGAGCTTTTAATGTTGAGAAAAAAATATTAAAAACGTTCATTCCTGAGACCATAGAATGCTATAAAACAAAATAAAAACAAACTCGACACCACTAAATAGATTTTCCAGGATGTTACATATGTAAAAAGAAGTTGCCTTATTAGTATAAAAATAACTACAAAACTTAAGTGTACATGCATATATTGCACAAATGCTGCAGCTTAACATTTCACAAATAAGTATTGTTCAGATAGCATTTTCTGCAATGTTTTTTCTTCCTTAGAATCTTATTTTTATTTTAGAGTTGTTTTGTAAGGAACTTGGATAATGTATACAAGGAACAATTCGTATTACCTTCTAAACTTAACCGACCTCAAACATTTACAGTGAAATGGATGAAGACAAAATGAGAGAAACAGTAAATAACGAAGTATATCCTTAATCCCGAATAAAAAAAACGCTTTAACAAATCAATTTTATTATGTAAGTATGTTTATAATCACACAGTGAACAGGCATTAAGAATACATCTTAATAAAAGTTGCTGTCAAGTGAAAGTTACTATGTCATTCAATAAGGACATAACTACTATAACAATGTTCAACCTGACTTTATAATGAAAAACAGTTTTTAACTATTATCCAAGATAGAAACAGCTATTTAGTAAATATGGGTGCAAAGAATGAATAAGTCTGAACATATTCGGTTTTGCAAAATGTACGTGTAATAAATGTCTTAAACAAGTAACGAAATCACTTGTCATATCGGGTGTAGGGTTTGAATTAGGAACCATCCGATCCAGTGTTCATACCATATTGACGACGAACACTTCAAGCATGTTATAAATGCTTCCTTGATTTGGTGCAATTAATCATCATAATCTTTAACAATATCCTTTTGAAAATTTGCCGTGACTAGGGCTTGAATTTGAAACCCTCCGATCCAAAGTCCAAAAACAAAATCTCTTGACTCAAAACATTTCATAGATGCTATAAGAGCATTCTTGCATACTGATAGCACTGACAATGTGATTTTTACATTAACACGGACCTTACAGAAAAAGTTTATGTATGTTGCGAGTATCTTTAAATGGTTGCATAAACTTTGCATATAAAGTCAGATTCCACTGCGCACAATCAATGGACCGTTCAGAACAGGCATTTACGGATATGTTTAGTTGCTAAAAGATAATCTCAGTTTGAGTTTGGTAACATGCAATCCGAACATCGAAGGACGTACATAAAATTTACAGACAAAAACATAAATAAATAAATAAATAAGTAAATGAATAAAACAGAAAACCGTTTACAGACTTAGGGTTATAATGTACGCAAAACAAACCTTTCACGTGTGCAAATTTCAATGAAAGTTTCAGAAATAGGCGTCGCCCTCCAGCGCTTCATCAAACATATTCAAACTATTGTTTTTTCTGTAATAGTAAAAGCCATGCCATATTTTACTCATGTAGAAAACCTGGATTATAATAACTTTGCAAAATGTTCGTTTGAGATATATGGTAAAGATTTAAACCTATTTAAAAAACATAACTGATTGTCAGCGCTGCTGTCTAACCATGCTTGACAAATGCCGAAGCAGGGTAATCCCAAATATCAAAGCGGCCTTTAATTGTGGATATGTTATATTCCTTTAATATACTCTCCTAAACGGACCACTTAAACAATGACCTATACAAATACTGTGTGCGTAAGTCTGCACCTTCCACCACTCTATGTTACACTTTAGCCCGCAAATGAAGCTCAAGAGCGGCATTTGGAAGTCTTCGATAATGACTGCGTCACCTCTGACTTCCACCGCCACCCCACATTATAACTTTTAAAACGGATCTTCATATTCACCAACGTAGGGTAAAGGCATTCAACCACGGTAAAATCGTGTTACTGCCAGAACATTATCGACAAATTAAAAATCTAAACGTAAAAGTAAAGTCATTTTAAATTTAGGTTAGTTGTACAGCGTTTTATTAATTGCAGAACATGTGGTTGACTGAATTTGCAAACACACAATGGATAAGTCTCACTCAAAAATATACGAATTGGAGATGTTAATGTAATTTTCCTTAATAATTAAAGTGCATTTACTACTTAAATTTAAAAAATAAGTGCATCTACATTTTATAAATTTTGTTGATGCACACATACACATAATAGACATCCGAAAGAATTGTCACCATGCCAGATTAGTTCAATGCCTCTGAATGCGATAAAGAAGACAAAAATTGATATGGTAAATTAACTTTAAAAGGCCTCGTTTATGTACAAACATAAACAATCCGGTTAATCATTTAACTGACCTTGTGTGCTATGATGTTAGTTTCATTAAACACCATGTCCATTTACATTATTGTAACACTAGAATTCGCGCGTCTTGTAGCATTACGATTTACTTTGTATATCAAGTCAACTTGTGGAACCTGTCTGATTATGTTATTTGTCAAAGTTATTCATAATTTAATCAAACATATCTTTTTTCAATATTTACGTTTGAATCCAAATTTAAAGCGCAAAAAATATTAACGACTGTTCTCTTTTGAAGACAGAAATGAGTGTTTTACAGAATATATACACTATAAAAATATAAATAAACATTCGATACACCATTATATTTGTATTTTTATTTCAATTAAAACACTGTCTTTTTTCTGCGTACGTTAGTAAAACATGTTTGCAAGAAAGGATAGCATAAGGTGCCGAGATATATTAGTCCATATGTTTATAATCACACATATCCCGTTTAAATATTTACGTTAGAAAGCGCAAGTAATAATTAACGACTGTTCTTGTTTGCAAATAGCAATGAATGTTCTACTGTCTATATACACTTTAAAGAATGTTCAAACATTCTATACCATTGCAGTTCTACTTCAATTAATACACTGTCATTGTTTTCTGTGTCCGTTGATTAAACATGTTTGGATAAAAGACGCTCCTTAGGTGCCTATATTTATTAGTATGGTTTATTCACTTTTGAAATTGCTACATATGACGGCCTCGAGAAAGACATCAGCGTGAGAAGTATTGAAAACCTGTGGCGAATACCTGAACATGTCTGCAGTAATGCGGGTGTATACTCGACAGTCTAGAACATTTTCTGTATTTATTCGGTGTACATTGCTACCATCAGAAAAAAATGAGCAAACAAATTGCATTCAAAAACTTGTCTTGGTCTTTAATAGTTTGCTGATTATCTGTTGTACTTAAAGCTCTCTCGGGATAAACATTTTTCCCTCTACTTGTTTTATAGACCTTTCTTTCTCATAAAACAGAACTTTATCAGTCGAAAAATACTTTTGAATCATAGAAAGGAATACATGAACAACATTTTCGTTGAAGTGAAAAATAGATTTTAAGATTTTAACCTAAACAATCCTACTTGATATTGTTATCAAAAAAGTTAACTTATTGTTGTGTTTGTTTGTTTTAAAGCTATCACAGGGATCATTTATCCTAACACTATCGACGTCCAGCTATTTGGTGGACTAAGATCCGAGGCAAATGTGTGGGTAGAACCACCGGCGCGCAGCAAGCCAGCTGGAAGACCTTCCGCACATTAGTTTTTCGCCCCGAACCAGACTGGGACCCCCACGACAGGAGGGTTAGCACTCATAGTATCTACAAATCGGCGACACTACCTACTTTAACCTTAAGTATATCGAAACTCCATTAGAATAGCTTCCGTTTTAAGGACTTTCATCTATATAAATGTTCTGTACAGCATCGCCCTAATGTCTAAGTTTAAGTGCGTATTGGATGATAACCATGTACATTGTTCTCACTGATTTGTGTCTATGAAATCAGGTTCGGATATTTAACCCATTAATGGTTAATAATATACAACATAGTTGCTCAATTCGACGCCTCTTTTTGTCTGTTCCTGCCAGTGACAGTGTTTCATACTGGATCTTTGACGTGGCATCCCTTGCCTTTTGGGTCTGGTAGATTATACCCATCGTGCGCCGAGTATCTCGACACTTGATTTACTAGTTGAACTCCTACGCCAAATTTGGAGTTTTCAGTTCCTCTGATATGCCCAGTGATTTTTTCTTAACCTAGTTATCAGGTGACTAATAATAAAGCTTCGTGCACATACTGGGGTTGGGGGCAGGGGTGGGGGTGGATCAGAATGGAAACAAAACTGTAACACTAAATTATCAATCAACAGAAAACACACATCAGCTGGATATCTATTGATCATATCAAAAACAATACTGGTCGGCTCAAGATCTTTCTCTAATTCTTTGGTTATAATATGTACACTAAAGTAGATCACGGCGTTTATTTATTGCAAATGTATGTAATGAAAAGCCTCATTGAGGCGTCTTTAATACACACAATTGTTAGTGGGGGTATGTATAGAGGGTCTTTAAGTGTATACAGAGAAAGCAAATTACATGCCATTACCTAAATTTCATTTCGTTAATGTTAATTGTTTATTTCATTGCCGAGAGCATAAATTATTACTTTGTAATACAATGAATTCAGTTGGGTTATATACACGTTACAGATTGATCACCCAAAAGGTGTGTCTTATTCATATTTGCATCATTGTATTACAAAAAGACAAACGGTTGTTTGCTTTCGTATGCCGCTATAAGTTTATATATCTGCGATACTCATCACTTACTTAGCTACTTACTTTCTTGTAATGTGGTTTAAAAGTATACACAGCCTCGTGTATTTTATCGATACCCCGCTGTATTTTAGGCTTCCACTAAGCCAAACGTTCGGCATACGGAACGAGGTTGTCTAGGTAATGTCTTGAGCAATGCTTCTGTTAACCATTGATTTATTGAGAACATTAATTATGAAGTGATATTTATTTTTTGCATTTTATATTGTTGGCATGTAAATTTCTGTATCCCCCCCCCCCAAAAAAAAAACAACAACAACAAAAAAACAACATTAATAGTGTGTCTTAGGTGGACCAGGGGTGAATTGTGGTGCTGTTTCAAGACGACTCTACTCTAACTAACGGCAATACGATTATTATTCTCCTTTATTACAAACACACTTTCATTGACATAATTACACACAGTTATAAAAGCATGTATTACTGCTCGGATTCTATCAGTATTTAAATCAAACACGCGATCTTTTTTCTACTACATGCGATCATTTATGAAGGGAATTGTTGTTTATATTATAATTTTAAATGATTAATTCAATAGTTATAACTAGACATGAATTTATGAAGATTAAACTTTACATGGCATGAACGGATTTACTAAAGATGTGGCCAAGAATGATTACGAAGCAGAAGACGTGAATGCATGTCTTAAAAAGTCGTTTTCATTGTGCACATTTAAACACGTTTAACAGTGTTTACATAACCACCTTCAAGGTCCACTTAATGTTTACGTTATTCAAAATTGCTGTGAGCGTTGAATTGTAGGCCAAGAGTGCGCCTTTCATATCAAGATGACATTTTGAGATCTTTAACTGAACATTATTGACACTGTGCAACCGTGTGCTATAAATAAAACATTTGATCATTCTACAATTGTGCTGAGACACCTGACTGAAACATTTTAAATATTGGGTTGATAAATCAGACAGTATTCAAATGTTCACCTTGACGCGTTTAAAATGTGCTAGCAGACAGTTGATCGAAATGCTAAAATAGGATTCATGAAATAAAGTGTTTTGTATCCGCATATTGGTAATCATGTACTTTATTTGAATATCGTCCCGCTAATTTAAATATAAGATACAGATAAAAAAATAACAAAAAAATAATTTGTAAAAATAATTTAGCCCTAAAAGATTAAAACACACTATTACTTTTGTATTTTAACAGACTTAATCGAAACGAAGATCTTTAACAGATTTTATATTAAAACTGCCATTATGTTAATGTTGTGGTGCATTTGGGCTCTCTTAACAAATTAATCCAGTTCGGAAACAATATGTATGTTTAGCGATTCGATGATTCTCAAAACAAAAACGGTCTTGCTAACTTGTGCATACTTTGAACAAAAAAAAAATAAGAAAAACATTAAATTAAAAAATGAAAGAAAAAATACTTTTACTGTGTCTGTTAACAGCTATTATTATGATGATTTATTGCATGTTGTAATACTGATATAACACAATATATAATGTCCGTATTAACGCAAACATGACATTGCCGTATGATACATAAGACAATCCAGAAAGAACAAACATCGACTTATAAATCATGTACTGTTTCTCCAAATATATTAAGTAAATTGACAATTTGTAATTCAAAGGGTCGGGATTCTTGCATGTAGTCTTACAATTAAAATAAAGTTTGATAGGCATGTTGAGTCTAATACTGTTTGATATCAGTTATATTTCGATTGCAGCATTTTTAATCCTTATATGTGGTATGATTTATTATCATGTTATTATTTACTTCATTCTGCATGGAGCGTCGTTGTGTTTTGACATTTTGTGTGCGTGTTATTAATTAAATATTTTACAACTTATCATGGTAAGGTGTAAAATATAACAGACAATGCCCACCAGCCTATTGTACAATTATACACCGCAGTCCCCAAAATGGGTATTGGCCTTTCTTTCTTTCTTTACCAGTTCTTTGATAATTAGATAACAATCAGTTCGCATATCCGTTTGCTCGTAGCATCCTGTCTCTCATCTGTAATGAGTAAAACATCAAAAATATCATATGTCCTACATCAATGTTAATATTATGCCATCAGATTAAAGAAAAGAAAAAGTTTTATGCTCATATTGTTACGCATATAATTGTATTTACAAAGCAAACAAAGCACACAAAAGAGAATTCGTTTGATCGGTTACTGGACTGTTTTATTGATATCATATTATGATAGAAAACAGAGCTATCGTTCTAGGTCTTCATTAAAAATATTAATATCATCCACTAAATTAAACATGATGCATCATAGAAAAAAATAAAATAACGTTAAAATGTTAAAACAATATTTGGGACATTTTTTTATTTAATATACGCACAAAGACTAATGTGTACACTCATCAGGTCCAATAACTGAAATAAACGATGACGAGGAGCCTAAATTAAATACACTTTTGTAGATGCATATGCACCTGCAATAGTGTACCTCAAGCAGGAACATAACTCTATCATATTCAGATTAGCAAGTACAGTATTGGTTACCTCCCTCTGTAAAATGGCTTTATCGTAAAATGATTTCTGGTAAAGTTTTTTATTTAGAACATTTGCTTTTTTTAACCGATAAAGTTTCTCGAATGACATATGCATTTACAATGTGTCAAAAACATTTTTGTATAGACGTTTTAAACAAAAAAAACTAGAAATATGATAAAGAAGAAATACAGCCTTGGGAAGTTCAATTAGCCAGAAGACCGAATCGGTTACTTTTATTCCACAATACATACGTAAGAACATAAAAACCCAGATGAGATGTATGAGTTCTGAATGGATGTTATTTTACTGTTCATTGCACTTAAACGTACCTTCTAACCACTTGTCGTATTCGCCAGCATTTATAAATATTTAATTAATAGTGGAACTAGTAAGAATAATCAAATGTACTTTTAATTTTAGCATTTAAATGCTAAATTCTAATTGTATGTTATTGTAAATAATATGTAAATTTGTAGGTACACTTTAATTCGCAAACTTTAAAATTATGCAGAGGCAAATTTGATTTTATTTGAAATAATTTCAGTATGCTAGTGTATGTGTGTATGCATTTTTAACTACATGAAACAATTACAGCGTGTATAATTGGCAGAATGCTGATCCTAAACAATAAGCCATCCAGATATGAAAGCAAAGAAATTGTTTACATTTGTTAGAATGACTGATGATATTTAACAAGTTTTGTTAACTTTTGTATACATGACTCTACTCACTGTTGCGAAATAGAAGCTCCGATTTAGACAACGTTATGTGTATACATTACGCCGTATCATCTGTATTCATCATCTTCGCGCATTGTTTTTTACATGAGCATCAATTCTTTTGGTATCTCGAGATGATATACCTGATCAGAAAATGACTTCAAGAGGATTGTGAGAACAAAATCTGTGGCGATCCTACCTTTTATCAATGTATGTTTGTATTCCCATATGCGCTGGGGAACGACAGAATGGGCGTGGCTACTGCCAAGACCACATTACAGGCTTCTGAGATAAGTATGATATTTTGTCCTGAACACACATTGTTTTTTCACCTGGTGAGATGGACACGACTTTTTAATTTTGATCTGGAGAGAAGCCAGATACAATATAGTTGCAGCTGGACAATATTTCCCAAACAATTCGTGATTCTGGTCTTATTAATGGTAGAAGTAATAAGTTGCGTAAAAACGTAAGCTTATATTAACAATCAGTTTGCGTTCAAAGGTTGCCATGTTTTCTATTGCAGGCGATTCTTCGTATTTACTCATTTAAAGAAACCCATTCAAAGAAAAATTAATTTCTTACTTTTTTCGTTTGATTAGTCACAAGCTGTCGCATTCAAATGTACCTTTGATATCTAGGTCATCACGAAATGCATTTCGTCTCCGCTTATCTAGATAACCGAAACTGGACTCACTAACGCGCACTGTATTATCGTCTTTAAATTACAATTACATTGCACAATTACGTATAACAGTTTACTGTTTGTTGCCGATATTGGTTAGGAAAATTCAAATATAGCTGGTGACTTCAGAGCAGGTCAATTCAAAAGCTACCTCAACGCACTTAATATAAACTTCGTAAAAAGTATTCATAAGAAATAAAAATAAATGACAAAGATATGAGGAAATAATACTACTTTAAGTATAATTGTAATGTAAGCAATCGTATTTCATTGACAACTTGCTTCTATAAGTTTAATGAATCTGAATATTGATTTGTATAGTGTACGAGGGGCATTGTGGCTCGTTCATTGTCTGTCAAAAAAAAATAGAAAAAAGTAATATACTGACAGATTTACACCAGGGTATGCTTATTTAATAATCACATTGTCAACATTCTGCAACATCTTATACCTCTTGTAGAGATAGGGCCTGTTCCAGTCATGGTCCTTAGCGTATTCTTCGTCATACCCAAAAGGCTCGGGCAGTTTTGCCAACCTTATCGACTGGGATACATGTTGGTATTTTCTGTCTGTTTGTGTTTGGGTTTATCGTCCCACCAATAGTATTTCAGTAATCTGGAGACGATGTCTGCTTGAAGCAGATATAGTGCTGCCTTCACTGTCTATAGCATACCATGAAGACCTGGCATGATACCGCACCCAGTCACATTATCATGACCGGGCCAAGCAGTCGTAGAACTACCCTTATATTTGCTTAAGCGTTAGCAATGGAGTTATACCACTACCATTTTAATGACTTTGATATGTCGTGGCCCGGGATCGAACCCGTTCTACCGATTGCGCTACCAGGTCAGGTTGTTGGTATTGAATAAATCGAACAAACATTGTTTTATTTTTAAATGGTTTAGCCTTAAAGTAAGATGAAACCTTATTGCAAACACAATAATCGCTTTTTAGATAAGCCAATACAAATCGGTTTAATCTATAGTGAACAAGAAAATAATACTCTCCACTATTAATGTGCCTAAAGCAAGGTCTTATGAACAAAGGGGCATATACTGCCTCTCCTTATTATAACAGTGTACAAGGCATATACTTCTATATTTTTTTTCTGCGAATCACGTCGATATATAGTGAAAACAACAATGTTAACATCCTTCGCAACGCCGGATTTTCGGGCGGGTGTCTTCAAACTACCACTTTATGAGTTTATGAAATGAGAATGGTGAGCGATATCTGGTTCCGTAATAACGGATAGTAAGCTGCTATAAATCTAGATCATCGCGTACAGTACAAGACTAATGCATTGCGCCTTATTTAATGTGTTTCTATCATAATACCATCAAACTCATTAGTGTTTATATATTCATTTAAACTTGAATTGTATTGACTTAATAATAATGATCATAATATAATTTAGCATACTATTTATCATATAACAGTGTTACACTTTATATTTTCTTTAGACGTAAGACATAAAACTAAATATAGCACGCCCGAGAATTGTCATTTAAACTAGTTTCTACATTTTATAAAACAGATCTATGTAGAGATTTTCATACACGATTTACGGGCTATCAAATTAGATTTTGGAAGCGATTGTGGTTAATTAACGCGATTTCCATTTTATTAAAAGAAAGACTAAAAATTCATCGAACAAAAATGTTTTAATGAAAATGGTTTATAAAAAGGATAAAACGTGCGAGTACATGTATACGTGTAGCGATTGATTTGTGACAACCCGAGAAGATAGACATATTGACCTATGTCTAATCCTAGTTCTGGTATGACATATATGTATTAACATGGGTATTTAAAACAATAATAAAAAGGAATATTCGTATAGACAGATTGCCCAACTTCTGTTTCTAAGCTAAACCATGTGTGCTTAACACGGGTCCGCTGTTGCTTATGTGCTATTTCATAGCGTTTTCCGGGTGCGCATGATTTTTCCAAGCCTTATCTCTGATCTACAGAACGGGAACAGATTTCCATAAACGGACACCGGATTCATGCTTTGCACCCAAAATGAACTCTGGTATATAAATTGGGTTGATGTTTGGAGAATATTTTATTTGAACCAGAATTGGTAAAATTATTAAGGGGTTCCTACGCTGAACCAGGTGTGCTGAGCACGAATCCTCTGTTACGTTTAATCTATCGGCAAGTGCTTTTGCGTACACGTCAGCAGCGCACTATTTTGTCTGGGCCTTATTTCTGATTTGGATAACTGTAAGGGTATAAAAACGGACATCGCATTCGTGCTCTGCATCAAAAGCCGTCTCTGATACACAGGTTGGGTAACTGCTTTGAGTAAAGCTGAATTGAAGCAGTATTTGTAAAAATCGTAAGTGGGATAGGATTGACGTTTGCGCTTTTACACCGGAATATTCTGTTTAAAACAGGTAGTATAACTTGTGTTCCTATCCTATGTTGAATCCGGTGTTACTTTTGGTCTTTATCCAAGCATTTCGGCGCACAAGCAACTTTCCGCAACAGTTTCGCACTTTTTTTCCCAGCCCTATCTCTAACCTCCAAAATGATAAGAAATTTCAAAAACGGACACAGCATTTGAAATCGGAAGGATGCGTTTTTCACCGGAATAAAGAGAGCACAGCTCTTGTACCAACATAAACTAGGTGTGCTGAGCACGAATCGTACACGCCGCTTTACACAACAAGTGAGCCCTTCTTACATAACTTGATAATTGCTGGTATTTCTGCGCTACATATTCAGGGTGAAGGGGAAAGTGGTATGGATTTGTTGATGCTTACTTTTTCACGACATCTGTATAATATGCTGGGATTTGGTTATCATAATAATTGGAGCCACTTTAGGATGTTGTCCAAGACAAGACAATCCATTATTATTATAATCATGTTTGTGCTTTTGTAGTTTTCGTTTGTGATTATTGACTATCCATATCTTTAAAAATATTAAGCATTGTATCCCTTATTTGTTTAATTATACCTCAGTGTTTTGTAAACATAACAGCAGCGACGAGTAAACCTCTATAGGCAATACAACGATGACTCGCCGAGAACGTGACAACTTTTAGCAAAGTGTCTTCAAGACAGATTCTGACGGATTTTTGCCCATTAGCCTTAATTGATATTTCATACTCGAGGTAGAATAAAAATCTCTGTTGTTTCTTCAGAAAGACAATATTTGCTTCTGCTACATGTTCGTAATCGTCTGGTTTTAGTTCAACTCTTGGACAAATAATGTGCTTTGTTAGAGAGAGTGATCTTTCGCTGCTGGAGGTCTTCTTCGTAAAAGAAATATCAAAGGTATCAAAAACTGGAACCGAAATATTAAACGGATGCAAACGTTCCATTAACATAGGCTGAATGATATCAAGAAATTCTGGAATCAATGCATTGCCGCTTAGACGAAATGTATATTTTGCGAATTCCTGCTTTGCCTGTGAGCAATTTGTAGGGCTGTAACATAAACTAAACGGTTCATTGATGGTGCTTGATACTTCAGAGTACAGCCAATCTGGCTTAGTAAGGCTCTTAGGATAGTACAGTGTCACAAACAAATATTCCGAGTTATCAAAGGCATTTGATGACGTATTGGCAATTATAATTGTATCGATTTCCCAATCGGACCACGGGGATCGGAGCCATGTTGTGTGAAACTGTGACAACGGTAGCTCTCTCAGATTTATGTTTGATAATGGCTTCAGGAGTAAGTGTAGGAGCATGGGTAGTAGATTTGTCTCAGCAACCATGAACTGACACACGCCCTCACTGTTGTACGACTGCCATATGGGACATAGTATAGGTCTGCATTCAGTAATGTCCTGTATAAAGACGGAAAGAAAACAACATTTAATCATTTGGTTATTAACTGTTAAAGATTGTAAGAACAATGACGTCAGATAAAGCAGGACGTATGCGGTACACACATTGAATAAGTAGCCATAAAAAAGAAAGATCAAAGACAACTGTTCTGATACTTATGGTCGAAGGTTCGAACCACAACAGGTTCAATCATTTTAAGTATTATATTTTTCTCTTCAATAACCATTTGTGTAATAAGTCTATGCGTGTTTAAGAAAAAGTATACCCTTTTTAAAATAACAGATATATAATGTGATTCAGTTAAAACTGCTTTAAAAACAGAACCTTCAGGTCAACGTATCGAAACAAGGTGCATTCATTGGCATGCCAGTTTGATATCGTGCGCGTCGTTTGCCGCGTTTGCTAACTTTAATATTAAGTTCGTTACTGAAAAAGCAGACCGGGATTAACTTTAAAATTTTACTCTCAGAACCGCAATCCATTTTAGAGTGCATGCACGCTAAAATCAAGTGGATAGTAAAGTCTCTAGCAGTAAAACGGAAAGCGCACTGTCTACGAAAACCATTGCTTATATATAGCATAATTAATAAAACTCCTGTCCTTTTGAAAAGTATTCATGTGACAGACTGAAATATCTAGGTCTTAACAAATTGTTTGTTGTGTCACAAGAAATATATATATTTCTCACAATTGCCAACAGTACAAAGACATATTTGAAAATGAATTTACCTGGAATTTACCGTCTTCACATGCAATGGGTTTTGCGAGGTGGCTACTAAATCCTTGTAGTTTGGCATCATAATCGCGACTAAGCAGTACAGACATTGACGTTGTCGTATAACGACTCAAAATCGGAATCGTATTTTGGTAAGGACAGATCATTTTTCCTGGAATGAACAAATTGCCGCTGCAAATAAAACAGAACACATTCGCATACACTTCGACTGAATAGCCAAATATATACGGAGAATAGAATCCACTTTGACACGCGTTTATAACTTCCTGGTTCGTCATGGCGATATTAGTACCGGCTAAGGAAAAGTTTCCACAAGTGCTGCGGACTTTGTTAAAACAAATTTCCTTTAAGACATGTTCTGTAACGGCAGGAGGAGGGTAAAATAATGTGTAACAATCAGATTGGCCTAGCATACTTAGTGGAGATGAAATGTCTGAAATTGTGATCCGCTGACGGCGAGTAAAACCCCATTTACAGGTGGCAAATGTGTCCCAAGGGATACCGTCTTCTACGCCATCTTGATGAGCACAAAGCCGGTTCTTGTAGATAAGTCCCGTCTTTATAGAATATACAGGGTCCGTGCTGCCCCAAGGTGCAACTATAGCATCTCCACAAGGTATTATTTTGTCTTGTGAGTTGTTCAAACCTGTTAGAGCAGAAATGCCAAAGTACAGTAGTGGCCGTGAATATTTATTGAGTATGGGTGATATTGATCAGTGAATGATTTCAATTTTCAAACTAGGCGTGATATATGCTTTTATAATATCCAGCTGTATAAACATCGTCTTGAGCGATGTAGATTTGCCAGTGTGTTAAAACTATCGACCCCATAGCATAGACGATGTGACGTGTACACTAAATACATTTGAAATACAATTAATTAAATTGAAATTAAAATTATGAAAAGCTGAATATTAATGACGCATAAAGAGCCAGAACTAAATCCTTCGTAAGGACACATCCGCAGAAAACTAATATAAAACAAGTTGCATCTCATCTCTGAATGCGTTTAATAATAAGTAATTGTAAGTAAATGTACATTACAGTGTCATTTTTAAATATATTTTGTGTCTTACCTATCTGTACTCGTGCGTTTTGTTCTAACGTTGAATCAGCCTGGGAAACCGTTACCATAAAATATGAGGGAATCCGACTGTTGCTTTTAAAAGCACTTGATGCTTGTATACAGTGTTGTCGATGGCGAGTTGGGTGAGAGCGCTTAGCTTCAGACGGAAAGCAACATGGCGTTGATTCTCCGCAGTCTTCGTCACAGGAACAATCTAAAACGTGATTGTTTCAGAAGAGGTATACTGTTGGAAAGAAAGTATTTGCGACGAATCATTTACCATATAAAAACTAAATATATGACACTTTGTCTGTTTCTCTTCCATGAATCTTCAATTTAGCTCAAACTGTGTCATTTGTATATTTTTTGTGTCAGGCCTTATATTCTTACACCAACAACCTAGCCTTTATTGTTGAGTCTACCTGCAGAAAGCACGCTGGAAACCAAATTTTAACAGGATGGAAACATCTGTATCTTTTAACATAGTGCTTCTTACTTGTTGACTCCTGGTCGTGATGCTGTTTTTGTCCTGGCGGTTTAGTACCAAATATGTATACCCTATAAGTATTTACACAAATCACACACACACAGTTAGTTATCTCTTTGCGTTTTTTCCATCATACAATAAAATTGCAGTGACGTTATATGTCAAACTTAAAATGTGCACCTTTTTAAAGCACGAAGAAAATGTTCGTATTTAGTAATCAACCCAACCTAACCAAACTGTAGCTTTTTAGAGTAATTAAAGGTAATTATATTTAAAAGTAGTAGTGTAATAAATGGGGCATTCTTCCGCAAATGACATAACACTAGGGAGATGACGAGACAAATACAAACCAGCACAATAACAAAGTAATTCAAATCAAGAAGTAAAGGGTACCGTAGTCTGGCCAAAGTTACCCTTAGTTAATCCATAAGAAAAACATATAATTGCCAGTCGAAACCTTTCGAGGTAATAGCAAAGATCATGTCGAAATATAATGTAAACATTGCTCCGGACGAAATGTATAATAAAACTACATACATCTAGCATGAAACTACACTCAATGGCGCAGTCAGTAAAGCACTGGATTTGCGTACTAGAATTCACGGATTCAAATTACACACACAAAAATGTATTTTATGTTGGTATTATAACATTTCTTGTTTGCTTGTTGTTGTTATTTTGTCCATTTGTCACAAATCCAAACCTTTACCGACGAATAGGTTTTGATATTAATTTTACTACATTCAAAATAAAACTGTAGTGAATATTAAAATACTACGTGCCAGCGGTATACTTGCTTTAAATAAATATCAAATATATATTACACGTAAAATATGCGTGCAAATAAAGTTTGTTTTATATAAAGTATAAAAAAGATTAGTATGATGAATTAAATAATCACTATAACAATATTTAAGTATGCCATATCTGTCACCGAACTTTAGTTAGAGAATATTGTTTCGTGGCGCTGACAAAAGAGTGTGAAAAAAAAATCTACTCACCCAAACAACACTGCTGGTAAGTGTCTTGTATATTAATAGGAGCAGAGGAGACTTCCGACTTCCTGCGACACAACTCCCTGCCTGGACAATATGGTTCCATGTCTTCTGGAAGTAAATTCCTGAGTGGATTTGGCTCTGTGTCACCATGACAAGTCAGAATCAGAGAGAATCCCAGCATTAACAAAATCATGTTGTTTTTTTTAATCACCTTATAAATAAAAGATAAAGCTATGCAAATATATTAAAGTTCGAGATTCAAACTAAAGAACAAAACACGTTGTTGTTTTTTGTTGTTGTTGTTTTGTGTTTTTTGTGCTGTTTTTTTGTCTGTGTTTTCTGTTGTTTTTGTGTGTTTTGGGTTTGTTTCTTTTGCAATCCTTATTATCCACTTCCTATCAACTTGGTTTACTTAGTTCCTTATTATCCAATTAATACACCAATTAACTCTTATTTAAATGTACACTATCTCTATAACAGAGAAAGACGTGTTTTCAATTAAATTAACATCCGTATATGGTTTTGTTAATAATTTACAAGCTAGGCAGCGACGAATTCTCCTTCTCCTTTATATATTGCTGACTATATGTCACATGAATGAGTCCAGGTACAACTCGTAGTTCGCAGTTCATTGCGAATAAGTTATGATTGGCATTGAGAATTCCAATACCTTGCACAAAAGAAGGGTTCCAAATAATCGTATCTCTGACACGGAAACCTACGTTGGCATGACGCTCGCTATTAAAATATTACATTCGGAACGCCTAGGCCATTTATACTGAATAGAATTAAGCAGATAATGTGGGTCGTTTTCCAATATGGTCGCTGTTACTTTTGAACAATTTAACCTGTTAGATGGACAAAGTTCAGATGTGCTTAAGTCCCGGCGGCTATGTTTTCATGTAATGTAGAGAACATTTGCGTCGGGACGGGGTCCGCGGTCGGCGTTTCAACGTAACTTCACAGATCTGCTCACGGGTTAATATACATCTGACAATTATTGCAACTACTACAGCGATCATTACCACAACGATGCCTGTTCCCGGAATGTCAAACCATGTGGCATCTGTGTAATATCAAGCTGAATAAAAATGTGTCAAAGAAAGCATCATGTAATGTATAGCGGCAAAATGTTAATAGCACTATGATACTGTGTTATTATCAGTGTTCACATAAAACTGACCTTTTTTTCTTGACTTGCATAATCTTGTGGCACAATTCTTAAAGCCATTATACTTCTGACAGATACAGATTGTTGTTCCTGCTCCTTGACGAGTTTGAATAATATGTGATTGAAAAAAAAAAACAATTTAAAATGTATTTGTTGATAGATGTAGAAGCTAGGTAGTGAAAGAAGAAAGAAGATATTATTTTAATATAAGCACATATAAAACTTGTTTTGTTAGATTTGAACCAAGGACATCTGTTATGGCAAGCCAAACATTTTATAGACTGTACATGTACCACATATCCCTGATAAATTCTTATCTGATGTTATTGTACATTGCGATCGACAAAATATTAATATTTCAATTTTAACATACCTTGCGTTATGATTTTGGTATTAATTGGCAGTTTTGTCGAGTATTGTTGTATTAAAGTCTGGCCTAATAACGAGTCAATCGCAATTCTTTTCGCCAGCCTCCGTCGCCTCACAGAAAGTATTGTTTTAAAAAAGAAAGCAAAAACACCTAAGCAACTTTCGAAGTAACAACAATATATTTTGCACCCATTACACGTTGGAGCTAGAAGCTATTTAGCTAGTTTGGAAATACAAAAGATTTCGGGAAAAAACTATTAGTGCGTGTAGCGTATTAGTGAATACCTCACATGAACATTGACGTCAATCAATGACACACGCGCGCGCATGCACGCACGTACGCACGCACGAACGCGCGCAATAATGCGTGCATGAAAGCACGCAGGCATTATGCTCGATAAACAGTGCTATTGTAAACACAACAGAAGTGATCATTTAGCTCTAGAGACATTTTAATGATTACTTGTCAAGACCGTGCAACATTGTGCACAGTGTCTTAAAGACATACATAGAAATATAATCGCTTTTGATGCTTTAAATAGACAGATTTTGCTAAATGCATGTATTCATTTCTCTTGACTTCAACCCATGGACATATGATGTATTTGGTTAGTACAACCGGTGTCTAGCTTGTGTTACAAGCAAATTTGTTTTCATGACTCCACAAAAATAGTGCCTAACCATTATGCGGATACATTATTTACATTAGCATAGCTATTTTAAAACAAAATTGACTTCATACAATGCGTCTAAAACGAAATGCATCATAGCTTGTGTTAAGTTTGTAAGGCTGTTACATTAGCTGAAAGTTTCATTGATGGTGCGTGATACTTCTGTGTTGACCCAAGATGACAGGTCTACATGTTGGTTTTAAGTAATTTATCTTACTGAAAGAAAACTTATGATTGAAAAGATTATATAGCTGCGGAAGTCGTTTATGTTATCATTAAAACAAACTGCAAAAACTATATAAATTATACACATTTCCCTTAAAAAATCATTTTGCAACTTTTTAAACAAGTGTGTGTATTATAATGTGTGTTACTTGAAGAAAATAAAATATCCTTGTAAACAGACTTCACAGTACCCTACTAACTTTTAAAAATGAAAAATGACATTTCTTAATAAGTCCTATGATTTATTTATGGCATTGTATTTTACCAAAATAATAACAAAATCAATACTTTACTTTAACATTTAAACAAATCAAAACATATCAGGGAAAGAAATAAGCTTCAATTAATTATATTTAGTAGTTTTCGTAGTATAAATATTGACCAACTAGAGATCATGTTTCCCAGACAACTAAAAAAACTGTGTACCTGAGTTTTCCATTTAGTTATTAATTCAATATTCACACAAAAAATAAATAATTTTCAAATGATCCGTGTTCAGGCTAGTCATAAAATAGCTTATTTAAAGGTTTTAACATCCATTTATTGTAAACAGTGCATTCAGATATTTTGACCAGTGACTATGGCTAAGTCGGATGTTGTAGCATAGTATATTTATTATTGATCTCATTTTCATACAAGGCATCACTAGATAGTTGCTGCTGTAAGTATTTAGACGTACATACACTCTCTATAATATCAAATTACAACCCCTTTGTACAGTTCTGGCACCGTATCAGATGTCCAAATCATTGAGTATCGATTTTAATTATTTTATATTTTTTTCTATCGTAAACTTTCCGTAACGTAACGTAGCGTAACGTACAACATAATTAGCCTATCATAGAGAAACGTAATGAAGCTAATCGTAAATGGTGCATCGTACCGTAGCGTAACGCATATGATAATACCTTAGCACAGAACGTAATTTGTACTATGCCGTCACTTAACTTTTAATTCTTTGACACATATATATTTATTTTGTGTCATGTTTTTGTTTATGAACATAATTATGCTCATACAAAAACTTACCCGAAATGTAACTGCCATAATAAATCCTATACAAATGCAAAAACGGCGTATTACTGTAAACACAAACTATAATAAATAAATTGTTTCTGGTGCATGAATACTATCGGTGAACATATGTGTACACGCAAACAAAAAATACAAACTCATGAAATGCTTGTACTTATTACTTGAATGACATACTGCGTAGATTAAAAATGAATGGACGTTTAGGAAAAGGATTATAAAAAACTAGGGAAGTGGTTCTGGTTCTTTATCCATTCTATTATGAAAAGGAAAGAGCAGTTAGACAAAATCGGAATAAACATATAGCTGTAAAATTAGCTATAACAGACTCTAGCGCTATATCACATTATTTAAAAGAGGTTTGTCTAGAATATGTGATTCGAATGATACGGCTGATGTACAATGTACATTGTAAATAAATAATGGGACCGCGTGAAATCTTCTCTAATATTCCGACAAGTTAGATAATGGTTGAGCTAGCTTAAAAGTGTCATCGCTAGGCACAACCAACACTGCTCTAGTCTGTTCTCCTGTTTTTTTCTAAACACGTACATTTTATATAAAGTTATGCTACTTTAAATTAACTTAAAAACAATTTAGTGCTCGACGGAGATTCAATAAAAAGTTCGTTTACACGTTTAGGAAAACTAACTAATAGTAGGTCATTATTCTTCTGCCAGTGGTGTAATCAAACATTTACGATGTATCCGTCCATACAATGTGTTTGTATCATAAATATCAGTTACTTAATTTCCTGATTGGGTGGACATGTTCTGTTGGTTTAAATTTTAGTGGTTTAGTGAACTTCTGGCATCATGCTGTGCAACTTCCGTGCATTTTCTCGCCCTGCCAATCACGTGCACGTGTGTTATTTCCAATTATTTTTGACACTTTTATAACATCCCTTATCTTAAAGGAAGCAGGATTTTCAGCCGATCGTTTTGTTAATTGGATGGATCCCTAAGTATAGCGGATTGACCGGAAGTGTTAATTGTTCTGTTCTTGAATCGATTTCCTCTAATAACGAAATGGTCGTTAGGAAGTCTTCTTAGGATAACGAAGCCATTTATCTACTCTCCTTAACTTATATAAATCAATTACTATCGCACATCTTCTTGTACATTGTACGGCAGTAAAGATACTGAAATGTATACCTCTGGGGCAACTATTGAAAATGACATAATATTTAATCATGCAAAAATTAAGCAACTTAGCAGGCACTCTATCTGTACATGTGAACTTTATGCTATGAGAAAGGCTGTATGATGGGTAAGCAAAATCAAAACTTGATTGATTCTGAAATGGTTCAAACCAGGCATCTCTTTAGTTATAGTCCAGTGTTTCATTCTGCTTACCAAATTTTCGATGGTTATACCCAGCCGGCGCGAACTGACAATATCGAAGTTCCACCCAACCATCCGGAAGGTGGTCTACGTTATATATTTTACAATCCGACAGGCGCAATACTCACCGTTAACAAATTCATAAAACAGGAATTTAGCAGCAAGCTGGAAGTGAAGCACTGGATTATTGCTCAAGAGTTGCCTGGTTTTAACCATTTTAGAATCGGGCATGTTTTGTTGTTATTACATTTTTACTTTTCCTTCTTTCTTAATGTTTAATGTTGTTATACATGTATTTTACAGGACGTTCGATGAAGGAAATAAGCGTTATTTGAACTTGGTGAAAAACCTGTGATCATTATATCAAAACGGGAACCCAAACCAGTTTCTTGTGCGCAAAAGGTTGACGAGTTGTTTAATAGATGAAGTCTCGTATCACTGAACTGACAGTCAGTCGCAGGTAAGAATTTATTCTGAGGTACGTTGATTTCTTGCGTCATGAATTTCTTTAAATGTAATAACTTTTAAGAAAGCTATAGGCCCAATATTTAAAGTTATAATAATGCAGGCAGGCATTGATTTACCCTACCCAAAGCAGTTTAATTGGTTGGTGGTTAGCAATAATAAACTTAATTTGTCGACAAAATTAAGAAAATGAAAGTATGAACTAGGAAAGAAGACAAACAAATCTGAATCTTGAAACGCGCTTGTTCTATGTAAATGTAATTTGCATTACGGCCGGAACAATACTTACATTCAAATTTCAACATCACGCATGTAAGTACTTTTATCAGATCGTTAGCTCAGATCGTTAGCTTTTAAGTCGAGTCTGCTGAATGGCCAAGTGCTGTAGTTTTGGCCAGTCTTCTGTGCCATGTACTTCCTGTCGTGAATAATTTTGTACCAATTGCATGTTATTTTTCACTTAGCAGTTATGGTGTTAAAATGAGATAACTTAGTTAAACTTTTTTATCTGCTTTTGATTGTTTTATTCAAATATGATGCTAAAATTGTTTAAATAGTAACAACAGAGCTATTCTCTGAAATACACATGTTTCGTCTTGTCCCTTCTGTGGGTTAAGGTGACTAGGTATTGCTGTCAAGCTAATAAAACGGGTAAGTACACATACACACGCAAAGAAAAAATTACCGACACATAGATGTGGAAAAAGAGATTGTCCATGTATTTATGCACAAGTTATTGAGTATATTGAGGAAACCAATACGGATTCTAAACTGCAACCTTGCATAAAACGAAACCGGAAAGCTAACCCACTAGCTTGGGTTATTTTTGCAACGCTGCATATCCCAGTTTCTATATTACAATTTACAACACAATCATATAATTTAAAACATACTCTTTAAATGCCTTACAAGCTTTATAGTCTATCAATGGAGAAGATCCAAGAAATATGCAGGTTAAATACAACTATCAAAAAATGAGCTCAATAAATCTAAAAAAATATTGTGGACACCAGGCAAAATAAGACTATTAGGTAAATGAAATAGCAGATACAATGGCGAAGAAATCATCAATATCTGGTACCACAATGATCATTGGACTATACCTCAAGAGGACCTTCATCAAACCACATTACAAACAGAAGGCAGTCATTAAATTTAAAAACAACGCATAACAAATATGGTGGTAAGAACTGTAAGGTCAAAATTTACTGCCACAATATAATTAACGATCGCATTTTACACGCGATTAAGACTAGGGGCAAGCTACTATAGTAAAGAACGCAAGTTCAACGCTAGGAACTGTCCCCACTGTGACCTAGAGTAATCCTTTAACCACGTTCTGTTTTGGTATGGTCAGCCCAAGAGGTGAGCCACAAATATGTCTATTATTCACAAATTACTCGTTTAGGTAAATAGGGTGTATTTGATTTTTGTACCAATGGAAAAGGTACACATAATAAAATTGAATTACCAACTCAATCTTAAATTCTTACACCCTTTTCTCGATTTTTTTTTGCTTTAAACATCCGCAAAACTAGTAGGTCTTTAAAATATTCCAACGGCGAGACCGAATTTGGCTGATTTTATATTTGGCGGGCAGTACAATTGAAAAGTACTAACGCGTAAATCTTAGAACCTGATTTAAACATAGTTAAACGTAAAAACATGGAGAAAAATATACATACCAATCCATGGCGTCCTTTCTTCCAAATAAGCAAATAAAACACTAAAACTCGCAACTTTTGATGCCGAGCAAATATCCTAAAATCATCATTATAATAACACTTCTGAAATATAGGATTAAGGATATGGCTGATGCAGGAAAATCCTATCAGAAGCTGTATAACAGCACCAACTATAAATCTGCGGCCATGTATTACTTGTATTTAGCCTAATAAGTAGGATATTCAGCTTTGTAAAATTACAAGTAGAATGTAGGTCATATCTGATGCACTAAGAACATTTGATGACCCGTATAATAGAAGCGCCCATAGGTCTGTCGGCCATTTATCTATACATAAAACATACAAAATTAGGACCATATGAAACTATCGTCCACGAGTTTGGCATTTCTACTTTAGTTTTTACACATTGCTTAAAAAAGGGAGAGGGCTGTTTCATTAAACCATTGTTATGCGCTGTTGTAGTTGTCTTTTTCATATGATTTACATTATCAAACCCCAATGTGAATAAGAACTCCAGAAAAGGAACTGTTATAATTATCTTTAAGATAACGATTACATTGCAGCATTAAGCAAATGCTTAAACTGGTACCCACTGGCTTAAACATATTCATGTTTTCATACTGCCGTGATAAATATGTCGCTTATTTATTGTGTATGTCCGACTTAAGACCTTTTCAATGTTTTAATCTTCTGAATTGCATTTTCTGGTTAATCTTTTGTTAATGTTTTGTATGTGTTTAATTAACCTAACAAATGATATTTATTCGTTTCATGTACGTAATGCATTAACCGATAAACTTGATAATTGTTTGGATTAAGATAAAATCTTTTTTTACGATTTTATATTCAAATATCTATACACTCTATGCAGGAACTATACTAAAATTATCTTATTGTACGATGTTATGGATAACAAAACAACACGAACGATACTGTCGTAATTGGTATATTTGAAACATCATTAAAGACATTATGTTGGTGGATGACTAACTACTTAACCGAATAGAAGGCTCCGTAAATGGTACTTATTTATATTTTTAGTTTCATTTTTTCCTATAGTGCTCATTTGTACTGCTATTATTACAATCTGATGTCCTGTAATCTTATTACGCATCACCCCATGCAAACTGTCAATGCAAACAATGACATTCGTGTCAATTATAAAATACTGTTTCACGTCTGCCTCTTTAATTAAACTATATTATCTAACAGAAGTAAGGGTATGTGTCAATTTGGGGCATTTGCGCTCTGTCAATGGGTGTAATGTTTGCTATTTTTGCTTGTATGTTAACCAATATTTCTGAAATATTTTATGGCAAAAATAGTGAACATAGATAAGTTTTGTCTATGTGGTACCGCCACAAATTTTGGCATACAACATTGTCCAATTAAGTCCAATTACACAATAACAGCGTGAAGAACTGTGAAGTATACATTATGGCATGCGATAATTAGATCCTGTCTGTTTTAGGTTTGTGCGATGTATCAAATCGTGGAACTGGTTTACATTGTAAATAAGAAGGGGGCGGTGACTGCATTTGGACTGTATTAACTAAAAACTATTAAACTATACTTGATTAACGATATTAGATGACACGTGGTTTACTCTAAAGTACAATAAGACAAACACAGATATTTGTGATTACACATCCCCGTCATGCTGCCCAGTCATGACTTAAACATTCATTAATCATAGTGCCAAAAGAGGGCTCGTATCAGGTACCCACTTACACCACTTTAAGTGCTTAAAGTTAAGCGATGCGTTTGTTTATTGGGTTTATCGTCCCACCAACGGTATTTTAGTTATCTGGTGACGGTTTTAGTGATTTTTTTCGTTAAATAAGGTGAATGTAAATGTTTGTGAATTTCACTGCAATATATTAGCCCAAAAGTCCCCATCGCCCTTTAAAAACATTAGACCCCATATGTAATTTGTTCGTGTTTTGTTTTTTTTATAATTAAGACTTCGCCCGAGGTCATTCATTTGAAGAAGCGAACACATGTATTGCCCGCTATAGTTTAATTTAGCAAATGCAATCACGTGGTAGGTTTACTTTAAAGTCGTACTCGTGTGAAATCTTCCTGTTGAACATGTATGGAAATAGATGAAAAAAATAAGTTTGAGTTAGAAATTCAATTGGATATGGGCACATTTAATGTGTCAATGTGGTTAATGCTTTTTAAGTATGTAATTTGACTAATTCTTATATAAGCGATGGCAAGGCTAACAAAGTGGTTTCAAACTACATAAAGTATAGTAAATGTACTTAATGTAATTTCCTCCAGACAGGCGAAAATATATTTCTTAATGCTCTCTCCTTTATCCACTGGCTTGAATAGTAAAACCATTATATGTATTAAAGATAGACCTCCACTTAAAAGCGACATCTTTGACAGAATTTATTTTGAAAAATGCCTGTATTTTGATCAGTCAAATGGTATAGCTTGGAGATAGACTTAGAAAAGCAATGTTTAAGATTTGGTTGAACTAATTTGCAATCACTATCAAACATTTGACCTCAGTGTATAGGTATTTTTAAATCATTCAAATTAACATTTTATCTTTCATAACAAAATTGAAAATCTTAAGGATTTCTTTGCTAAAATAAAGTAAACATGCAGAGTTGAAACTATTCTTTTCTAAATAATTTACAGCCACTTACATTAAAAATTCTGTGTTTGTGTCCCGTTTTCATGGACACTAGCAATCACAGACACATGATTCTTCTTTGATATATTTGTTCATTTTCACAAGATCTATTTTTTAGAAAGATTGAGTAAAATATAAGGTCTAGAGTGGCCAACATTTTTGGCCCCTGAGAATTTATCTTAATCATGCTTGCGATTATATTAACTGAACTGACAAATAATCTTGATAAAAGCTGTAATAAGCGTGATGACTTCAAAGCGAGTTGGACGCATCTGATCTAGTTCTAATGCCGTATATCAAAGTAGATAAATACAATAACAATATATGTGTTCGAAATGCTACTAAGTTCCGCCCCTAGCAGAGTAATGTCGGCGACATGTACATGTATCTATCCATAAGATACGGTGAACGTGAAACAGAAGAGACCGACCTTTATCTTAAAACCATTTCCGATTCGTTCTTAGCGTCTTAACAACTAAGGTTTATTTGTTCCTCTGTAACAAAAGGATTCACAAGCTAAGCCGCTTGGGGAATATTTTCACGAACAGACCGTTGTATACTTTCTTGGAATTAACTTCTAATTATATGTCCACTATACAAAAACAATCACTGGGTACTTTCTATTTAATATCTTTTATTGAAGAAGGATGGCATGATGCCTAATGAATGAACACAAAGACTTTGTATATAATGAGTTCCTTTTCATGATAAAAACGGAAACAAATGAGTAACACTAGGATAACACTTCTTCAAATACAGAATCCACGAACAGAATCATTCCTAAGGCACCAATTACTTTAACCCTAAATTAAAAACGGGATTTTAGACGTTTTATGAAATACTAACAAAAGCAAAATACGTAAGATGGAAAGCATTCCATTGGAAGTGCCGTCTGCTTTTTATTTTATTTTATTTATTTTTATTATTTTTCTTACATACACATCATTTAATTATCATTTTCCAAAGCGTACATATTCCATTTAATGAAGATTATGCGCTGTAAAATAATTATAAAAAAATAATCAAATATATAATAGTTATACGAATAAATAAACATTGACAACAAAGTCTCTAAATTTATTTTTGTAATATCATTTAAATAACTCTCTTCATTTGTGCTTTGAATTTCATGGTCGTGTTATTTGGCTTATTTTTTAAAAGTTATTCACCTCCGTATATCACTTACCATTTGTTAAAATTTGTTGAAATGTTAGGACAAAAAAGAAAGAATTTAATGAAACGGAAATGTCTATTTTAACGTTATTTAATAACTATAAGCAGAGTGTGGCGATTTGGTTGGTTTGCAGCGTTTCGCAATGCAAATATCAACAGCCTATTATAGCTGATGAACAAACTGTTGAACACTAGGAAGCTAAGTAAAACTAAAATAAATCCCCACCGAAAGAAGAATATCATGATCAGCAGTAAATGTGTCAGCAAGGACAAATGCATGATATATCCCGGCACTTTTACCGCTTGTGTTTTTGAGAACGCGTTGACCGCATTAGAAGATGTTGACCTGTAAGTCAAGATTTATCGTTTAAGTCTTTAAAAATGTTAGGACCATATATTTTGTTTGATAAAGGGAGAAAAACTGTACTATCATACTGAAAGTTATTTATTCGGAATTGTTAACCCATGTCAAAAGAACGAATTTGCATTTCATTGATAATAGTATTTATATATGTCTATGCATAGTTTTATTCGCTTAGACAACGTTCTATGTCTTGCAGAAATTAACATCACTGCTCAAAAATGCTGTTTTCTTTAGTTTTATACTGCATATATACTGTTTGAAAAAATCGGTTACTATAAAAAAAATAGGCCATTGTTTGATCAAGATATTTTAATTACTTTCTGGGTTTATCGGCTTATCGCATGTACGATCGTTTATAAAAGGAATGAGTACTATTTGTATGAATAACGTGTTTGTTCAGATGAAGGTAACTATTTTATATGTGGTACATTTAATATGTGTGGCTCCATATGTTACGTTGCTTCCTATGTTGTACAACGTGCATTCCGTTTTATATTTGTTCTGTTGTTTTGTGTTGTTTTCTCTTTTACCTTTTTACTAACATCACCTTGAGTATAAAATGCAGTGTTTGTAGATTTTGTGTTTGCTCTAATATTACAAATTCCCTTGTCCTTTGAAACCAATGCGATATGCCATCTCTTTTCATAAGCTTATTTAAACAGCACATGAGTAAAAAGCATCTTACATATTTTTATAATTTCACTTTTTTAACACTGACATATGCCGTCCTTGCATTTTATCATATGACGTCATTAAATTTGTCTTATGTTCCGAAATGTTGTGGCCTGTTTTATTTCAAACTACTATGTCGTTTGGAACTTTTAGGTTGCCGATGTTTTTATCTCCTGTACATATTGTACATATATTTATAGTTGTTAAGAGTTTGTTTGATTTTAATATTTTTTGAAAGTACCAATCACAACGACAGATGTAACTTTCAAAACACTGGTATCTCTGTCAGCGCGTGCAATACATGGCTGAATCTTATTAGAAAGAGGTTTGAACGTGCTTCGTATCTGATATTTTTAATGCTGAACATACACCCAGACAAAAAAAAAGGAAAGGGTTAAACTTGTTCACATGGGAAACACGGAAAGGTGAACAAGATGGCAGACCAAACGAAAAGACCTCAACAGTGAAACATTGGTTATACCCGCTTTCTCATCTCCATTCTTTTTTATCATATAAGCCTATGGCGTTTTGCCAATGTACATGTATCTCTACCCAAAGAAATAAAGTGAATGACATATCTGTTTGTGCTCCTTGCGACTGTTAAGCAGAACTGTAACAGTTACTCGTGTATCTCTCATTGATGAAACATATTTCGAATTTGAAATGCTCAAATAGCTGGACACATTTGAACGAAAGAGAAAAAAAAACGATAAGAAGTTTCTCCATCGCAAAACTGATCAGCGTTGTTTTTGACTAATTAAGAAACCAAACACATACCGAATACTTTAAACAAAATGTGTATGTACATGAAAAATGTGTCATCAACATCTTTATGTGTGTAGTTACATACTTTTCTCATATTATTTTCATTTTTACGATGTCCATAAGCACATTTTATATGTGTATTGGATATACAGTAAGAAACCATCATGCAAGATAAAAAAGTTAGAAAATGGACAAATTTTGTTAAGAAATACACTGTAAAACATGTATACCCGAAGCAAGAAATACATTTCAACATTATTTAAACGTGACATGAATACGAGATTATTTTAATAAATAACGTAAGAAAGAAACGACATTATTATCTTTAAAATGCTGAAGGTTTTCGTTTTTCTTTTTATACACAAAAGGTGGGACGAAGAATACAAGATTAATGTATTTGAGTAGTACTCGCCGACAAAAGGAAGGTATAACAATCTTTTTTAATCCTACATGTCAAGTAAAATAAATAAAATAACAAAAGGAGGATTGTTAAATATTCATGTTAGTATAAATAAAAGGAAACTAACTTTAAGTAAATTGTGTTGGCCATATAATGATAATCCTTTTTTTAAAGGTGAGAAAGTACATTATTTAACCATATCAATTAACACATTTTTGAGCTGCAATTCGGATAAAAAGAATGAAAAGTGAGACTCGTGAAATTCAAAAAACTAAACTTATTCGATTTAAAGATATATTGATGATCCAAACTTAGTTAATGCTTTGCATAATAATGAAAGACCTTTTGTACACTCAAAGTTAGTTTATCGTTTAATTTCGGATGAGCTACACAGTTCTAATAAGCCTGGCTATAAGGCTGAATATACTATATACTAGATTGCCAATATCATTAGAAATAAGCAACGCAAATTGAAAACATTGGGAAAACACAAAATGTGTTGCTTACGTAGAAAACAGAAAGCCAGAACAAGGTTTATATAAGCTTAAAATACATAACAAAGTAGTTGGAAAAAAATGCATTTCATGAAGAACTGAAGTTTTATACAAAATTATATAAAGAAAACAAACGACAATTAAGAAAATAAATTCTAGATCAATCAAAGAATAAGCTAGAAGAAACGGATAGAGAGATTTCAGAGGATTTGTTCATACTTAATAAAAATGGAACTAGCAATTAAAGATATGAAACAATTGCACTACTGAACATCGACTATAAAATTCGAACAGAATATATTACCATAAGGTATCAATAAAATAATCAGGATTTATGAAATAAATGTCATATTAGTGATAATGCAAGAACAATTTTAGGAGCAATAGGGTTGAAGAATATCTGATAAACCTGGATAATATTGGTATTGAATTTGAACAAGGATTTAATAGTATTAAACACGTATTTCAAAACAAAATATCTACAGATATTAAACTCCGGAAAAGACCTAAATCAATTGATATCCACCTTCTACAAAATACTAAACGTCATTAATAATGGATATTTATCAGATTCTTTTAAAATATAAAAACAATACTTTAGACAAAGGTACCCTAACTTCGCATTTCTATGTATTTTGTGCATTCATATTGTGCACTACATTAATAAAAAATAATTATATAACAATGTTCAAGGAAGAAACAAACAATATGGAGAAGAACCTTTTGTCGATGATAAAACTTATTTCTGAACGTCCATCAAAAACAGTTATACTCACTATTGATATTGTCTTAAAGTTGATATCAGCAAATATGTATTGCTAAGTATCGGATCGATAACGAACTACACACTATCGTAATTATCTCATTATATCTTATTCCTTACTAAAACTACATATAATTACTTATTCTCAGTTTAACCAAGTCCTCAAAAGTAACAATATATAAAAAAGCAAACTTTAAATTCTTTGGGATTGAAAAGCAAAAATTCCTAGAAAAATGTAATTTATAAACGTTACGAAGAGAAGTGATACTGCTTACTGATTTTGAACTAATTTCATTTAAACCAAAGCTGGATGGGTAAAACGATATTTAGAAAACCTTTCGAAGATAATAGAAACATGGCAAAAATCGCGATTTGTTTAACACTATTAAAATACACAAAAAGTAATTTCTTATTTAAGGGTCTTGGTACAAAAAGGAATGCTATTCATAAACATCTTTTTGACAACATATTATTCATTATATTAACCTACTATGTCATTTACATGAAACAAGCAAACATGATATTGTAAAGCGTTTACTTTCACTTCCTGATTTGATATTATACAGCAAAAGAAATGGGAAAAGGCACAGTACAGGTCTTGTTAAACTGTGCTTTGGGTGTGAAGATACACCTTCCTCGTTGAAGTTGGTTGCAGATTTCTCTGCCCACTCTCTGTAAAGGATGTAGTAACTAGTGAATGCCAGGAAATCGGACATTAAAAATGATGCAGAAGGCGATCGTTCCACCTGCCAGTGCCTTAGACAAAACTCCAGTAGCTGAAATCTATCCAATTAAAGGTTGTGATCGATGACCCGTACCGCTCACTCATCGTTCTTCTTTAGTACTTGGGCTCAACATACGAACAAGCAATGGTTCCCAATTGATAAAAAGTAGCAAAATAAGTTATTCAGTATTTAAAAGGGTGCATTTTTATTTATATTCTTGTATATTTGAATGACCATAACATCTAAATATTTATTTGGATTCCAAAGAATGTGGAACATTTATGATAATTGCGATATGCACAACTTCAACTGGTATAAGAAATTTTAAAATCGGCGAGAGAAACGACATTAATATTGTGTGTAGCACTTAAGGAAGAAAGGTAACAGACCGACGCTAGGTAACCATTTACAGACTTTTAAACGAAAATATGTAAATAAATCGAATAAAGCGCATTATTCACTTCAAAATATAAGTTAATCGGAATTTGATGGACATTCTTTTAGTTTTGAATGAAGGTAGTAAAATCTATAGGATGTGCATCATGAACATATTGGAACGTTTGTATCATCATTTGTCTTCTTGCATGTGTTCATTAGGGAAACATGATTCACATGTCTGGAATTTTAAATTAAGTGCCTAGTAAAATATTTGTATTGGTTATATGGACAGAGATATAGTCAGAAACACAACGAGACACAGTATCAAAACTGTTTGAGTAAACACTGGTTGAGGATCAAACCTTTTTGAGGAGCGAGCCAGTTAAAACAAGAAAGAATTGATGCGAAAAATCAAAAGTTGCCATCAAGCTTCTCTTCAACAGTGACCGATACATTTCTGCGTAACGACGAACAGTCCAAAAAACAGCAAAAACCTTGGTGTCATAAAACAGATTTAGAATGCAGCCAAACTTAGTGAGGAGAGACTTAAAACATTCAAGTAATAGCTGAGGATGTATTTACATTTAAAACTATATTCTATAAATTAACTTTATTCATAAAACATGTATAACTGATGAAAGAGCCGCATTTTAGTTGTTTATAGTCGATTTATTGCTGACCAATAATTTTTCAGTCCATTTCAGTTTGGATGCAAATCCCTGTCAGTTTCAGAGTATAGTTTTCCAGCTAAAGTGAGCTAACATGTCGTGATATGTTCGTTTAAAACTTTGTTAAAAAAAAATAAAACTATCCATGTAAAATAAGGACATTCCTAATAGAATATTTAAATCAGCGCAACTGCTTTGCCGGTTTGGAACAGATATTTGGTCAATACATTCATAAACAATGTACTAAAGGCATGTTTTCTCTAAAATCAACTACATCGACTACTATTGTTTAGAACCATATTGTAATGTGGTGGAAGTTAAGGGGACCCTTGAAACTGAACTGTACATACAACAAGCAATGTGAGTGTTGATAACTCTTAATGTTAAGCCAATATGTAGCCGAACGAGAGAACATAATTATTATTACAAATATTTTACAACTACAAATATTTCACAACAAGAAGTATACTGCATTGTAGACTGATTGAATAAAAAAAGATTAACCCTAAATAACTCCAAAGGAACTGTAAAACTCCGATTGAAACACTTAACACTAAAAAGATTATGTTGACATTTCAATCATTTCAATCCATGCTTTCGATGCAATAAAACTTCATACACAACTAGCATTTTAGAAAACTCACTTGCGTAGTCAGTTCATAAATGGACTGCCATACTTAAAGGTCAACGGTTCGAATTCCATATACACACAAAATTTATAGAACATTTGCCCTTTTGTTGTGCCACATCTGCCACCAGACTTAATGTTTCTCGTGACACTGAATGACAGGTTGAAAAACGTAACCACTCACACATCACTGACTGTAAATGTCCGGTATACTAAGAGGCGTTGGACTTCTAACTTCCGGCAAAAAATCTACTTGCCGTAGGGAATAACTCCATGTCCTCCGGAAGTAAACCTCGGAGTTGAAGTATCTCTGCCCATGATACCTCAGTATCAGAGAACATTGGAACATAAAAAAGCATGCTTAAAACAATTTTGTATCCTTCACATGTGTTAAATATGTTTAAAATTTAGGTCATGTACTTTGTACCAAAGCCAGATTTTGTTCAAAAACGTCATCTCATTAGAAGTAGTCAATTTGTAATCAGATCTAAGGATATACTGGCGAAGTAAATCCTTATTTACCACTAACTGCTATCTTTGTTTTTTGAGTTCTGAGCTAAAACATACTTGAATGTCCAGAATGGCGATAGATGAGAAAGACGCGTTTTCATTTAATATACACCTTGACTCTTCATATGCAAGCAATGCATCAACATTGCTAGTCACCTCACTCCCCTTTTTATATATTGTCGACTATGTGCCGTGTGCATTAGTCCAGTTACAGCTCTCTCCATTGGTGCATTGTGCAGAAAATATTATTCTATGAGAAAATTCCAATATCTTGCATAATTAAGAATTACAAAACTAGTGTTTCGCAGACACACGATTTGAGTAGTCCAGATGCTTGCCTTGTTGTGTGTGTTCGTGGGCGAGGGGCGTGTGTAGGCGTAAAGAGGTGCAGTTGTGCGTGTTTGAGAATCAAGACCTCCACTACTGGGTTCCATGATTTAAACAATAGACAGCTTCCTTACTCTTGGCGTTGCTGATTGTGTCTCCTTACCCCATTACCACTGTGTTCGAATACTTGACGGGGAAAGAATTGCCGATTGTTGTTTTTAAAAGTTTCTTTCTTGATTTATAATAAGACGCTAGCAATATGGCTCCAGCTCGATGTAACTAAAATTCAACCAATCATTACATCTGTTTACTTACACATAAAAAGGTCATGGTGTGTAAATTATTATAATGAAAAATAGATTGAATTCATGTTTAGAATTTTGTTGTTAATGGTAAACAATGTTCTAATTATTTAAGTAACATTCCTTCTGGTAATGATTATTTAAATACTTTATTTAAAATGGGTTCTTATTTTCATGTTTTATAGTGGTAACACATTGTTTTTCATTGCTTACCTTGCTTAGTATATTTCGCAAAATTGAGTTTGTATGTGGATGTTACAGTCCGAAACGTATGTAAAAGCTAAACTGCTGAAACAAATCGTAATATTATTAGCAGTTTAAACTATATACCTAATATCAACCAATAAAGAGTTATAAATAAATTAGTTTAATAGGCGTTATTTTAACAATCAAAATACGTCGATTAATTTATCCGTTGAAAAGATGCTGACAGGCGACTGAAGGTTATTACATATGCATCCTCCATAACGTAAAGAATATATTAATAGTTAACTCGTGTATTTTCTTTAGAAAATGGCTATGATTCTGGTCCTTGGGCCATCAATTTAAACGTGTGATTATTTCTGTCAAGGAATACAGACCAGATCAAACGTCCAAAAAGATCTCAGTTCAGATTGTACTTATGTTCATATGCTGAAACAAGGAATACTTCAATTGAAGCCTAAAACGATACAATGTCTAATTGTTATCTATCATAAATATTCTACTATTAAGGTATCTTCCTATTTCAGCAAGTTTATACATGATACTATAACTAATATACCTTATAATTATACATATAATTTGAGTTTAAACAACATTTCAGCTGAGAATTCTGGAAATTGTTCCAGTGTCAAAAGTTGTTAGAAGTAAAGCTTTGATCTGAGATCGGTTAATGGCATCTGATTTTCCATGATTTAAATTGACTCAACGTTTGACCAATCAAAATCTGCTTGCGATAGATCTCGCACTTGGATTCCGAGTTTGATTGCTGAGTGTTGTCCTTGGTAAGGTGGAAGTAATGTGTATGTTCAGTGATGTTCGCGTCATTATGTCGTTTCGGTCAAGTATACGAATTTGACAGATGCAGTCTTTCTGCAACAATATATCGTGCAAACATGGACATATTCGCGATATAGTCGACACGTTCATCGAATTCAAATATCCTACGGCAAATAAAAGTGGTATAAAAGTGGTTGTCTGTGTATGTCTATGTTTGCGGGTATAATTTTGGTTATAGTGAAATACAAATTTCAGGGTGCAAAAATATAGGAATCGTTTTATATCTATGGTTCAGAGAGTGTCAATGTAAGTATATTATTATTAAGTATTGGGGTAATAAATCATTGTTTGTGGTTATAAATAGGTGTGTGTGGTAAATAAATCAGAGTTTGTAATAAATTAGTGTCTGTGATAATAAGCCCGTGGTAATTACTCATAGAGTGACGTAATAAATTATTGTTGTATTAATAATCAATGTTTGTGTTAATTGATTAGTATATGTGGTATTAAATCAACGTTTGTGTCAATATATACGTGTTGTGGTAATAAATCATTCTTAAATAATGTTTGTGGCAAATCAATCTTTGGCGTTATAAATCAGTGTTTGTAGCAAGTCGGTGCTTGTTATAAATCAGTATTGGTGGCAAATCAGTGTTTGTTAAAATCAGTGTTTGTGGTTATTAATCAGTGTTTGTAGTAACAAATTTCGACCAAGACGTATATAGAAATCTTATGGACAACTGACCACAGAGCTTGTCTTTTGAACAATGGTCAGGGCAGCTACCGTTTGAAGTACCGTCTTTGAAGGGTGTAAATAATTTGGGACCTTATTCTTTACCGATATTACCGCAGTAAGGACAAAGTCACAAAAGTAACATATCACTCAATGAACAGTTTCAAAGTGACGGGTTACCATTGCTACGGCAAAATAAAGACGTAATACATACAATTTGTAGCAAATAGTATAGGTCTTACTACTACTACTACTACTACTACTACTATTACTACTACTACTACTACTACTACTACTATAACTACTACTACTACAACTACTACAACTACTCCTACTACTACTACTACTACTACTACTACTACTACTACTATTACTACGACTACTACTACTGTTATGACTACTACTACTACTACTACTGCTACTAATACTACTCCTACTACTACACCACTACTACTACAGCTACTACTACTACTACTGCTACGACTACTACTACTACTACCACTACTACTACTATTACTACTACTACTACTACTACTTTTACTAGTACTACTAAAACTACTGCTACGACTACTACAGCT
This sequence comes from Sinonovacula constricta, assembly GCA_007844125.1. Taxonomy (NCBI): domain Eukaryota; kingdom Metazoa; phylum Mollusca; class Bivalvia; order Cardiida; family Solecurtidae; genus Sinonovacula; species Sinonovacula constricta. The sequence goes on from CM017563.1 coordinate 15,751,308, forward strand.
ACAACTTTTACTAATACTACAACTTCTTCTTGTAATACTACTACTATTACTACTACTACTACTACTACTACTACTACTTCTACTACTACTGCTACTACTACTACTACTACTACTACTACTACTTCTCCTACTACTACCACTACTACTGCTACGACGGCTATAATTACAACGTTTACTACTACTACAACTTCTCATACTAAAACTTCTACTGCTACTAGTACTTATACTGCAACTACTACAACAATTACTACTACTATTACAATAATAATAATAATAATGATATTAATAATAATGATAATAATAATAATAATAATAATAATAATAATAATAATAATAATAATGATAATAATAAAACAGTCGAATCCAGTAAATTGAATAACGGTAATACGCATATTCTGTTACTGATAACATTTTTAAACAACAAACCTTTTCTTCGTATTCTTTGAAACAAAAAATGGTTATATGCGTAATGTGTCAGCCCAATTTCGGTTATAAGCATAATCCAGCTCTGCTCACCTACCTGCTAAAAAAATTGACTACTTAGTGAATATTGCTAAATTGTATTTAATGCTTAAGTTAATTTAAAATTATTTTATATGATATTTTTATGATACGTTGCCATTGTTATGTTTCGGAAATTCAAGACTGTCATTTTAACATTGTTGTTATGCAGTTTTCATATAATTCAATCATATTTTGCCAAAGGTTCAACGGCCTTGTTACATAATATGTTATCAGTGCCACCATCAGCCAATGAGCCAATTACTTATCAAGGTTTTTAAAGGTATTTTGAAAAATGTCATCCCTGCGCTAGACCAGATTGAAAACCCCTTTATCATCATCATCATCATCATCATCATCATCATCATCATCATTATCATCATCATCATCATCATCTTCATCATCATTTGACTCTAAATCAGCATCTGTTGTATTCGTATTATCTGCATTATGACTAACATCATAACAACAGTATCAGCATAATTCTTGTCATAATATGAACAGTCATAACTCACCTTACCACCGATATCACCTAGATAAAAACCTTTCATACCTGTGTGCGATGTCCAACGGTACCTTTCTGATCAGTAGACATACCACCGTAAGTAAAATTGACTTTTTCTAAGAGTTTTATCAAACAGCGCATCCGCGAATGAACATCATAAAAAACAGTAAATATTTTAATGACGTGACAGTGATGCTATTAAAACTAGAAAAGCATTGATGCAACAGCATCCTAAATATGTTAAAATTTGTAAACAATCTAACGTATGACAACACTGACTATTTAAGCAATAAAATGAAATACCTCTTACATCTCACACCGGCTGTCAAAAATAATATTGTTCGTATTTCACCTAGTCCAAATGTAATAAATATTGTCCGAACTTTTATGGAAACCATTCAAGAAATAAGGAATCTAGAAAATTTGGAAAGCATTTGACAAAGTTACTGAGAGACAAACGAATACTGAACGTTTATCCCTGATATATTAATCCAAGTGTTTAAATCCTAGGTACTTGTTTAGTGTATTTTCTTACTCGTCTTTTCTTTCTCTTAAATTGTACACATTGGTTCTCTAGCCTATGAACGGTTCACTCTCTGTCCTAAAAAACTGGAAAACTTTCTTGGTGTTTATTTTACGATTTGTTTAATAACGATAATGTTGTAGGGATGGTAGAACCCCTCACGTCCGGACGTCGTGATTTTAAATAAACACATTTGACACTAAACCTCTTCTGATTCACGTGTAAAATGGGTTGTAAAATAGATTAGTATTTAAGGCGTTGCTTACACAAATATTGTCTTTAGTTTTTGTTAGGTGTATGGCCCGATTCAAGGACTTTTACATCCCTAACAGGAAGTTTACTGAAAACATACATTTTACATATTTTGTATGGTGATCCTGTTAGGGAAAAGGCGAGTTGTTCCGATTGATATAATGATGCCGTCAATGCAGAAATCACGCCATGAGCACATTGCCGGATTAACATTTCGTTCTGACACCTTGCTGGCATGATGTTGAACTTTCTGTATATTTTCCTAAAATATTCATCTAGTGCACATGTTCTTTTTCTTTAGTGGCGAAATTTGGGATTTCGAATCAACACTAAAACCGTCTAAATTTGTTACATTATCATTCGGATAATAGACTGTCTTTAGCTTTAGAAACTAGTCACATGCTTGGTATGCTTTTGCCAACTAAATCAACCAAAAACATTCTCTTCCTAGAGCTTTATTAAACAGCGCATCCGTGAATGCACATCTTAAAAGTAGTTAATATTATATTGATGTGACAGTGATGCTATTAAAACAAGAAAAGCATCGATGCAACAGCATCCTAAATATGAAAAAAAACATTAAAACAATATAACGTATGACTATTCAAGAAGTAAATTAACTTTTAAGTGTAACAATGTGGCTGTCAAAAATAATATTGTCTGCATTGTTCGTATTTCACATTTCCCTATTGCTCTAACTTTTATAGAATCCATTCAAGAAAGGAATCTAGAAAATGTAGAGCGAACTCGACAAAGTTACGGAGAGACAAACGGATACTAAATGTTTATCTCTGTTATATAAATCCAAGTGATTTGTTTCACTATCACGTTAAACTTTTAAATCCTAGGTACTTGTTGAGTGTATTTTCTTACACGTCTTTTCTTTCTCTTGAATTGTACGCATTAGTCCTCTAGCCTATGAACGGTTCACACTCTCTCCTTAACAACTGGAAAACTTTTTGGTGTTTTCTACGATTTGTCTAATAACGAGAATGTTGTAGGGCTGGTAGAACCCCTCACATCCGGACGTTGTGATTTAAAATAAACACGTGTGACACTAAACCTCTTCTGATTCATGTGTAAAATGGTTTGTAAAATAAATCTAAGAAAGCGAAAAGCGAAAACGAATTTGTTTAAAAATAATGCAATTGAAAGCTGTCGTGTTTTTTTTTTCTTCGCGTGGCCTATATGAAATCTCGATATTTACGCAATATTTTACGAGAGAACTGATCTTTGCAAGAGGGTAGCGACATGTGTTTACATTATGAATTTTTATTTTTAGGTTGCCGAGGCTTTTATCTACTCAACATACTGTACATATGTTTATAGTCTATTTTATTACTAGTTACCATGTATGTATATAAGTTCATTGTATCTGTTTTAACTCCCGATGCAGGTACTTACTGTTAGTTGTTTCACTTTGACGGGATATTGTTATTTACACTGTTTGATAGAAAAACCTTTAGAAAGTGCGAGGTTGGAGTGCTCCACAAACCAGGTTTAAGCACCCCAGTCGGCCCTTTTGCCGATTGACCGTTCCAATGTGGTAACTGATGGTTTTTCTTTATGTGTGTTATGTCTCGTCTCTGTGTTTTTGTCACATTTATATTTACAATTACCTTGTTTGCCTTTGTCTGCTGGTAGGTAAAATATCTGTGGAAATTTTAATAGGACCTTTTCTCATTTACCTATTAACAAAAAACAGTATCTATTCGAAACATACACTTTTGCCAAACCAAAGTTCGTTCGCAATATTGTATCTATAAATAATACTCCAAGGTATTGAGTTACATTTCTAAACTCAAACGCAAATAAGGGCGAAACCATATACATAAAGTGATTTTTGTTCTGACTAATGAAATCAATCAAGGATTCATATGAAAGGTTTAACCTTATTTTTGGACGTATTCATAAAATATAGTAGTTATCGCCCACTGAGGCAAACACAATCATAGTCTTATTTGCCGCCGCCGTCTATTTTGACGGAGAGTGATCTCAGACTTATGCGTGGGTAGAAGAAACTGCATACTACAAGGTCAAGATCTGCTCAGATTACATCATTCGCAAAGAACTGGACTCAAACTTGCTGAAAAGTCAGAGGAGTTACTTCATCCCTATGACTCAGTCCGTCGACAAGGGCCACCCCCACCAATTTCATATTCATTTTAAAAACAATATGATTAACAGTTTGCAGATTGGAACATTATCTTTCGGAAATTAATGACAATGTTTAAGTTTAATTAAGTTAAGAATACGAAGTACATGACAAAGGTCAACAGAACAATATTAAATGTTTGGGTAACGTCTCTTCAAATACGAAAGGAGGGGAAATACGTTTAACTGAAAAAAATGTAACAAACAACATAGCTACATGTACGTACCGGTATAGTAGTCGCAAGTCGTTTGGGTAAAGATATCTCGCGCCCGATTTAAATCATGGCCCAAGTACAAGTCTGAGCCAATTTTTCGGCCAGCAACGCAATAGTATCGCTCCACACCTGGTGGTTCAATAAATCCTATTCAAACGCCCAGTTTACTTTCGTGTGTAAATATAAGCTCACACTGTTTTAGAATACAAAATCTTTTAGCTGCTGTTAATTTGTTTTGGACTGAATACACGTGTTATTCTTTAATCCCAGAACTAAACGTTAACATCCTTGACAACGAACGTCTCTGATCTACCAAAGTAACTACATGCGCCGATAAGCTTACGTATAATAATTATTACTACTAGATGTATTTGTTTATTGCAACAGTGGTTTCTATTGCAATCGTTACCCGATTAGATTTGCTATGACATTCGTGACATAAGTATCTTTTTAATCGGCATCGCTTATAAATGCAACGGGTATAGCCACAAAAAATGGAAAGTCTTGGTTCGATAGTTAATCGTTAAATAAAACTATATGAATATACTAATAAACGATTAAAACGATAATTGATTAAAGAGAGAGGGGAACTCCATAGTTAGCATGTCAGTTGCGTCTTCTGCTGCCCAGTGAAAATTGTGTCTTGCTACAATTGCCAGTTTGTCTGATGCTGAGGGCTCTGAAATAAAAAAAGTGTGTTTACCGGAATAACTGTTTTGCATAAAAGACAATCAGTGTTAAATGTGTATCAGAAGGAAATCTTAAGCAGTAGTAGCACGTTTTGTATAAACGTGACGTTGCCAAATTATGAAATCATAATTTACCTTGCAACTGGGATATTTCTATATGTTTGATTGTTTATTGGGTTTATCGTCCCAGCAAAAGTCTTTCAGTTATCTGCCATATATTTGTAATGATAAAAATGTACATTGTCTTAGAAAATGAATGATGTATTGCTGATCTGCATTGTGTTTTTCGTGATTAAAGAAGAACGAATAACTAATTAGTAATATAAATTATTATTAATTTGTATTAATAAATAGAACTTACATATTGACTAATGAAAGAAATATTTAGCTCCTTCGTTGATTTTAAGACGGCATGCATATCGCTAAAACTATACCAAACACAAAGCTTGTTATCAGGTAAAATTATGAAAACCTATGTTCGACTCTGTAATAAGAGGCGTTTCTTACATATTTAAAGCATAGTTACAGCAATTAGTGTTTGATAAATTTGGAATTTCAACAGGGCGAACCTCTCCTTTAGTATTGCATTATTAAGCACAATACAAATAATTCAGGTTAATTCATTTTAACTGAGCTGTTGTGTTTCGTTAAATCAAAAGAAATAATTTTAGCGCAGTCAGCTCCTTTTTTACACAGAAAAAAATGAAAATGCGAAAAAATAGTAGCATTATTCAATAAATTATTCTAACTTTTGGAAAAAAAAAAGTCAAAAATTTAAGAGAAGAGTTCCTGCTGTCTCTGGACAACTGTAATATTGCTTGTAAGGCGATAGCCTCGCACCATTCTCAACACATCCCAACCACGACCGCAGCCCACCCCCAAAAAGTACATCTAATTGTGCCTTTATACATGCTACCTAATATTCGAGCACATATACATGTAAAACGTAATTTTCATGTTATTAAATATGTTGACTACCGACATAGATACTTTAATATTTGTTAACTGCAACATAACATTTATTATAATGCCAACAAAGTAAGTATTTCCATAATATTAGCTCAATGGCTTGTGTAAGAAATACAGCCGTACTTCGAAATTTCTTCAGTGGTCAATTCAACACATGAAGCAGTAATTTGACATTTGATGAATCGCTTTTACAAGAAATTAAGTCCCTCTTCGAAATAAGCTCAATAATTTGTGTCATGTACATGTATTATCCTGATGTCAAAATACGTTTTCTTAATCATTGGACAAAAGACATACAGTTTATTATGGGTAAAACACAATGGTTATTTTTTCTGGATATATAACAGTGTTTTAACGGTGGTGTGTTCAAATGCGCGGCAATTTTACCACGGTTGTCGACTTGAGTGGTTATTAGAAAACTAATCAACGAGCATTATTATGCGATGTGTCATGCAATACCCACTTCGCTTTCTATTCATACAATTTACTAGACAAAATTGTTATTTATAGTTTTTATGACATACCGTCGCCAACTGATTGCATTATCTTTTAAATAAAACAGACGTAGCTAAGTAATATTAAATGTGTCTTAAATCGTCAGCATTGAAGAACTTATATGGATACAAAGGTGGGTCATGGTTTGTGCTTTGGCAAAAACGAGGTTGTAAGTCAGAGGATTTAACGTGCTTTGTCTAAAAATTCCTCCGATAGTGTTAAAATTGGTAATGTAAAAAAAGACGAAACACGCTTATACTAGAAAGAAAGAAGAGAGCAGTACAACAATAGTGTCTTACATCTGCCGAGACTATCGTAATCATTGCAAGGGATACCAGGATGATTATCTGAAATAGAAAATACTAATAAGCAAATTAGACATATCGTGTTGGCTTTAGTTGATTTTTTTATTAGAATTCGGACTTGTTGTAACATTCTTTGTTTTTAACCCAACTCACCATGTTATACTTAAGTACAAAAAGTGATGTGGATATATAGTGTTTCTTAAACGGAATAACATACATGCTTTGAAAAAAGATAAATCACGAAACATTATTTTTTCATGTTTTATTTATTTATTTGTTTATTTTATCCTTCACGCTTTTTTATTTTATTTTTTTCACAATAACATTTCGACGTCAACAAGACCTAATTCTAAAGTAGCAATTACTGCAGACTCTTACTAAGGAAGTATTAGGTGGAAGCTGGCTTATGCCCGATTCGCATTTCCCCTGAGATATCCGTAGAAACAATACAATCGTACGGTTGTTGTAATGTTACAAACAATTACAATTTTCATAAAAAAGCTTTCAGTTATGCAGTCTTTTACAGGTATTTAAAAGATTCTCCCGACGGATTTAAATCGTTTAATAATTGTTTCACGTTAAAGGATTGTTCCACTCAGACACAATGCTCTATATGAAGAAAAAACAGCATGGCACATTGTGTAAACATAATTGAACGCATTCGAATGAATGCTCCATGACAGACTTACGATGTCCATAAAAACTTAGATACCTCGCACGATTATTTAATATTTCGTATAGATGCATGGTCACTGCGTAGAAACTGTGCCTCGTATAGACCTGTTAAGCTGAAAAAAAGCACAGGACAGAGGCACGCATGTGCTAGTCAAATGTAACAGTTACAACGAAACATAAATAGAAACCACAACAAATGCCACTTTGAAATGGTAATTCGACAAAAGAGCAGACTGGGGCGGTTGAACCGGTTTAAAAGAGCTCTGAACTGCTGAAGGGGTTTCTCAATGCAATTAGGCATGCAGGGAGTCAAATATATTTTAATCGAAACTTTCCAACTGATGACATAAACTTAGAGCTAAATTGTAACATGATTAAAAAGACAGAAGTGATTAATAGAATAACAACACACAACTCGTAATTGTAAAAGACGTGAAATATTTTAATCAAAGACAAAATATATTAAAGAGATCAAGGGAAAATGATTGTAGTATGATCTTCTTGTGTAGAAGGAACTATAGCACCATAGAACAGTATACGTCAAAGAAAACTACATGATCACGAAAACAAAGGTATTCACATGCCAGTCAAATTTATAAGTTACAGCAAAAGTTGGACGTGACATTATAAAAAAATAGTGAAAACCCACCAGTTGCTTTGGCAAAAGGTCCGACTGGGTGCCTAAACTGTTTCAGAAAATGATTTAAGGTGCTCTTAAACGTATCGCTATGTTAACTCTAATTAGAACAGGGCTCGATCTCAACAACGAGTAATATGCGACGGTATATAACGCCAAACTAAACTTTGCTTCCTAAATATAATTATCATGAGAATAAGAAATGTCGTGTCCTCTTATTTATTAATTTATTAAAGTGTATTGCATTAAATGTAGTGTTGTTATGTTGTTGTATTTTTTCAAAACGAAAATAAAAATCACTCGATATAGGTATATGTATGCAAGCTAAATTTCAAATGTGAATAGTGACAAAACACTGAGACGATCTATTACACAAATAGAGACGATATACCACACAAATAGAGACGATATATTACAAATAGAGACGATGCATCACATACATTGATAAAACAGAAACGTTTTCCACCTTTGGAACGATTTGGATGGGCAAACCAATATACAGATCTGTAACCTCGTACTTCCATTGGGTTTAAAGAGAGGTAACACGGTAAACAGAAATCAGATTAATTTGAAACCCAAAACTCCAAATGCTGGCGAATTATTTCTACAAAGAAGTCGTTTATTAAATAATACAGTATTTTGTCCGTAAAAGAAACACAAATGGTTAGCATTAGTCAGTATTGAAAATCTCATCTTTGTGTGCAAAGACTAACGTTAAGGATATGTCCGTTTGAAAACAACACACACAATATATAACACATCCCAAAAAACAACACAGAACATTAAGAGACCTACCTGAATACCCATGTTGCTATTGCTTGAATACGGTTTTGTGAACGGTGACACAATGCGGATAACCAAGGCAATGATATATGCAAAACACAACGTCGTTTATATAAGAATGCTAGTAGAACCTCTGGCACCGACAGTTTACATGACAGTTTTAATTAATGCAGTTTGTATGATGCCGTAGGATATTTGCATAATGAAAAGACAAAGACGTGCAGTTGTATCGCTCATTTGGAAGATTTTATCATTTCCGATCTATATTATTATTGTAGCTTAGGCGATTAATTAACTTAGGTCTCATGCAACCACGTGTAAAACGCGTGCCAAACGGTATAGTACAATTGTAATTGACGAGAACTTGCAACGATCATTAGTTTTGCAATAAATGAGGCCAGCAAGGTTGTATGGAAAGTGCAATATATTTAAGAAATATGTTATGGTATTTAAATGCTTATATCGATCCGCTGCTAAGTAAGAGCTCGAACAAACAGATAAAACATGGACAAAGCAGAAAGAAAAACGTGTGTGCGTGCATACGACCGTGAGTGCCTTTTTTGTAAGAATGTTTGTGCGTGCGAGGGTGAGAACGTCTGTATTTGCATGTGTGTGCAAATTTTGTACGTACTTGACTGCGTGCCTGCGTGCGTGCCTGCGTGTGTGTGTGTATGCATGTGTGAGTGAATGCGTACATACCTGTGTGCGGTTTGTGTGTCTGTGCGGGGGTATGTTCGAGTGTCCTATTCAGAGAATGCCCATATTGGCAAACCATATTGGACATGCTTATATAATGTTTTTATACTTTAAATTCATCAGAACTGATAGTCTAGGTGTATTGAACTGATAACTTACCAAAACAATTTGACAAATAAATCAGATAAATAAAGTTAAATGTACTTTCAGTCGCATATGTGCATATAGCAGAAAGACGCGTATATCACTAAGCATGATCATTCATACATACGTCCTTACAGGGATAATTTTTACCTGGACAACTTAGAAAAGTGTCAATCACTTTGCGAAATCATATCTCGATAATCAGTCTAAATTCAATTCAAGTCTACGCAGATTCACTTCAAGTTTTGTTGATACAAACAATGGAAAACTGTCAGACTTACGATATTTCGGGATCTTTTAATTTAAATTATTATGAAGATTAGCGACTCAATCCATAGCCGTATATTTGTTGAACATGTTAAAAAATAAGGACGCGCATGTTGTTGCATAACACATCAATTTTCTTTGTGTATGCTCGATAACAAACATGTATTCGAATGTATGTTATGCTTTTGTTAATTAAAACTACAACTCTTAAACATTTATGGGCATTCTTTTAGAAATATATAACAGCGATCCAATTATGGTGGTTTTAGCAACGTCCAGCTATTTGGTAGAAAAATGCCCATAACTCATTCTGGGTAGAATTTCCGTCGTCTCGCCGGTCGGCTGGAAGATATTCCCACATTACCTTCTTTGTCTCGTCCAGGACTCATTTCAACACTTTAAGAAGCAAATCATGGAAGTAAAAAAACACATTTCTAGCCTCGACCGCAGACGGCCCATTTTTTCATGGACTATTTACAAGTGTCGGATAAAAGAACACAAATAATGCTATTTTAAACGGTTCAAATATATCGGATTTGCAGCAAAAGTAGACCAATCAGCTACGACGTATTTTGGTTTAACGGCACATCGACACTTGATAGGCCCTACTGCGCCGATTAATACAAAACTATGTTAATCTTGTATTTAATTAAGATCTTTGTTGTCGTAGGCGTTCCTTGAATGGCCCTCTAACGTTATAAGAAACCCACAGTCCTATCAATAATTAAGGGGTCTTAACATTTTCTTATGTTACCTTATATAAACGGGGACCAATTTTAATTAAGCGGTGTATCAAGCTTTACGTATTTACTACTTTAATGTCCTTTTCTTTCTAAATGTTTGGCCGAGTAGTCACGTACATTTATAACTAAATGGCACAATATTCTATAAATATAAACGTTATTTTCTTTAATGTAATCAATTATACTAATACTCAATTAGTTTTAAAACGAAAATATAAAAGGCGACATAAGGATTTGTCAATGCAAGTGGCGTAATATATTTTTATTAAACAATGTTTCATGACTTAAGAAATAATTGTCTAGGCCAATCCTTAATTATATGTTTCTAGTTTTTACCTTCAGTATTGAAATAGCAGGATAGAAAGCATTGCGACATGAAGTGATGTTATCTGAAAATGGATCTTTAGTCTGATCAATGTCCTTAGAGTATTACATGTTTCTGGGATTGTGAAGTTAACTAACTTTTTTACGATTTATTCACACTTAACTCAAAGAAAATAGAGTGCATTTCATGTTGAAAAACATGATGATTTAAGACATATTGGACATTTCCATTGTGTTTTAAACCAATAATGATTCTTATGTTAGCTTCACACTTAATAATGTATTTGTCTAAGAACTGCATAATGTCGATTCAATTCACCGAATTCGATTTTTACTGTATCTTTCCTTAACTTTTTTCATAGTTTTAGTGATCTCAAAGCTAATGGCTAAAGCATTCATCTGCATGACAACGATCGCATACAATATTCTGTATTAAATTAATTGTCAAATTCTACCTACTACTAAATATATGGTTGTTTGTTAACTTCGCTGTACCTTTATGTAGTTGTCTCACCAAATATCGGCGTCATTTCTAGATCTCACCTGTTGATAGCTTAGGGTAAATCATACAAACAAAAGAGAGATAAATGTGTTCCGTAGATTTGATATCGTTATCTTCGTAAAATCATGATTAGATGAAAATATATAATTATGCTGAAAGCAACAGTCACCCAATACAGCTTTAGGCATAAGGTAATTGCTTTGTCAATCTGATCTCATATATGAACAAACAATGAAATCTGACAGATCTATGACTCCTCCAGCTACTTTTCTAATAATCAAGTAGATACAACAATTATTAAACCTTCTTCGCAATAAACAACGTCCTTCTAAATAGATTCAGACACAATTTGTCTTGGGTAGAATATGGAAGGCCCTGAATCTTATATTTGGTCATTAAATTTGCAAAGCAGCAATAGTGTTATATTAAACAGTCAGGTTTCATCCCTATGCGGATGTTCTGGTTGCCTACCACCTATATAATTTGTGGGTGAAATAAAGCAAAACTCTAAGCGCAAGTTAAAAATATATGTAAGTGTATATCTGCTCAGTATAGGTTCGATGACAGTTTTGCTGACAGTCCTGTGCGTCCCACTGATAATCGTTTACCTTGAATGTTACGGAGACTGCTCTTAATTTACGCCAAGAATCATTTCTTTCGCAGCTATTGTTTGCAACGTTTAATTAGTTAAGTTGTATTTCAGCGAGTGGTAGTAAGGCTGATGCACAGACATGTGCCGCTCGAGGTTCTTATTTTGTTTAAATGGACATGCCACCGAAGTATTATTTTCATGATCTTTGTATAATGCACATAGGTTTATTATGGCGACATAAGGTCTAGACAAGGGTAAATAAGCTTTCTAGAAATATTAACATTATTGTTGAAGTGTTTGATTTTTTTTAAATAACGAGCCAAAAATGTAAAGACCCATTAAAGTTATGTATAACACTGTATTATACGTTTGTTATAAAAGATGATCGTTAATAGCAATTACTTTTTTTTAATAAATTTAGTAAATTATGAACATTTTAAAGTCTGATGTTCAGCATAGTCATGTTTCTAGAATGTATGCATAGTAGGGAACACAGCCAGAGAAAATGATACATTACTAATTTTGTTATTTGCGAATCTCTTGGATCTGAAGTTCGGTCAGTTTAAGGAAAAACAATGTTAGTTGAAATTGTGTTGAACATATCTGGCACATCTTTAATTAGAGTAAAGAAAATCATATAAAGAGACACAGAACATAAAATAAGATGCAGAATGAAACTCTAAACAGGATTTATAAAAACAGCTGTCATCTTCATTGGCTGGTATAAAGTTACAGTTGCCAGTTAATAAGCTTAGACAGACTGTACATGTGAAATATGGTAGTTAACTTTTAACTATAAACGTATAATTCAATTGTTCAAAAATCATAACGCCTATATCATGATAGAATAACCACAATAACCACTGCAACAAAATAATATCACTCCTTTCTACCGTCCTAAAGCGAAGTCAGATTGGGGAAATAATCATCATAAAACATATAAATATATGAAATATTAAAAGATACATAAACAAATAAAAATTACATGGACACTTTGTAATCATGACACCGCAGTAGTTTTTCATTTACCGATATTTCATTAACAATATATTTTCTTGCGGGCACTATAGATGTATTTGCTTAAATGTTTTGATGGCAATATATGGCTCATCAAAGAGTGAATTAACTGACATGTCTATCTGTTTTGCATATAATATTAAAAGGTTTAGTTGGGAGAACAGCGGGTAAATTACAGGAACGGAACAAATAAATTATAATAACTATGCAATGAATCACAAATGTCGAGAAACAAACTTTGCTCTGACTAATTAATGTCTCATAGGGCCATAACGTGTACGAGTATGACAACATATTTAAATGAAGTTCTTAGTTATTGTAGCAATCACTTGAATTCGATGTTATAGTTTGTTGTTTGAGGTTCGGTTGTTCTTGCTTTCAACACGAATGTGCTCATTTTAGCGACCTTCAGCATTTACAAGAGATAACGGAGAAAGACCCCAGACAAAATGTCTGTGTACAACCCCACCGCAACGCAAATCAGATGAAATATGAAAATAAGTAGAGAAACTATGTGAATTACAACTTATATTAAAAGTTGAACTATCACAAGACAAACGTACAAAAAGTAAACGTAAAGTGACAAATCACAGAGACGAGACATTTAATACATGTGGTAAAAACAGTTACCTCCTTAAAACTGTTTGTCAGCAAAAGCACCAGTTGGGTAGCTTAAACCTGGTTTGTATAGCTCTCAAAACTCTCTCTTCCTGAAGTTTATTTCACAAACTGTATAAAGAATATTCCATCAAATTGAAACAACTAACAACAACCACCTGCATCTTGAGTTAAAAGTGATAAAATAATATTATATATTAACAAAAAACACAACAATATTAACATTAAACATAACAACATGTGTATAATGTCAACAGGAGTTAAAAGACTGCGTAACCTAACTGATCGATAGAGTTGTTTGAAATAAAACGGCGATAACGTATTGTAACGGCACATGATAAAAGTGCAGTGATGTGCAGTTGATTTATCTGCAATAAGCATATTACATAGTAAAGGTAAAAGAAACCCCAAGGTTATACCTACTGTGCATTCTCACGTGAAGGGCATAGGGACTGTTCAACTTGTCTCATCTAGGGCACTATTAGGGAACCAGAAAGGAGACCGAATTCCACAAGTGGCTGTCAAAATTATGGCATAAAGTCATCGTATTTATGTAGTCTCAATGGTCAGTTCGGTCATGTGTAATTTAAAAGCAACGCATGTTCTTGAGTAAAACAAAAAATAAGAAAAGCTATTCAGACCCTTGCTTCTGTTTATCTTACAACAAACACTCCATAAAATGCCGGATGCCTTGTTGCATACGCCTTTTCATAGAGCTATTATATTTTGATGCAATAAAATCATTGAGATGGAATAAACCTTGTAAGTTGGGAATACTCGTATAAATACCATAAGAGGAAGCACGAGGCGAATCACTATCAAGGTTCGGATAAGTCACTGAACTGAAATTGTCTCTTTTGTCTCATAATTTAGTTCAGAAAATCATAGAAACTATTTACCTCGATGTCTAGAAATGCTGCATTTAGATGGCACGTATGTTTCGTTTGTTAAGAATAGATTCTGGTGAGGAAATCAGTTGCATCAATTTAGCAAATAAAGGAATTTTATAGTAAGAATATTGTCAAAATAGCGTGATGTTGAAGCTTCTTTAATGTGGCTTGGGGTAGTAAAGGATAAAGTTAACATAAAAGCAATTAAAGATCCCCAGCTGGTCTTATAGGAATACCAGTAACTTGTCTAAATAAATTGCCACCTTCCCACATTAGGTAGTTCGCCATGTCAAGGAATAGAAACATGTATCCCATTACGCTTTTAACAAACAATGAACATAATAGTTGAACTGAATAATCAATTATTAACCCTTTTAACATTATTGTATTGGATTACTTATCATAATAAATAATTTTCCTATTGGATTCCACAGTGGGGATTAATCGGGGATTTTTTTTCTTTTAGTACACTAACCTTTATCTATAAGACACAGGTATTGAAATAAAAATAGCTGTATTCATAGTTTTTAACAATTATATTGTACATTCCTATGATTATACCAATAATTGTTTTTTAGACATAGTTTGCTTTAACCTATCATCAGATCCATCAGGCCAATGACAACCCAAACATGACAGTTTGTTTAAGTAGTATTGATTTCTATTTGAAGAATATGATATGAAGATATTCCACTTACTCTACAGCCTCTTTTTGAATATGTTTAACCATTATATTAAAAAAAATGTAAAATAATTTGATAAAGCGATAGCAGTTGATTGTAATGTAACGCTTGCATCATAGACAAGATGTTCGAGGCAATAAATCTCTTCTGCTTAATTTACCTCATGTGCAAGTCCTAGTCCAGTTATTTTTTCCAAGAACCTTCAGCTACGGCAGTTAGCTTGCCATATTCATTATAACAATTATAGTCCTGGGCAATTTAAATTCTGGATAAAAATAAAACTATGGTATGTTGAAGGCTTTGACATTGTGGTTAATTTTATTTAGTTAATTTCCTGTATTTAAAGGAAACCATCACTTGTTGGCATAATTGTATAATGTATTCAAGTTTTCACTGAATGCTGTTTAACAACTAAATAGTATTGTTTCCGTATCAGTTTAACAGTGTAACTAAGTATGATTTGTGTTTTCAGTTTACTGACAATCAGCAAGTGAGTGAAAACCACGAGACAGGTTGTATTCCATGTTAATGGATAAGTTTTGCTGCAATAGTTCTGAACACATTGATTATGCATTTTATATATCTTGACAACAGCCGGATAGTGCCTGAGTGATCTTTTGATAAAGGGGTTAATACATTCTATTAGTGTGGAAATGTTTACCATATACACATTTTATTTCATCCAAAGAATACACGTATACAATGTAGGGAGGTATAAAAGTAATGTCACAAGTAGATTTCGGCTTACCAAGCAAAGAAATACCAGTAATTAATGACGTCAGAGTTCGCATACACGAAGATTCTAAGATAGAGATAGAAAAGGTATATATATGTGGTTTTAACAGCACTGATATGACACATGCTTTAACATGTTTAGCCATGGATGAACACTTCAAGTAGTGATTCTATTATTATATCGTAACATTTTTGTCTGAGTCAAGCCAAATCAGGAAAATAGGTCGTGTAAGAAGTGATATACGAATACACACACATGCACATATATATATAGGTTTAGGGATGAAAGGTTCATATTAAATCCGACTTTGAAAACACTATTGAGCCAAACCCTATTTCAGTTATGAAAATACCATTTGAATTTCAAGAAACATACATTTTGAATCTTGTTGTCTCCCCTAAATGATTTACTGACATAGTGGCCATCAAATAACCTCGTAGACGAAAATGTATTTTGTTGTTGAAAAAGCACAGGTCTGTAAATGAAAACCAAAGATTTATATGTAGAATATTAAGTAAACAGAATAGTTGCTTAATTTTCTGAAACTAAAATACCTTTCGGTTTTTTGGTGATTTGTGTGCAAAACATGTTTGACTAAGTGGACAGTTTTGATATGTAATATACTAACCCTTTTCCAGTTTTTTATTTACAAAACAGATACAATTATCAATTTACTTCTCAGGAGGCTTATCTGTTCGTTTTTTTTGTTTGTGTTTTTGTTTGTTTGCTTTTTCAATGTAATTTTATGCACATTCTTTATTAGCCAAAAATAAAAGAATGCAACTTAGAAAGAAATTAATGCTGCCATCTATCATTTCAATAAACAAAGATATCTTTAAAAAAAAGTTGAGTGGGCAACTAAAGATTGAAGGAATAAATTCAAAGATATGTGCTTTTCAACGTGTTCAGAATTCATCAATTATGCCTTTAGGTAATTGTACTTTCTTAAAGCCTCTTTCTTTCAAATTAATTCTTATATGGCACGAAAAGATATGTTATATTGAAAATTAAACAATGTTGCAGAAAACATATAGACATTTCAGAATGAAAATGCTGCCTTATCGTGTTGCCATGGTAACAAAAGTAGAAATAACATTTCTTCAATGTACTTAAAGGCGTATTTCCTTTTTTAAATATTGAATTTTAACGTTTTCAGTTAAATATTAATACCCTTGTCAAGCTAGCTTACCACAGTATATCACCCACTCTTTAAAAATATGATTGATTATTGATTATTACCCCAATAGACAAGACTTGTATGAATATTAAATTGATCCCTTATGTTTTGTTTTTTAAAATAAAATTGAGAAAACTAAAGATACCTTTTGAAGAAAAAAAAGATGTAGATGTGGAAAATGGTTTCTTTTTTAAAAAACAAAAAATAGAAACCATTGCAGCTAGTCCCATTCTTTTACAACAATCCCATTTTCCTGATTTTGGGGGCCACGTTACCATGGTAACCGATGGACTGGGACACACGGTTTTTCTTTTGCTTACTTGCACAAGATCTCTATTCTCAGAAAACTTTACCAAAACACGAGACGTAAGGGCCAACCTTTTCTGGTGGTTACAGGAAATTACACTAAAAATTTCATCTTGTATCAGGTATGTTATCCATTTGAACGCGACTATTGACTCAAGCTCTATTTCGGAAGTGAAAATGCCATCAGAATTTCAAGGCCCATATATTTTGAGCCATTTTGTCCCACCATAATCGTTATATATAATGATATAAGGATATTATATGGTATATTGACCATGGTTAAAATTGAAACTAAGAAAATGCAGTTTATAGGTCAATGTATTTAATTTCTAATTGTATCAAATCCATCAATATAATCAAGAAAAATAATCAGAATAAAAATATCCCAGTGAGAAACATAATAACAGAAATCGCAATATGTTTTTTTCGTCTAATAGAAACATACCTTACTACTTTGAAACTTCATTTTGAATTAAAACAAATGGAGGATTCTAAAATAGCCAGTATTATGTATTATGCAAAAAAATGATTAAAACATTTCGTTAAACTTATACTTTAAAACTTTAATGCAATTAATTAAAATTAAGTTTGCAAGGCATGTAAACTAGTTCTTCACTTTAAAATTTTACATACGTTCTTTGTTCTTTTATAACACCGTAAGGGTTTTACAAGATTTGGCAACTGAACATGCAAATGTGTGAGTCTGTTGAGAGTAAATAGATATAATTTAAAGACTCATATATCTGCGACTGCTGTATAAAATAGTACAACACACGTGAATAGAACAGTATTTAGGTATCGATTCTTCCATTTTTGGAGAATAATTTCTTTTAAAAGACTACTGATTCTATTAATATAGATCAATTAAAAAACTTCTCCATGTGATTGTTTCTGACAATTTAAAAATCTACACAGGTATCGGAAAATTGGGTCTGAATCAATCTGCTTATTATAATAATTCTTACTTATTGTTTTATTTATAAAAAATGCGTATAAGCATAAAAGCGATTGTGGTGGGCCACTTCTAGATTATGGATCACAGGTCAACAAAGAATTGCTGAAGGTGTCGCATTTTGTCGACATTTTGATGTCCATGTTAGATACAGTGGAGGTACCACAAAAATAGATACATTCGTCAATTGTCATCATCCGCCATATTAGCACTGTGAATCGAACGACTTTGTTGTAATTTGTTGTTTGATTGTTGTGTTTTTCTTTACAACATTCTAGCCCTATTACATTTATAAAGCTATGTCATATTACTCTTAGGCTTTTGTTGTTCATTCTGTTCATAATATTTTTGTGAAAAGCACCTTATAATAGTTTGATCAAATATGGCAATATAAAGTGGTACGTATTGCAATACGATCTATATGTATCGCAATATATTGTGGTACGTTTTAGGCGTATCGTGACAACCCTAGTGTGTATGTGTGTATGTGTGTCTTTGTCTAAAGATAGTTAAAATAATAATGTATAGGAGTTTTAAAGGACCATTAATTTGTTTCCTTCTTTTGACATGCTATGGATGACTATTTAATAGTTGGGATCTCTCCATCTATAATTTATCTATTATGTGTCTAATAAGATGTCATATACATTATACACAACGGAATGTACCCAAAAATGTGTATTGTCAATATTAATTACTGTGTTAGTTATAAACAAATGTCCTATACAGGAACTCGTGCCAAAAAATCAGATTAGG
Source organism: Sinonovacula constricta (assembly GCA_007844125.1). NCBI lineage: Eukaryota > Metazoa > Mollusca > Bivalvia > Cardiida > Solecurtidae > Sinonovacula > Sinonovacula constricta. Next base: position 15,770,414 of record CM017563.1, read on the forward strand.
ATCTACACCAAAAGGTTCGTACTGGCAGCTGGATAATCAAAATCTCCACTATTGGCTTCCTTGATTCAAGTCTCTTGAAGTTGCTGATTGTGTCTCATGCCCCTTAACGCTGCGTTCGAGTACCAGACGGGGAAAGAAGTGCCGATGATTTATGTTTTTTTTTTCTTCCTTAATTATTGGACGTTAGCAATATGTTTCTGGTTTGAAGTAACCAATATTCAATCAACCATTAAATCTTATTACCTACACATAAAATGTTCATGTTTCATTAAATAAATTCATATCATTATGAAAAGTTGATTAAATTTATGTTTTGAATTTCGTTTTTAAACGTTTTAGTAGACTAGAAAATTGTGAGGTAACAACCTGATCTTCTTATGTTTGCAAGCACTGTAACTGAAAGGGATCCATACAGAAATGCTAAATTTTCAAATTATTTAACTTATCACCCTTCTGGGTAGTTTTGTTTTAAATATTTTATTTTATATAGCTTCATATTTTCAAGTTTTATCAAGTTCATACACTGTTTCTGTTTTTCATGGCTTACCTTGCTTATTATATTCCGAAAATCGTTTTGTTATATTCCGAAGCGTAATTAAAAGTTGAACAGTTAATACAATCGTTATAATTTTTTCAGTAGTAACTATGTACCAAATACCAACCAGTATATAATTAGTTTGATAAGATTGCTTTACAAGTAAAACACGAGGCAACAGATTTATCCCTTGAAAAGGAGCTGACATACCAATGAAGGTTTTTAGATATGAAATCTTCATAATATCAAGAATATGTATAATCTTGAAGAAACAGTATGATATTTTATATTATATATGTTTATATGTATTTAAGAAACAAGTCACTGGATATATAACTTCTGTTTAAGAAAGTTTAAGTAAATCTTTGCGAGAATACATTTTATTTTATTTTTTAAATGTAAATAGTGGCAATAATCACTGAAGTTGTGGAACCCTGCGTAGAGACAAAAACAAAAGAGATAACGCATTGCATTTAAAGTGGTTTACTGGTTTAATTCGTTTTAAGAAAATGGTTATGATTTATGATTTATCTCCTTCTGGCCATCATTTTATAAGTTGTTTTTTCTTTCCGGAAACGCAGACTGAGTCAAACTTCCAGAAACATCTTAATATCATTTTGCTTAAGTTCATATGTTTACACAAAGAATACTTCAAATGGAGGCTAAATTGTTAAATTATATTAGGAATTTCTTTTTTATTTTACGGCAAGGTGTACATAATACTATTACTGGAAAGTCCACTTTTAAATTTTTGCAAACTTTCAGCTGTGAAGAAATTCTGGTAGTTGTGTCAAGGTCCGAAGTTTTAAGAAGTTAAACTCGGGTCTGAGATCGATCTTGGCCATAATTCAAAATAACCAATCAGAATCTGCTTGCGATTGAGCTCGGACTTGAATTTGATTGTTGGGCGTTTTCCTTGTTAAGGTGCTTTCGAGATGTTTGTGATGTGTAGACATTAACGAACTCGGTCTCCCTGAGGATTAAAGAACGTGTCTTGAACTACGAAACAAAATTTATTTGGAGGAAAATGAAATATAAACATTACTCTTTATGCTTGAACTGTTTTATTGGAGCTATAAGAGGTTATATTAAAGAAAATGGAATCGGAAGTCGCGGGATGCTTTCGGAGAGCTGTTGGGCTTCGAATTATACTGAAAGAAGAAAAATATGTCACATTGAAAATAGGTTAGAACGTACAACTAGCAAGAAATTACTTAAGGACGTGTGTGAGACATAAGCTTTTACTAATGAATAAACAGATTTGACATGTGTTAAACGTTCAAAAAGTTTATCCAAAGCACATTGACCTGCTTTATTTAAATGTAATTTAACGTTTCTCTGCTTTAATCATCTTGTACATTAGTTAATTAGTTTATATAGACTAAGCAACTACATATCTCTCACAACAGTGAATGCTTTCCTATTTGTAACTTTCTTAATGAATAAAATGACGAGGGACGCACTTTTCCTATTTTATTACATGTGCTTGTAAAGGCAAATAAAGCGTCATATTAACTAATCAAACGCAACATCTACATAGTTTTTGACACCTTATCATCTCTTCCAGAGGTGAGAAAAAATCTTAGCTTGAAATAGTGAATACAATATTTCCCTCAATCAAGTATTATCAGAATGGAATTAATGTCTAAATTAATTCTTCCACACTTATGATGTAAAGGAAAGAGTCCGATTTTTTAAGTAGTAAAAATGTCATATAATTTTTAAAACACATGTTAATTGTGATTTAACCAATATCCTAATTTAGTTAGTTTGTGTCTAGATAGTCAAATGGCAAACCTTAGGAATAATTATCATATGCTATTTTAACCTGCATGCAGCACCGAAGGTAGTGCGGGAGATGTAGAAAGGGTTACAATTTTTTAAAAAGTAAGATCTCTTTTTTAAATTTATTATTGGTTGATTGACGAAATATTGCATTTAGATTGTTTTTAAACAAATAATATAACGGAACCTTACCTGGCGGGCATTTGCCGCAATATATTGGACATTCGATGGGAACGTTAAAATACAATGTACAGGCATTTGGATAAATCGAGTACGGGCACGATGTTGTAGCTTTCGGGCAGTCAACTGAATCAGAAAACACGAACATTTTCAAAAGTTATATTTCTACTTTACTTAGAAATAAATAAGAATATATAAGACAACGTCCTATGAGCGTTGCAACATATACAAACATTGAAACGACACAGGACCAAGGTATTCACATGCATGCCAAATGTAAAAGTGAGAACAAATCTTTCATGAGTCATTTAACAATAAGAGCAAACCCGACAGTTACCGCCTTCGAACGGTCAGTCGGCAATATGGACCTTTTTTCGTTTCTTTAATAGACTTATAACGCGTGAATGAGAAGGTATGTCTCTGCAAGGGGCAACATTAACATATTCTTTGTCGTGAGCGCTCAGAAATGGTTATTTTGTAAAAAGAAACGTCTACATAGATGACAGTGGTGTTCCAAAAGTAATATTTTACAAATTGATCAAAATAGATAAGTAATGACGGCGCATATGAAATAAAACAATCAAAATAATGTATTTTGTTTTATTCTTATCCTAAAATAGCAGAAACTTTTACTATCTGCAACAGCACACTTGTCCATGGAATGTTATAGGACGAAGTGATCCTTTACACTGCCCTGCTGTTTGGATTATTTTGTCCGAAATCTACTTTCGGCGGACACAAAAAAGTTACAGTTATGTACATATCTTTTACATTTATCAGATATAATGGTTTAATTCGTTTCATGGCGGTGCAAAAACGATTTTCCCTTTAAAACTTGGACCAAGATAATGCAATATCGTGACCAAGTCGCATTATAGACATTAGAGTAACACTCTAATCTCCACCCCTTTCCAGATATCACCGCAGCCCTGAGGCTGTGTCCAGCCAGCTAGACTTACTTCATTCCAGCTTCGTTCCTTCTACGAACACATTAACTTTGTGATCACAGTGTGAAGCCAGATTCTAAGTTTCATTGCATTGAAGTATTAGTAAGATCTAGTTACTCTGAACTTACATGCACAGTCTTCCGCCTTGAGCCAGGGTCTGTCAACGTAACAGTCGCAGTTACAGGTCGCCAAGTTTAAATTACCATAGTTCTGACAAAACTTGTTTCCGCAGTCTGAAAATTGTAAAAGAATATGTTAACCCTCTTAGTTGATGTTTACCTGTAATTATCAAAGTATAGTGTTACCTATATGTTTTATCATCCGTTACAAGTAGCTAATCGCACTGCTAGATGCTAAGTAGCAAATGGTATAGATTATGTTCAGTTTCTAGAGGAATCTGACTGAACAGATCCTAGCGAGGTCAAGCTGAACATATACTAGACTGGTCAGATACTGTAGAGATGAACAGATCATAGCGGGATATGACTGAATAGATTCTAGCGAGATCTGGATGAACAGATCCTAGCGGGGTCTAACTGAACAAATACTAGACTCGTTAGATTCTAAAGAGATGAACAGATCATAGCGGGATATGACTGAACAAATTATAGTGAGATCTGGGTGAACAGATCATAGCGGGATATGACCGAATAGATTCGACCGAGATCTGGATGAACAAATCATAACGGGATGTGACTAAGTATATTCTACGAGATCTGGATGAACAGATCATACCTGGATTTGAAAGAACAGATTGTAGTGAAATCTAGATGAACAGATCATAGCGGGATCTGGCAAACCATAAGTGCACATATATTGCCTGTTTCTCAATGTATGTCCTCTGTCTGTGTGGTATTGTAGGGTAACTGTTGAACATAAGCTTTACGGGGCAGAGACGAAAAAAAATGTACTAGTCTTGTCTTGTGGTTTTGGCACATTGGAACCGCACATTGTCAACCTAACATTTAAGATAGTAATGATAGTGAAAATAGACGCAGGAGTTTGACGTCATCGTTATGGCGGTTCCACAATGTACAAGTAATCTTCTATAAACCAATAGTTTATTAGCTGTTTAACGTTTGAATTCCTATTTAGTGATGCAAATAGAAGTGCAACTAAAGTGTAAATTAATGTGGTTAACGAACAAAAGTTATCGCTTCCCTTTGCGTAATAAATCAATGAATAATGTAGGTATTTTCACTCAAAACAATGTAAAGACATTTATGTTAGCGTATTGACTTTACTACGGGCTGTTGAGGCTAATTCTAGTTGAGTGGTACCATTTGCATTGGGTGCAGTGTATCCCGCTGCCCAGCGCACATTATGAAGCTAAATGATAAGAGTTGGGAATCGGATGGAGTTTTGCACTCGTCTTTTTACTTAACACCACGTTATACCTGTCCACCACCCTGTACCTTTTCAGTGCATATATTTTATTATGTCAGTTGTATTATCGTATGAACTTTAGTCCAACTTAATGTCACAAAATAAGTTACTTAACACTGAGTTTATTTAATTAAATCGTCAGACAGCATCATTGTACCAAACAATGTCAATCAAAACTTTGTGTCTATTTCTCCTCAATTTTCTAGTGACATAATTGAAATGCAGGGAATGCGGAAATTTAAATGTTTTGTAATAGGTCGCTCGAACCCTGATTTATTCATTTAAGTAAATAGATTTCAAAAATACATAATGACTAACATTTCAAGACATCGCGATTGACTTTTAGTTGTGGCGACTTTTTTCTTCGCGTCCTTATGTCGTTTAAGTCACACATACGAATTTACCGATGCAGTCTTTCTGCAAAGATATCTTGTAGAAACATGGAAATATGGGAATTTTTAGGAGTTGCCATATCCCAGAGCTTCTTGAAAAATCTAAATCATGTTTGTTTGGCCCAGCTTTATTAGCCAATCAAAAAACTTCAAAAAGATATTGGCATTGTTTTAAAGCAGGCCGTCGTGCTATTAAACGTGAAAGGTGCGTTTTGTAGGACTATTTTGGTATAGTTATTTAATAATTGTGGTTATAAATCAGTGTTTGTGGTAAATCAATGTCTGTGGTCCTAATCTACCCCCCTCCCTTGATGTGTATGTGATTCTGACAGACAACTTACCACAGAGGTTGTCTTGGGAACAATGGCCAGGGCAGCTACCACATTTGGTACCAGCTGTGAAAGGTGTATATAATTCGGGACCACTTTTGGCGCCGATATTACCACTGTTAGGACAAAAGCAAATAAGTTTTAAAGGTGGTATCCGACAGTTTGCCTATATCAAATACATATAACAATATCGAATTACTGCTATGTAGAATTTGGGCACAATTGTTTGCAAAAAAAAATCCATACTAAGTTTTAATTAATACGATTTTGAACACTAACTGAATTTTGAGCCAGAATTATTTGCGAGAAAAAATCACTCTTAATATGTATTCTTTCTAGCTGTATAAAAAGATCGAAAGGGGTCTCTGCTTAAAACAGATATCGACGTCAGAGTGGTATTACCAGTATGACTTTATAACGTGATCTCAAACGTCACTTGGTTATCTAAGTTTAAAAACAGCTATCTCTGCAGCGTTGCTCGGATTGGAAACGTCTGTTTACAATGAATGGTGGTGCTTGATTTGTGCTTGACTGTTCACAGAGATCTAGGGCATTAATGAAAGCATTTTGCAAGACCTTTTTCAGGTAACAATGAATTATTTGGTTATTTGAGAAAATAGTTGTTGGTCCAAACTGTCGGATACCACCTTTACAAACACATCACTGAATGAAACGTTTCACAGTCCTGAGTAACTTTTGCTACGCCAAAATGATGACGTAGTACCTTGTCATGCTTCACGTAAACTTCCAGAGGTATTGACATGTACTTAAAACTGTTTGTAGCAAAAGGTATATATATAATTATCTGACATATTATAACCACTACTACTTCTACTACTACTACTACTACTACTACAACTACTACTTCTACTACTACTTCTACTATTACTACTACTACCACTATAATTATAATTATTATTATTATAATTATTATTATTATAATTATTATTATTATTATTATTATTATTATTATTATTATTATTATTATTATTATTATTATTATTATTATCACTTATACTACCACTTCTACTACTAATTGTAACCCTACTGCAACAACTGTTCTGTCAGTTTGTAAACATTCTATTATGCATGATGATAGCTTGTATTTTATAATAAACATGACTTTACATTAAAATGTGATTTATACATCTCATATACAAGTTGGTAAATTTAATACTGTTCCAATTGTTTTCAACGCTTAAGTAATGAAAGTTTTTGAATTTGTTTCATAATGCGTTGCCATTTGTTATGTTTTATAAGTTCAAGACTGTCATTTTAACATTGAAAATATACTCTTTTGATGTTCAAGTTCAAGCATGTGCTGCCAAAAGATAAACGGTCTTGTTACAAAATGAGTTATCCGTGATTTTTCAGCGCTAAACAGGAAAACCTCTTGCCCAGCAGAAGTAAATATGTGAATATTGAAGTGCTTAAACTGAACCTTGTGTGGACGTCGAAATTTTATTTCTCAAATCGACGCCCCGAAGTCGAAGATATTTACACTTACGCGGGTCCATAGTTACATACGGCGATCGTCGATTCACTACCTGAAGAAGAACACTTCGACATACTGCAGCCAACGAGGAAGGATTTTGCCCATACAACCTGCAACATTTTTCACATATTATAACCGCCCTCCCCCTCCTCCTCCTCCTCCTCCTCCACCTCCGTTACAATCATCATCATTGTCATCATCATTATCATCATCGTTATCATCATCGTCTGACTCTGAATCGTAATCAGCATTTGCATCATCTGCATCATCAGCATATTTATTATCTACATCATGACCACCACTATCAACAACATCATCATCATATTCCTCGTCATTATGTATATAATTATAACCAGCTTTAGCACAAATAACACCTGGATAAACACCGGCATTTCATACCTGTGTGTAATGTCCAACGGTACCTTGCTGGTCAGTAGACATTCCACCGTAAGTAAAGTTGACTTTTTCTGAATGCCACATATCAATAACACTATCCCAGGTCGGAGTACTGGAACCTTTATACATATTCTGGCCTGTCCCATACAACACTTCATGAAGAAAAAAAAAACTGATTTTAACGAGTATGTAAAGCGTTGTGTACAGAACGTGATTTTAAATAAACGCATGAAACACTCACAAATCTCCCTCAAGTAACTACGATGTTTGTGGTCACCACTAAACCTTTTCTCGTTCACGTTTACAATGGTTTGTTAAAGAATGACCAAACACGAGAACACACGAAAAACACAAACACCATAGTGTTTCGTAGTGTTAATTCGATTGAAAACCTGCCGTTTTCTCTTTGCACAACCTAGATTACGATAAAGAGTATTTTTGATTAAAGAGGGAACAGATTCTTGGGAGTGAGTACCGAGATGTGTTTTACAATGAGACTACTTTTTAACAAAAATGTGGATCTATTCGAAATGCAAAACTTAGCCAGACTAGACTGCGTTTGGAATATTGTATGCTTAATTACCACTCATACTTATTGAATTACTTTTCTAACCTGAAATGCAGATAAAAGACAATAATATGCACAAGGTCAATGTTGTATCACTTCATACAAACTAATAAAAACAATCTATGCTTAATATGAAAGTTAAACCTTATTTTTTGAGGGTTTCATTGCTAATTTATCTTTTGCCAGTATAACTTTTCACACAATATAAGTTAATACGTTTTTGTTTTGTTTCTTTTTAGAAAAAAAACATCTCAGCGACTCAAACTGTCTTATTCGCGGCCGCCGGCAATTTGGCTAATGATGATATCAGACAGATGTGTGGGTAGAAGAAACCGCAAAGTCAAGGCCTACTCACATTAACTCATTAACAAAGAACTTGACTCGAAGTCGCTGAGAAATCAGAGGAGTAAGTCGATCCGTATGACTCAATCCGTCGACAAGGGGCACCCAACCAATTTAACACGCATTTAACAGACAATTTGATATACATGTCTCCAGATTGAAATCAAATATTAATGTTAAACTTTAGTTAAGAAAACGAATAAGTACACAAAAGGCAACAGAACAATGCGAATTGTTTGAGTAAGTCTCTTAAAATACAAAAGGGTGCAAAATATGTTCAGCAGAAAACTGTGTAACTGGTAATTTAGCTACATGCACGTACCGGTATAGTAGTCGCCAGACGTCTGGGTAAAGATATCTCGCGCTTGATTTGAATCATGGCCCCAGGTACAAGTCTGAGCCCATTTTTCGGCCAGCAACGCGATGGTATCGTCCCACACCTGGCGGTCAAATAAAGCATATTCAAACGTCCAGTTGACTTTCTCGTTTTTAAATATAAGCTTAATTTAGATTGGAGAAGAAACGTTCCTTTAGCAGATGTTACTTTTTCGACAGCATATACTAATGATATGTTTCAATCCCAACACTTCGCGTTTAAACTCCTTGACAACTAACACCTCCTATCTACCAAAGTGACCTCAGACGCTGCTCAGCTTACGTATAACAGTGCTTACATCTACATGAATTTGTTTTAAAACAATGTTTTCTACTGTAACCGTTGCATGCTTAGATTTGAAAAGACATGTGTATCATGACTATCTATTCAATCGCCATCGCTTATGATACAGCAGGTATAGCTATACTAGCGGGAACTTATGGTTCGATACTTAAGGGTTAAAGAAAGAAGCTAAATGCTTAGACTAAATAAAAGAGAAACTGTTAAAAGAGAGAGTCGAGCTACCATAGTCAGCATGTCACTTGCGTCTTCTGCCGCTCTGTGAAAATTGTGTCTTGCTACAATTGCCTGTTTGTCTGATGCTGAAGGCTCTGAAATAAAAGGAAGTATATTTATTGGAATAATTGTTTTGTGTAAGATATACGACACACAGTGTTAAATGTGTTTCAGATGGATTAATTAGGCAACGTTAGCACGTATAAAATAATACAAGCACTCAGAAGGTATTTCAGAAGTCTGTGCAAAACAAGATGAATACGACCAGCAGATGAAAATAATATTCAGTTCTGGATTTCTTGTTTGTTGTTGTTTTCTCTACTAAAAGAGATAGGAGTGCCGACTATTGAAAACCGAACAAAGTAAGTGTTCAGAGAGGTTACAAGTTTGAGGTAATTACAAAACTGACAATGAATTACATACAAAGCGAATCCAAAGTCTGTATCTGTCTGTGAACCACCAGTATAAACAAGAACAACGAGTATTGGTTACGCATTTAAAAGTTGTGTATGTACGGCTAAAGGACGTTGATCTTTTATTTTTACAAACGTCTAAAAAAGTAAATCCACCACAGGAGCATGAACAGAATGTCAGTAACAGGATTTTCAATCACTAAATAAAGATTGGTTCTTGAAAATGTCCAGCTGATGTCCTAATGCTACAAGAGCTACACGTAATCTCTGGATGTGGACAACGCCCTGCATCTTGAGATAGGATATCATGACAGAGCCTTATACAATACTGGCGTAGTCGTATTTTCATACGAACATAAAACATCGATACAATTGCAGTTAACACGTTCTATCAACTTACAGTTAGCATTAGGATGACACAAAAATAAATGCTTTTAGCAAAGGTTATATAAATTATCCTTTATTTTGTTTAAGTTAAAGCAGTTGTAGCTTTGCATTTATAGACTGTGTATGAAGAGAATAGAAATAGAAATACAAAATAAACTAAAGTCAAACTTGTATTAAGCAGGCACCCAATGGCCAGCCTATAGTTGGCTGCTTAAGACAAGTTGTTGCTGAAGATTAGATACGATATTATTGATTGTTTGCCTATTACTGTAAGCATGTATGTTTACAAATAAGTATTACATGTACTTGAATAGTAGATTTGCTGCGAACAAAAATTGTTTTATTAAATATTTAAGAATAGGACATAACAACATCTGGAATTTCAACGTATGATTCCGAATATTATAAGTGTCTCGCTCAATCAAAGAAAATATTGCACAGTTATAAGTAGTTTGGTCATTTACAATCCAAAGCATATCATTTGAATTATTTACTTTAAATATACTTAGTGTAGGTCTACCAAAAGTTTCGTCAAATTATAGTTCAATTAATCGCCGAACAGTTTTCATACATCGTATTTATACATCTTGGTAAAGTTGGCTCCCATGTCACGACAAACTACAAAGCCACACACAAATATCCATGAGTAAAAGGAAGGAAATTAAAGATGTTTCAATTTTTATCGAAAATGAAGTGAATATGTTTATTTTGTGAAATACATACCATATTCATAACATACTAGTGGGTCATGTGTATTGTGAAATACACATTATGCGGGTTTAGAAAACAACTTACGGATCGTCTGCACAAGATTGCTTGAAGAAGTCTGGCAGAATGTATGTGGACCACTGATGGTATTATAAGGCGCCGAGCACTTGAAAAATAAACAACATTAGTTACGGTAAATTCTGATGTACATATGTATACATGCTCAAAAATACACCAAATACTCCCAAAACTGGTTTCATTGTATAAACATGGCGTTACTAATTTACGAAAAGTTAATTGACCTTACCATTGGGATATTTCGATATCTGTGTAATACTGAAACGGTGGATTGTTAGAGGAAACGAAACATGTAGATGATGTTCAGCGTGGTTTACGCGAATAAAGAAGAACGAATGAACGTTTAACCGCTTTGTGATATAAATAATAGTTGACATAATTAATAATAATAGAAAAAATCGCTCCTAGGTGGACTTTAAGATAGCGTTTGGTATAGTTTATTAGCGGATTATAGTAATACAAAGCTGACAAAAGTGAAACAAATTATGTTTGGCAAGAATTAATTCAGTTGATTACATAACCTACCGCGCGAGCGTGAGGTAGCACTCATGCGTTAATTTTTGTAACACACTAGTTTGTTATCGTAGTGTTACGTCATTAAGTATGTGTTGTTTATATGCCATTTACTGGTTACTTTGTTGTCGCCGTTTTATGCATTTTGTTATTTCATTTAAATTAATAAAAGAAAAACACTTAAGTCATGTTACAAACGAATCTGTTCCCTTTTAATGGAAAATGTTCGAGTAAAGAGTATAAAACTATATTTGTGCGGATTCTCCCAAACCAAATTACACATGACAAAGCGGACTGTTTATAAATAAATGATCCATTTGGTAGAGCCTCGTTTCGTATAATTTCATCCAACTCGTTTGATATTTTCAGTATCTTATGAACACTCATATCAGATCCTCTATTTAACTCATACTTTGAGTGTCAGTCAAATCAAAAGAACAAATTGTGTGATAAGCTAAATCAGCTCCTTGTGACACGGACAAATGAAAAATGCGAAAAAAAAAAAAACATGGCATTATTTAATTAACGATTCTAACCTTTAAAAAAGTTAAAGCATTTAACCTATCAAAAATAAGAGCTCATGTCGTCTCCTGACAACTGAATGATTGCTTATGGAACACTAACCATCCCCACTCCCCCACCCCCACGCCCCTCCACACACACACCTAAAAAAGATATTAAATATATATATATTGATATTTTCTAATATTCGGGCATGTTTATGTAACATGCATTTTACATATTGTGTGTTCCGACAAATTTATTTTAATATTTGTTGATTGCAACACAACAATAAATATTACGCTTATAAAGTTAATCGTACTTCGAGATTAGCTCAATTGTCTTTAAGTCTTTTACAACCAATAAAGCCGTACTTCGAAATTCGCTCATCGGTTAATTCTACACATGAAGCCGTACTTTAAGATTTGCTAAATGACGTTTTCCATCATATTAAATCGTACTTCGAGATAAGCTCAAATAATTTTGTCATTTACAAACCTAAGTCGATAAACGCTCTGTTAATCAACGATAAAGGCCATGTTTTATTGAGGTAAAAATACACGCTGTTGCGTTCAAATGCCCTGTAATCTTATCACATTCGTAAGCTTGACTGGTTATTTCAAATTATTATAACAATTCCACGCGCACTATTATGCGACGTATCATGCAACAACAGCATCGATCTCTATTCATGCACGTTTATAAGACAAAAATAATATTTATATATCGATAGTTGTATGATTTCTTATGAATTACCGTCGTAAACCAACTGCAGTATTTTAAGAAAGAAATAACTCAGTAATATTAAAAGTGGAATAAATGCGTCAGCATAGAACCATGACCGATTGACATCGGTACAAAAGCGAATCATAGTTTATGATATAACAAAAAAGAGGGTATTAATCATGGGATTTATCGGGATTATCGGGAAATATAGTAACTGTTTTAGAATTGCTAATTTGAAACTGATGAAACATGCTTCAAATAGAAAGAACAGAAGAAATACTACAAGAGTGACTTACATCTGCTGAGACCATCGCAATCATGGCAAGGGATGCCAGGATAACAATCTGAAATAAAGACTAGACAGATTCGACACAGAGTTGTTGTTGATTGTTTGGTTTTCCTGGGTTCAAAATCACAACAGGTGACAAACGAGAGTATCAAAAGTAATCTGGATATTCATTGAGGAAACACAAACATATACGTTTTGAAAAAAAGATAAATCTCGACAAAACGTCTTACGACTATATTACAATAATGTACTGAGTGCTGAGTTATCCACCACCAGTTCTTACTCTAGCTCAAACCTTGACTTTCAGACAGTCATTGACAAACACAAACAGATATTGCATAATTTTAATATCAAAATAGAATCTAAATAAGAAAAACTTCCTTCACTGTACTGGATTCTTAAGCTTCACAAAACACCATACAAGTCACGATTCATAGCTAATGCCAGCTCTAGCACCACCACTCACATATTTAAACTACTTACGTCTTGCCTTACAGCCGTTCGCAATCACGTAGTTAAATATTGTGAAAAAGTGTATGAAAATTCAGGAATTAACATTTTTTGGTCTATAAAAAATTCTTCAGAAATCTTAGACAAGTTTCGTACTTTAAACTTTCATTGCTCTGCAGTTAATACTCACGATTTCTCTACGCTGTACACTTCTTTACCTCATGATTTAATTAAGACCAAATCGATTGCTCTTATTGAGAAAACATTTGCACGAGAGCAACGTCAATATATTGCATGTCATGAAAGTAAGGCATTTTTACCAACACTTTCTAAGAAAAGTTTACTATGTGGACTTGCTCGGATGTTTGTGAAGCTCTACGTTTCCTATTAGACAATATTTACATAAAATGCGGTGACACTTTATTTAGACAAGTAATTGGTATTCCTATGGGAACCAACTGTGCACCATTGATTGCAGATTTGTTTTTATACTGCTTTGAACGTGATTTAATGTTAACTTTATCCCCTTCTAACCAAAGCCACATTATACAGGCTTTCAATTTAACGTCACGCTATCTTGACGATATTCTTACTATAGATAATCCTTTCTTTACTCAAATGATCCATCTGATTAACCCTTCAGAACTTACCCTTAATAAAGCAAATAACTGACATTTAAAATGCAGCATTTCTAGACATTGAGATCGCTATTTCCAATAACAACGTCTCTACTAAAATCTATGACAAGAGAGATGATTTCAACTTTAGTATTGCGAATTATCCATACCTTGACGGTGATTCACCTCGTGCTACCTCTTATGGTATTTACATATCACAACTTACAAGGTTTGCACGAGTTTGTACTAAAGTAGAAGATTTCAATGCTGGAAACCTGTTTATTTCTTCTAAACTGTTACAGCAAGGCTTTCCTTTTCATAAATTAAGAAAGGCATCTTCAAAATTATTTCACCTCACCGCAATGGTTTTATTGCTTCTAAATATAATAGCAGTATGAAAACACTTATGCAGAAAGGCATAAGCCATCCTGCATTTAATGGAAATGTTTTATACAAATTAAAGAAAATTAAGGGTCTCAATAACTTTTCTGACCACTTTACAAAACTTATCAGAAAATGTATTGCAGACGGTTACAGCCCGGGAATCCTTCGTTGTACTGCATTGCTTGCAACTGACCCTTTTACAGTCAAGAACTTGCATTGCTTTTAAATTACACGATGAACGGATAGGTCGTTGAGACTATATGGAAACAGTGACCTAAAGCCATAATTGGACAGTTACTGTTGGAGTTCTTGTCTCTTCATTTCTCGAGTCGTGCCCTTATATAGGTGAAACAACTTGAGCAGTCTCCATACCCTTTACTTGAGATTGCACAGTAGGTATAACATCGGGATTTTTAGTACCTTTCTTACATATAATATGCCAACTGCGGATAAATCCTCGGCTTTTTATGAACTGGGTTTTTAACTTATTAGCTCTTAACAATATGACGTTTTATTTTGTTGGCAGGTTGTTTTCTAAATTTCGATGTTTTCTTTCGTATTTTTTACATTTCACTTTTAACACTTTTGGAACATGATGTTATGGCATTATGTGCCATATTTAAATTGATCTTGTTATATATCAGCGCTTGGGATATTTTTTGTTCTTATAATGTATCAGCGCATGGGCTGTTTTATGTGTTTCTATAATATCTTATAATATATATCAGCGCTTGGGCTGTTTTATTTCAAACTGATCTCTCGTTTGAGTTTCTTTTGTTTTTACTTTGCCAAGGCTTTTATCTATTGTACATACTGTACATAGGTGTTTATTTTATTACTGTTATTATGTATGTTTATAAGTTCATTGTATCTGTTTTAACTCCCGATGCAGGTGCTGCCTGTTAGTTGTTTCACTTTGACGGGATGTTGTTATTTACACTGTTTGTTTGCTAGAAAAAACTTCAGGAAGTGCGAGGTTGGAGCGCTCCACAAACCAGGTTTAAGCACCCCAGTTGGCCCTTTTGCCGACTGACCGTTCCAAGGCGGTAACTGATGTTTTTTCTTTATGTGTGTTATGTCTCGTCTCTGTGTTTTGTCACATTTGCATTTACCTTGTTTGCCTTTGTCTACTGGTAGATAAAATTTAAATATCTGTGAACATTTTGATAGGATCTTTTCTTATTTACCTTTTCTTTCCAGTCTTTCATTTTTAATTAGTATAATTTCTATAAAAATATGCCAAGAAACTGACACGAAATGGTTGACAATAAAGACAAAACTCACCGAAATATAGAGCATATGTGATGTTTTTACATGGGTAACGTTTTGATAGTTTGTCTTTTGTGTTTTTATATTGAATCAAACATATGTTTGATCGGGAATTTGCTTTTGAATCATTACTTAAATAAATCCGTACTGCACTTTGATTACAGAATTAAACGTCCGCACATCAGTATCAAAAGTGATGTAGATATATATCGTTTCTTAAACGGAAGAACATACATGTTTTGAAAATAAGAACACTATTAAGAATAATTATCACTAAAAAAGATGTTTTAAGTTTTATTTACATGTTTAAACTAACATAAAATGGTCGACAATAAAGTCAATGAACTAAAGCATTTGAAGCGTTTTTTTTACAATTTGTCTTTTTCCTTTTTTACATGAAATCTTACGAATATGTGTCATTAGCATTTACAACGACCATAAGCGCGTTCAGCAATGTTTGTCTGTAAATGTTCTATTGCTAAAGCAGGAAGTCACACATATGTCGCAAGGCAATCGCAAAAACACTTGTAAGGACATCGTTCCACACCAAGAAACAAAAGATACTAGGATCAAACGGTTTGCTCCATGACTCACTCACAATGTCTATAAAACCTCGCTTACCTCGCATGATAATATTTTTCCTGCAATAGACGTACGACCACTATGCATATAAACGGTGCCTCGATAGTCATCTCAATATGACAGGCTAATCAGAACTATTGTAACTTTTTACAATCGTGCGAGTGCCCTGCAACTCTTAACTCCAAAAGGCAGTCGCTAATATTCGTAGGGCACCTTACGTAATGGCGATGTTTTCATGTTAAAGAAGTATATTGAGTGTCTATGTCTGGTAATGAAAAATTCGGCGCACCTTTGAAACTTTAAAACTTCCGCTATGTCGGTATTGTTATTGAAGCTAATTGCAAAATGCAATACATTTCAGAGTGAACATGTGGTAGACACTTCCATAGTCAATGATTTTGAGCCTCTGCAACGCAAAATACTGTATTCTTCCCTTAACTTATTTTGCTATACCCAGCATCATCGTTCGGTTGAAGGTAATTATATCTATTATGCATGAATTTGTCATATCAACATAATATGAATATAAATATCAGCAAATTGGCGCATTACCAAGAAAATTGTTCTTGTCATTTGAAGCAGCGATAGTGAAGCTAGTGTTTGTCCTTCTCAATGGAAATATTTCAAACTATAAACGAATTGAATAAGAGTCTCATAATTATAAACCTTACTACGCTGACATGGGAAGTAAATGTTACACATTCCGGGAAAATATAACTTACATTTTATAACGAGGATAGCAGAGTGTTTTAGATGCTTTGTCACTTATCACTCAGGCCCACGGCCTCCATGATTACATTACTGCAAATCTGATCTTGGGCATCATAAAGAAGTTTGTTGCAATACCTGGCGCCAGAAACAAGCTCTTTTCCTAATTTAAATTACTACAAGAATAAGGAATGCAATGTGTTTAAAAAAATGTTTTCTAAAAACGCTCTCTCTCGAATCTTCGACAAATTGTATTTTCCAAGAGTTAAAATACAATTACTACAGTTCCCTATTGAACAACTTACAACATTATATTATAATATGTTCTTAAATAAATATAAGTTTACAATTCACTTTAATAAGGAGTCGCACTTATTTATTATACAATATAACTTGCAAAGAAAACTAGCAAAGTATATAATCTTATTTGGTGTGTCATTGTATATATAATCTTAATGTTCCTCTTAATTTTCTGACGAATATTTTAGATCAAGTAGGCCTCTATAAATATGATAAAAATAATGGCATCAAGGCACAGCACTGCATTTTATTAAATCTAGTATGGGTTAAAATACAAAAATATGGAAAGGTCTTATTATTATTATTGCAATATATCACAATATGTAATATCATTAGATATATACATATGCCAGTTAAATTAGTTACCGGTGTACAGACCTCGTACTTCTTACGGATTTTCTCACAGATCAAACAGGGGAAATAATATATATATCAATTTAAAACAATATTCCAAGTACGAGTACGTTTTTCAACAAGAAAAGTGTTCATTTAACAAAATAGTTTTGACGAAAAACGAAAAAAAGTCAAGTCAGTACTAAAATTCTAACCTCTTTGTGTAAATGCAAAGGCACGAATAGGTCCTATTGAAAGACATATAACACTTTCAGAAAAAAAATGTAAAGAAGTTTTCGTGACCTACCTGAATACCCATGCTGATGTTGTTGGATACGGTTTTGCAGGTAAGAACACAATGTAGATAACCAAGGCAATGACTGCTGCAAACTACAACGCGGTTTATATAGGAATGCCAGTATACTTATAACATCTGGCCACTTCAGTTTGCATGACAGTTTTTTTTAATTAATGCCGTTTATCCGATATGGCATTTGTATAATTAAAAGACAAACACAGATCGTTGTAGCACTCTGTGGAAGATTTTATCATTTCCAATAAATACGTTATTAGTAGTTATAAGTTAGGACAATTTATTTCCTTCGGTCGTAAGTACATACAACCATTCAAACACGTGAAGAAACGTTATACTACAACTTTAATGGACGAGAAAGGTTTTGCAACAAACGTCAATGTGTTGGTACAGAAGGTGTAATGTATTTTAGAAACACGTTTCTTGCAATTGTGTACTACTCTAGATCCGCTGCTAAGTAAAAGCTCGAACTAATGCACAAAACATGCATGAATGCATAAAAATAGAAACATCCGTGTTGACAACTGTGAGATAATAAACACTTTAGTAAGAATTATTTGTTCAAAAAGCCACAGGTTTCCTGTCGATTTAAAGAATTTGTTAATGTCTGTGGCATAACATGTTTTTCTTCAGCAAGCTTTCCGTTACTTTTTGTTGAAGAAAGCATATATTTTTATTTGTGTATATTACAAACCTAAATGGTATTTTATATACCTTCAGAATGTGTTAGGCTAGAATGAATTGCGACAGGCACTGACAATATTATCTGAGAATAGGTCTTAAGTCTTTCCAAAGTGCTTAAAAATGACTATTTAAACTTCTGGTATTGTTAAGTTAAAGTACATTTTTACGATTTGTTTTGACTTTACACAAGATATGAAATACTGCATTTTATGTTAAAACATAGACATCTTAGGTGATAGCCACAGTACACATCTGCAAGTAAGTGCTTCGGATCGTTCTATTGTGTTTTGAACCGACAAAATCCACATTTACAAAACACTTTGTCAATAGATTGCTGCTGATGATAGTTTAACACTTTTGAATGATGTTCCTACAACAACTGCATATGATTCGATTTAATAAGAATATATGACAAAGTCCTATGAGCATTGCTACATATACCAAACGCTGAAAAGGCACAGGAGAAAGGTATTTACATGCAAGCCAAATGTTAAAGAACACATCTTCTGATTCTGCTGAGGCATTTAACAAAAAAGAAGGGTAAATCGGTAAAAGGACCTCTTGGGTTGCTTAAACCGATTTTACACAGCTCTATTCTCGCACTTCCTGGGGGCTTTCTCAAATGCAAGCAATGACAAGAAGAAGCGATCTATTTAAATGTCCAATCGCTGACGTTTTCTTTGATATGTTATAGGTAAACGAAAGTAGTGACGACATTGAAAAATAATGTCTACATAGTACTTTCAAGAGAGGGATGTGTTATTTCTATTAGAAGAACTGCACAAAGACTGTTGAGTATAAATGAAATTAACATTTTGATTGAAGACTTTTCAAGTGAATTTGGCTTTTTACTATCTTTTTCTATTTCTAAATAAGCCATGGTGGTGATTTAACACAAAAAGCGTTACTATGACCAGAATAGCATTACATCTGCATAAAACATCTCATACAATATTCGTAATTAAATGAATTATATATATATATATATATATATATATATATATATATATATATATATATATATATATATATATATATATATATATATATATATACCCTGCGCCCACCCCCAAAAAACTTGTATAATGTTTCTCTCACGACATATCAGCATCACCACTAGATCTCACCTGTCGATAGCTTGAGCTTAATCATAGAAACAGAAAATAGATAATTATGTTCCGTAGACTTGACGTCGCTATGTTCGTAACAACATGATTAAATGAATACATGAAAATCTTGATAAAACAATCATTTAATACATTCTAAGTGTTTAAGTAATATGTCAGCCTCATATAGTAATATAAAATTTATTACAATTTAATCTGGCAGATGTATGACCCCCAAGCTTCTTTGCCAATAACCAAGTAGATAAACATTTATTAAAACGTTTATTCGCACCACGTCCTACTAGATAAGTTCCCGCTGGATTAGGTCCGGTCTGCATCATATATTTGACCATTATATTTGCATCACTTCAATAGTGTTACATAAAAAGAAAGGTTTTATCCTTTTGGTGTGTTTAAATTTTTCTACTTTACCACCTGCATAAACCTTGGCGTGAAATCAAAAATGTGTGTGTGCTTGTGTGTGTGTGTGTGTGTGTGTGTGTGTGTGTGTGCGCGTGTGTGTGTGTGTGTGTGTGTGTGTGTGTGTGTGTGTTCATGTACATCCAAATTACACATTTAAATCAAATTCCGGTTTAAACATTACTAACAATATTAATGTTAACATGTGAAGCATTCATGGCACAACTGGCACGTCTAATCACCTTAGACATAAATATTTGTTCTATACACTTTGCAAGCATTAAAAACTGACCGCGAGTAGTCATGGTCATGCAGGGTCAAGGCCCCGTGTGCTTCTGAAATCCAGCTTGTTCATAATAACAATTCGCAGAATACTACATTCAGCTCAGTGACAGATATAAATAAACCGCCGAATCGTAATATTTCCGAAATATTACAGTCCTGAGCCTCTTTACTAAACAAAGATACATTTACTAGAAACCACTATTGCTTGAAATAAAACATAATGTTTAATATAATTTATTATATATCATTTTATAAAGTTTACTGTGTCAAAGCTGTGCATCGTCAATTACTACTGAACCAATGTACATTACTACTTCATACCTTTGTTAAACGAAACAGTGCTTAGGAACTAATCGTCATAAAACAAATACAACATATATTGGTAGACCACTTGCAATATTTACGTCATTTAGACTAGTCCTGATAAAAGGAGTGAAACCATGTACCATTGATAAAAAAATCATGTTAATTGCTAGCTCTATTTGTCTTGTTGTCTGGAGGGCTCGGTTATTCATATTTCAACCAATGTCGTGGGTTCGAGTCTCCTAAAATACATTTTTAATTTTTTGCGCCTTATATTTTTATTAAAAACGGTATACATGCGTTGGTGCAGATCTACTTTCCTATAATTATGTTAATTATTAAAAGTTTATTTTATATAATTTGTTTTTCTTTTTCCCGATCCACATGTAAAACCTGTTTAAGTGTTGCGATTGATTTTGGTGCATATTGATTGCAGAATTGTATGTTAAGAGACTGAAGTTTGGCATTTTTGTCATACATCAATGTCGTGTATGAAGAAACCGTCCGTTATGTTTCTAATTTACCTATTTTATTGATCGCAGATAGATTGACCAATAGGTCACAGCTCAGAGGTCATGGCTGACCTATACATATTCTGAACCTTTCAAGATACAATTTTAACAGATATTGATTAAATGAACATAGTGTGATATAGTAATAACCGAAGCCTTAACTTACTTATCTTTAATTAGCTATATTATATATCTGCGGGCACTATAATTTATGTACGCGTTGGTTCTGTCGATCTGCTTTATATCGAACATGCCAATGGCGTAAGTTGGGAGAACAGCGGGTAGATAACAGAATAAGAATGATACAAATTAATTAAGATACATGCACAGTGTGTCACAAATATCAAGGAAAACTGTGTTCTTATTAATATCTCTTAGAGGCAAAACTTATATGGGTACGACACATGTGTCATGTAATAACTGAAGTTATTGTATCATTCATTTGGCATCTTTGGGACTATTGATGTTGTGGCTTCCCTGTTGTTGGTAGTGGTTAGGTGGGGGTGATGGTGGTGATATTTATATACAGCAAATGTGTTCTCCTTTTAGCGACATCAAGGTTTTTAAGATGGCGGAGAAAGACCCAAGATTAATGTCTGAACCACAAGTGCACTGTCAGTCAGCTGAAAGACCTTTCCAAATTGCGTAATTCGACCTGACTGCGACTCAAACCCACGCGGTCAGAGGCCAAGCAGTTAGAGCAGTTACATGTCCTCGGCTTTCTTCAATGAGCCAATTGTGTCCCTTCTATACATGTACAGCGACATTCAGTCACATAGCTGCCAGGATTTCACGCTGACCTATCTTTGTCAGTTTGTCTTTGTGAGACGATATATGGACGAAATGTACACTGAACTCAACATAACTCTCAAGTTACATATCTTGACAAATGAGTTGTTGGTCACATAGGCAGGTACGTAAACAAGATGAGTTTGATATAGAGTTGACGGAAAGCAAGCTAGAAAATAACTAAAACAAAATAAGCTTTTAACAAACAATAAACATAAACATTGTTCTAAGTACCTTTTATTAGTCATTACAAGGATAACAAGTTATAATAAACAATTCTCTTACTGGATTCGAACAGTGCAAATTTATTTTTCTTTCTTTTGGTACTCGTACCTTTATTTACCAAAGGAAGGTACTGGCTTAAAGAAAGTATTTTTTCATTGTGTTATACTATAAAATTACACATCGCTTTGATTAAACCAACAGCATTGTTTTTTCTACACATGATATGTTTAAAGCCACCATCAGATCCATGAATGGTTTAGCCAATGACAATCCAGACATGGTAGCTTGTTTGAGTATTATTTATTTCTGTGTAATATGGTCTCAAAAGGTATTCAGCTAGCATAACAGCTACTATGTAACAAATATTTTACCAACCATCCTGATAGCATGTAACTGAACTTAATATATGGTAAATTGCCGTTTACCACGGAATGTTTTCAAAACAGATAAATAGTTTTGTTTTAAATATACTCATAAGTTTAACAGTGTGATTGAGTATGATTTTTGTTTTTCAGTTTGCTGACTAGAAACTAATGAGTTGAAAGCCATGAGACCGGTAACGTATATATAAGTTTATTTATAGGTTTTTGCAGCAGTTATGCACATCTATCCGGTGTATGTAGGTAGTCGGTTCACCTCGCGCGTTTCCCTAAATATGACTACTTTTGTGACATTCGTCAAAATAATGCTAGAATGACAGCTCACCTCAGTGGCGATAAACATTGTTTTTTTCTTCATAATGTAATAATAATACAGTGATATGTTGAGCTGCAGAAATGACCTCTTACAGCCAACATATAGGGTTGTATCTGATATATCAAACTTTTCTAAACCCTGTTGGCAATACGGACAGCATATATCTCCACTCAAACAATACCTGTAACAGGATGGGTATTGGTAAAATATTGCTTTTGCAATCATCGATAATTTACATGGGGGTAGTAGCTTTGATACAGATGTTCGAGTTGTATATAATGTAAAGGTCTCGCGTTGATGGGGATAAGAAAATAATCTTAATAAATATATATATTTATTTAACTTAGTACTCTTTATTGCAATAGCACTAAGGCAAGAATACATGGAATTTACTATGTTTTAACTAAGGTTATTGATATTTTATTTTCGTAAAGTAGCTCTGTGGAACAATACATGAAAGGCCTGTACTACATATGGTGCCAAAATGCATGAAAAAAGTCTACAAAGGCGCGAAATAACTGTTTTTAGATTTCCTTGTTCCAGTGAAACTTCCGTTATCTCGACCTCGGGTAAGTTAGATTTCTTGTATATGTCGATGGGAACTCGCGGTCCCGATATTCAATACGGACATACAAAGTTAATACGAAGGAATAATATGAACACCACTTCAGAAGCCAGTTTTGTTCTCGTCGAATATTTCTTCGACAAGTTTAATGCAGAAGTTTACCACATCTTGAGATTGTATTTTGTCTGTAATTTTTACTGTTCCTTATTGTTAAAAGGGACACTTTTACCTGATATATCCTGAACTACGTAAATAATTAAGAAGAGCTTAATAAATGTATATATGCTTATCTTATGTGGTTTTAATATGTTCAGTCAATATTTCGTCACATGTACTTGATGTTTTACCTACTTTATTATTGGACATGCATTTAATCTCTTTGTGTTTGAAAGGTACGTCGTGAAGCTGATTTGTTAAAGTAAATGTAACCTTGTTTATGTTGTAATTGTTGCTGTTGTTTTCGTGTTGTTGTTTTTTAATAATTGTGAATAGATAAATAAGAAAAGGTCCTATCAAAGTTTCACATATATTTAAATTTAATTACCCCTAGACAAATGCAAACAGGGTAATTGTAAATGTGACAACCGACTGGGGTGCTTAACCATGGCTTATGGAGCGCTCCAAACTCCCACTTCCTGAAGGTTTTTCTAACAGACAGTGTAAAAAAATACCCCGTCAAAGTGAGACAGCTAACAGTAAGCACCTGCATCGGGAGTTAAAACTGATAAAATATACTAATATATAGACAAAATAACTAGTTATTAAATTGACATGTGCACAGAAGATTAAAACCTAAAAGTTCCATATGGGAGAGTAGTTTGAAATTAAACAGCCCAACACAAATGTAGTATTGTGAGGAGTTAAATAAGTTAAAAGGTAATGATATTCAAATAATATACCATAAAAACCGAGAATTTATCTGCAATTTATAAGCTTCACAGACGGTTCATTTTGCCTGCTGACCGTTTCAAGGCGGTACATGTGTAACTATCGAGTTCGCTCTTTTTGTTAAAAAAACTAGTCACAGGTTTGTTCTTACTTTTATATTTGGCTTGCATGTGAATACCTTTGTCTTGTGCCTTTTCAAATTTGCGTATATATTGCAATGCTAATAGGACTTTGTCATATACATTCTTGTTCAAACTTCTATTATACTTGAAGCAATGAAAAACCACTGGGTGAAAGAATTTTGAAAACGCCTTTCTTGGTGAAATCGAAGGCCTTGCTGTAACAATTTAGAAGATATATACCGGTTTCTAGTGTTAAAAGGTTTCTAGTGTTGAAATCTTCTACTTTAGTACAAACACATGCAAACCTTGTCAGTTTGGATCTGTAAATATCATAGACGGAAGCGCAAGGTGAATCAAGGTTAAGGTATGGACACTTCACAATATTAAAGTTAAAATCATCTCTCTTGTCATAGATCTTGGTAAAGACGTTGTCATTGGAAATAGGATTTCAATGTCTACACGTTGGTTTAATATAAAAAGTATTTTGAAGCATTTTGAGGATTTTTTATCGTTCAGGATATTTAATGTATCTCAAAATGTCGTTAAGTCTTCTCCTATTAAATGGTCCATTGTTTGTATTTAAACTTGTATACATATGTTGTTGTTTTTTCGGTTTAATTATATTTTTCACATGAGTGTGTTTAACAACTGTGTTTAATTATCACTGTATATAGCCTTTTCATATTCCGCCTTGGCCATATGACAGTGTAAACCAACCAAGTACTTTTCTCCGATATTTAATTTTTTTCTTGGGTCTATTTTGAAAGCATGCTCGAAAATCTTAAATAGTTCTGAGAAACTTTAAATTAATATGTTTAACAAAGAAGTATTTAATGAAATCTTGTAACGGTGATATAAATGGAACACATGTCTAGCTACATATACGATGAGCAGCAAGGTTCGATAGGCTAAGTCAAAACCATATAAAACTTAATTATTTTTTAAGAATCTTCACAATATCTTGCTCATTTGTCTGTAATGAAGACATACCATTCAAACCAGAGAAACTGAGGCAATAAACTTTCGAAAACTCCCAAAAAATGACCGTGAGGTCAAAGTTGGTATCCGACAGTTTGGACAAAAAAAAAACTTTCATTAAAGAATTGAACAAAAAAAAATGTTACCTAAACAGATCTCGCGAAATGTTGTTTAATGATGTCCTACATACTGCACAGTTAGCCACCTTTAAACTAAAAACAACAAGTGCCCACTTATGGTTAAACTCATTCACCTCATCCGCTTTGAAGTTGACGTCATTTTTTTGCACGAATCCCAATCGTTCTTATTTGTAAATTTAAAAAGAATGAACATTTTAAGTGTTGATTAACAAATTTTAATGCTCTAAAATTGAGACACTGTTGAAAATCGTCTAAGCTTAGACTACAGCGTGATCTTTCTAAAGAATTTATGTCTCGTCTCTGTGTTTTTGTTACATTGGCATTTACCTTGTTTGCCTTTTTCTATGGTAGATAAATTTAAATATCTGTAGGAATTTTGATAGGACCTTTTCGTATTTGCTTAAATACACCAACCATAGATCAGATATTGTTACATATATTTGACATAGGCAAACTGGCGGATACCACTTTTAAAAGTTATATATTAATACAATCATTCTATTAAAAGTTAAATTACATTGACATTGCAGAACCACTGAGCTGTCTTAAAACAGAAAAAATATTCATTTCCGATTGACAGACAAATCTTAAGAAAGCATTTCAACAATAATCAATCAATTGGAATTGTTACCTACGTTAAGTCTTCATACGTACGCAAATCGTGTTTTAATCACAGACGATCGCATTTGTAGAAACAAGCACAGGAAATCCTGAAGATGAAAACCCAACACATATCATTTGTCACAAAGTGTCGATATCTCAACTTTAATATAGTACAATCATGAAGGAATTACTAGTTATTTTGTCTGTATATTAGTTCAGTTTAGCAGTTTTTACACCCGTTGCATGTGCTTACTGTTAGTTGTCTTACTTCGTGCGATGTTTTTATTTGCAAGCTGAGAAAGCCCACTCGAAAAGCCCATCATAAGCAAAGGCCCTTAGTAAAAAAGTGCATATGCTGAAGACCGTTTCCAGAGAAATTGACAAGTATATTTAACAAATATAATGTCATAACATTAGAATATTTAGACCATATATATTCTGTATTTTCTTTCATTCATAAGTAGGTTGGTAGTTTTAAAAGTTCTTTGTTTTATCGCTCGTTTACCAGCGAGCGCATACCCGGAAGCCCCGGCCTCAAATCTCGCCAAACGCGATTGCGCGAGATTTCATAATTTCGAAATCGAGAATAACAATTATGTTTTATATACTATAACACCTCATTTGGATATTTGATAATGTATGATATTGTTTTTTTTTATAATTTACTTTGTAGTTAAAAAACATTGTGATGGTGTTTCAATACTAGAAACTAGAAATAAGATTATGGAATGTTACAATATAACAAGATGGAATTATGGATGTTTTATATTTATTCTTACATAATAACACATGAGCTTGTGTTAAAAGTAATCGATTTTACACATAAATAAAAAGTACAATACTGCCAATATAAACACAGTGTCTTGACAATAAAGTTGCAACAGCATAAAATAAATAACTCCAACATATCTAGTAAGAACATTGGATGGATATACATGAATTAATATACACAAGTCAATTAGTGGACAATTATACATACATGTAAAAACTTAATTAGCCCTACAATCAATTAAACACACATTTACATTCAAAATTATAATAAGCAATCATTATTTATTAGTTAAAAAACAATCACACATTTTCTAGGCAAAAATGTACTCAAATATGTATTTGCATGAATTCTGCTCATGAGAGCATTCATATACTCATTACTGCAATAACACCAAGAAATATTTGCCTAGTGTTTGGATCGCAGGGTCAGAACATCAACCCATAGATCTAACATAAAATAGTCCTTGGGCTGGCCTATTTTCTTCACTTTTTCCCAGTTCCCTCTAAGTCTTCCTTCTTACGAGAAAATGGACAGTATTAAAATGATCAAATATCAGTAATTTGAAAAGAGAGTTCATTAAAACTGTTAATAACAAATAATTTAACTGAACAATGAGCAACCATTCTATCATTATAAGACCATTTGATCACTGTTATCTTTAATTTGGTAGCATGTGTACACGAGGCATTAACATTATTAATTAAGTGCACCTTCACGCTAGCCCAGTTCAATTTATCCTGTTAAACACACAGTATCTTGAGATACAAACCAAACACAATTTTGCATGATAAAATGAAAGTATGCATGATACACTGGTCGCACAAGTGATTTAAAGACAAAAATGTGCTTGTACCCTAAAATCCTGCATAAATTATGAGTTAACAAAATAATTAGCTGCATTCAAACAATAGTATCTCATTTCATCAATCACCATTTTGGGAAACATGGAAAATGCATTTCAGTTGCGTAAATGATCTCCAAAATTAAAAGAAGGCAAGCATGATCACATTAATAAATCACTCTTTGTTTAATTCCTGTAAATGAAAACAGCTTTGTTGTAGTTTTATGTATGAACATTAGTGGGAGATAATTTAATGGGCTTTGAGTTGAACACTTGAAATTCTATATTAAATATGTCCTAAATGCCAACAGAAATCTAACAGTGAATGATTTATTTATATTCAAAGAAAACGAATAGCATTTTATTTTGCAAATGGCTAAATACTTGTTTTTTAAAAAGCAACATCACCAGTGCTATAAAGTTATAAAACTGTATACGTTCGCATTTTTCAAAACATTTTTATCTTTCTAAGTTAATATAAAATTACTTTGATTTATATTCATTTAGTTTTGTTATATTTTTACCTTTATGTTTAAATACCAAAGTATTCTTGAATTTTTGCAATACAATTGGATTTGAATTCAATAAAATATTGGTACAGAAAATAAACACCTGTTGCCAAGTTGTGCAACTGGAAAACATGTACACAGAATGAGCAATGACTACATTCTAACCTTGATCAACAAGGATTTAGAATAACAATTAATTATGATAATGTTCTGTAGACAAATATTCTACAATGAAAATCTACACTAAATTTTGTATACATGTTGCAAAACATATACAACAATGGTTCATTATGACAAAGCATTATTTTTTAGCTTTGTTAGTGTGAATGTGCGTTAAAAGTGGTATCTTACAGTTTGCCAATTAAATACAAGTAACCAAACCTCGTCCATGTTTTGGGAAAATTAATCATAATTTCTACATATACTCATATTTTAGTCTAATTAAAGACAATGTTGGAAATTTCCTTAGCTGTTAGACAAATGTAATCATGAAAATCTAGAAATGTTAATTCTTTTCAAATCTAAAAAAAACATGATGGGGATTTCTGCTTAAAATAGGTATCAACATCAGAGCTGATAATGCTATAAAGCTTTCTCAAAAGTAAGTGGTCACATGTTTTTTTTTTTTTTTTTTTTTTTTTTTTTTTTTTTGTTTAAAATAGCCAAATGTGTAGCGAGGTTCAATTAGGAAATAAGTGTTTGTAATGACAGGTGGGGTGTTACACCGCACCTTTCAGAGATGTAGGACATCTAATCAGGTAACAAATGTTCATATGATTGTTCCAGAAAAAAATATGGTCCAAACTATTGGATACCGCCGTTAAATCAGACATATCCTTCACATATACATCCATGTTATTTTTTTTAGCAATGGCTTGTTTCCAATTTGTACAAATCATGATACACTACCATCAAACAACATTGACAGTTAATGACTTGGTCCAGTCTTTGGTCAAACCATAAACTTATAATATATCTCAATACCTTTAATGAATATATTATTGAGATTTTTTTAAAAATGACCTTCTTGCATCCCTGTGAGGTGTTTTTGTCAGTTCAATTTTTAAAAATAATTAAAATAGCTTCAAAGTAAAATATTATCAAAGTACACAAAAGCATAACTTATATAATTTAAAGAAAAGACAAAAATGTTAACGTAGAAAGTACTATTTGAAGCATAGCAGAGGTTCTTCATTGAAATGCCAATATAGCAATTCCTGCTATGTATATGCAATACTCTTATTTTAACAGATCTGACCAGATGTCTTTATTTAGGCAACTTACACCATATCTGCTTGTTTGTCTTATTCTTATAATTACTTAGCTTCCACATGAAGATTCCTGTATAATTGGTTTGTTTGAAATCACAACGTCAGTCCTTGAAAAAGGACATATAAAACAGATCACATTATGACCTAAGCATAGAGTAATGTCAAGAACGCAATGAGTTAATATGAGGTGATGACCCATTAAACGGTCGTAGTAATTAACAGTTATTCTAACCAAGACATAAGCCCTCTATTAAGATGTCAAATCTTGAGAGCTAACAGGTCAAGAACAACAAGGTTGACTCAATGTCCTATCTTTCAACAGCGTTATACAACCACTTGTTTCCTTACAATGACCTTGACCACTTGACCTGTTTACTATATGTTGCATAGTGATGTCCAGTTGCATATGGTGGTGTTGCTTTTAGACCAATTTTCATCTCTTTGATTTTTTGCCTCCACCATCCCTTTGTGTTGTCCTGTTTTTGATTTCGAACACGCAGTGGTAGTGTTGAGTAGGTGAAGTCTTTGATGTCCTTCTGATATCCAGGACCATACGAACCTCGACTGCTGTGCTTATCTGTGAACACAATCCAATATAAAGGTAACAAACGTGTTTAAATCTCTGAAACATTTAAAGCAATGGTCACTTCAAGATATCACATTATTACGTTTTATTCATTTTGTTTTTGCAATACATTACAGTGACACAATCCGTAAAGCCTTGGCTCCAGGTTTGGGAAGCCAAAGGTTCAGACCCAGGTCACGACTTGCCAAAGTAAAAAAGTGGTAGTGGTAAAGCTCCCTTGCTAACGCTGGAGCAAATATAATAGTAGTTCCATGACTGGTTGGCCCGGTGTCAGGATAATAAGACTGGGTGTGGTATCATGTCAGGTGCTACACACAGAGAAGGCAGCAGTATATCTGCTTCAAGTGCACACCGTCTGAAGATAACTGAAACGCTGTTGTTGGGACAATATACCTAATAAACAACAAAACATTACAACAACCAATTATGGTAATTATAGTTACATCCAGCTTTTGTGGTCGACGACGCAAAATCAACGTAGAAACACTGGCACACGGCAGTGCTGCTTAAAGGCCTTTTGACATTAAGCTTTTACCATTAATGGGACTTGAACCCACTTGTTCACGTTATTAAATGTCTGACTTACAGAGCAGGTACAGATTCGTCTGTTCTCAGAATGCCAGAGACACAATTATAACAGGTAAGCTACAAACATTTTTGTAAAGTGAAACAATAAGTAACTGCTATGAACAAATATTCACATTCACATATTTACCACTTGCATGATTATTACATTAACAATTACTTTTATTTTCTAGTTAACTACATACTAAAGTAGACAGCATGAACTGTTTATCCTTATGATTGATGTAGCATATATCCATTGGACCCAATAATATTTAAACAGCCAATAATGGGTTCACTATTTAAGTATCAAATCACAGTTTGGTAAAAATACTTTACATACAAAATAATTATCACACACGACAGACCTGGTGAGGGCTGATTAATTGTAAGTCTTCCACCATTAAATTTTGACAGTGCTTGAGCCTCTTATCACATTTAATTTTTCCTTTACTTTTCACCACAATGATACTTTTCTTATTTACATATTTATTTAAACGAGGTATAGACATTTACACAAGATTGAAGTGTTTACCTACCTTTAAGACTTGACTGAGATCGGACTTTGTTGAGTATTGACGGCTCCCTGGTCGGGCACACAGAAATCTGTAAAAGTAAAACCAAAAACTTGCTCTCATTTATCTACATAAATCCCAAGAATGTGGTCTGTATTTGAACATATATGTTTTGCGATTATCTATAAACAAAGCATAGACATAAAAACTCATATAAACATTAAATAACTTTATGATGGTACATCAGACAAAAATATATTAGTATGGTCTATGTGTTGCTTTGATAATACAAACTTAAGCATTACATACACTTGTGTAATACACTGTTGTCGCGATTGTAAAAAACATAGACCTCGGTTGCAGTAAGGTGCAAAATCAAAACAGACAAAACCAATACCATTATGTCAACATTACAAATGACAGGTAGAACACCTGTTGGGGGGGGGGGAGGTGCTTTAAGTAAAGCAGTACCTATCAACGTTTAGAGTAAATGGGCTTTACTGCAGAGTTAAGTGTACTGTAATTTACTTTACATGCTGAATTGTTACTTAGAAATTTAACAAACAAAAAAATCCCCAACCAGGATTTGAATCCGCAATGTTTGATCAAGGTGTTTTAATTTCTCATGGCATTTCCGGGCATGCTAAAAGTCACAATGTTTATAAAGTGTGAACAATTTACCAGTGATTCATATCAGCTTATATTTACAAAGATAATAGTGCACCATGTTATATGTCTTATCTGGTTAAATATAACTGATGACGACCTAAAACAGTGACCACTTCAAAGTAGCACTTAAATGACTTCACAGTTCATTTGTCAGATAGACAAGTCATATTCATTTTTGAACATGTGCAATTATCTTGGTTGTATTTATTAAATACAAACCTTTATTGCTGTTTTACTAGTAAGTAATTTATTTCATAAAATCTGTCTAATGAATAAACAGTCGTTTACTTATGGTAATCTTTGTTTTACTCAACAGCTGTTGTGTTTAACATAAGTCTTAAATGTACAATTATAGCTGTTTTACTTAGCAGTTTTATATTATATCACTAAATATTAGTCATTTATGAACCATTATCTCTATTTTACTTAGCAGTTTTATATTTGTATCTTTACACAATGGCCATTTATGATCCATTATCTCTGTTTAAATAAGCAGTTTTATTTATCATTAAACATTATCCATTTTTGAAACTTTATCTTTGTTTCTCTCAGAAGTTTTATATATTTATTATTAAACATTGGCCATTTGTGAACCATAATCTCTGTTTTACTCAGAAGTTTTATATTGTTTTCATTAAACATTGGCCATTTATGAAACATTATCTCTGTTTAAGTAGACGTTTTATATTTTTATCATTAAACATCAGCCATATGTAAACCATTATCCCTGTTTTACTTAATAGTAATATTTTTATCATTAAACATAATTCATTAACATACCATTATCTCTATCCTCCTGAACACTTTTCCTCTCGTCTTGCTGAGCCATCGTTCCTTCGTGGCACCTGTCTTGGCATACAGCAGATACCACTTGACCTTGTGTACCTCGTTAATTAGCCATGAATTATTCGCCGTGACGTTATACTGCATGTCATTGCCATCAGGGACGTCAACTACCTAACATTGATCTATGTCTCCTTGTAGTTGAACAAGTGTCGCTTCAGGAGCTCCTTGAAAGTAACTAGCAGTAAGGAAGAGTGAAGCAACTACTGGTGACACAATGGTATTGTTCCATACACATTTTATATTTTTTTAAGATTCTGTTAAATAAATATGGAAGATGATCAAAGTAAGATGCCTGCAATATGCTCGAAATAAAAAACAACAACATATGGTTAAAACATTAACTGCTTTAAAAATATATACTTATTAAGATTTATCCACTTTAACAAATCTTTTTTTTTTTTTTGGAAAACTTAAATACAATGCCAAATTAAAAAGTAATAATGAATGTTAGGAAAGGGAATGTATGTATTTTACACAAAATATATTCTTATCAAAAATAAAAGTAAAAACGTGTAACAAAGCAAAAACACTACACGACACTGCTAATAAAACATATATCATTAGTAATGAAAAAAACAACAACTGAAAACGTTCTTTAATACATGTTGCTCATATCGTCTTCCAGTAGATGAGTTTATGCTCGAACAGGAAGAAATATCGCTCCTGGGACCAGCCAGCTGTGTTTGTCTTATTTACCTCCCCTGAGATGATCAGCTCTAAACTACACATCAGCAAATCTTCACCCTGAAAAAAATAATGTTGCATTCTTAATTTATTCTAAAAAAAATAATGTTGCATTCACAATTTATTCTCTTATCACATTTAATTTTTCCTTTACTTTTCACCACAATGATACTTTTCTTATTTACATATTTATTTAAACGAGGTATAGACATTTACACAAGATTGAAGTGTTTACCTACCTTTAAGACTTGACTGAGATCGGACTTTGTTGAGTATTGACGGCTCCCTGGTCGGGCACACAGAAATCTGTAAAAGTAAAACCAAAAACTTGCTCTCATTTATCTACATAAATCCCAAGAATGTGGTCTGTATTTGAACATATATGTTTTGCGATTATCTATAATCAAAGCATAGACATAAAAACTCATATAAACATTAAATAACTTTATGATGGTACATCAGACAAAAATATATTAGTATGGTCTATGTGTTGCTTTGATAATACAAACTTAAGCATTACATACACTTGTGTAATACACTGTTGTCGCGATTGTAAAAAACATAGACCTCGGTTGCAGTAAGGTGCAAAATCAAAACAGACAAAACCAATACCATTATGTCAACATTACAAATGACAGGTAGAACACCTGTTGGGGGGGGGGGCGGTGCTTTAAGTAAAGCAGTACCTATCAACGTTTAGAGTAAATGGGCTTTACTGCAGAGTTAAGTGTACTGTAATTTACTTTACATGCTGAATTGTTACTTAGAAATTTAACAAACAAAAAAATCCCCAACCAGGATAATGTTGCATTCTTAATTTATTCTCAAAATATGCTCCGACAATATAACTCCCTTTTTATTACAAAAAAATGTTTTTTTAATAAGCGACGATATGTTGGGCAAAACTTTATAAAGGCCAGAAAGACATAAAAAAGGCCATAACATCAATACAGGATATATAGGAGTATATAAAAAAGGGAGATAATTCTGAACGAATTTTGGTCTGTAAATGAGAGTAATTCCCCCTCTGTTACAAAATGAGGGATATTTTAAAATCATTGTTTGAAATACCCAAAAACAATTTTATAGCAATGTTATTTTAATGCCAAACTTAAGCTTGTGAACCAACGTAATCGGTATTAAGCAATTCAATACAAGCTGGACACAACTTTAAACTCTCTCCAGTTTTATTGGATACGAAAACAACCTAAAACATGTATGCATTTTTTTATTGGGTTTATCGTCCAACAAACAGTATTTCAGTTATCTGGAGATGGTTTCCACTTGAAGAAGATATAGTGTTGCCTTCATTGTGTATAGCATGCTGTAAACACCTGGCATGATACAACACCCAGTCACATTATCGTGACACCGGGCCAACCAGTCGTGGAACTACCCGTATATTTGCTTGAGTGTTAGGAAGGGAGGTACACCACTACCATTTTAACGACTTTGGTATGTCGCGGCCTGGGATCGAACCTGGGTTCTCCCTGGGCACTACCAGGTCCGGTCATGTATGTATTAAGAATTACTGGAGCAGTGATACAGCATTGGTGCTGCCATACACTATGGTCTTCAAAAAACTATCAATGCCTTTGTATATTTTCATTATTTTCTTTTTTTTTCGTTAACATATTCACATGTTAATAAATTGTCAATCATTTTTATATTTAAAATAACATTATATTTAAAATAATTATGAAGTAGGTCAATTAATGTGTCTGAGATGAATATTATAGTTTAAAAAAGCATGTGTCAAGTAAAACAACAAAAGCTATACAGCAGCTTACCTCCCAATCAACAACAGAGGGCTGCAAGGCAGCTATCTTGTCTATACTCTCCATTTTACGTTCTCATTGATCAGGGTGGCAGTCTTTCGCATGGCCAGGACCGCATCACGTATTGTGTAGTCAGCGTGGTCAGGGGGTGGGTGTGTACTTTAGAAGCTCTGTGAGCTGCAACTGGTACTAGCAGATCTTCTGTACAGGCGTCAGGAGGAACCTTTCCAGTGGTATCTCCGCGAGCTCTTGAAGTAGACAGCATGCCAGAATGTGTTTAGGATTAAATTATTATAGGGTACTGAAATAATTTTAGATCTCCAAATAAGTTCACATAGATTTACTTACAGAAATACATTTTATTGTTAAAATGTGAGTTCAAAGAGTATGTAAGAGAAACATGCTAAGTAAATTACAGAAGTGAAAACAGTAATAAAACTTGATTACATTATTATACTTAAGACAATCAAGGCCTTATCTCCAATTAAAAGGTTAAATTGCAATTCTATGTGGCGGTAAGGCATTAAACAATTTAAAGCAAACGTGACAAGTATGTGCAGCATTTCTTTAAAACTAATACAGATTCAAGAAGTTACATATCTTAAAATGTTGCATTTCTAAAACATGGAAAAAAAACGAACATTTCATTCTGAAATCCTATGATTCCATGGGGGCTACATAGAACTGAGTATTGATCAGGGTGGTCCAACATCTGACAAATGATGCGCCAGTAATTCTATACAGGCAACTGTCTGGAACCTTCCACAACCCATGACAGCAAAACAGTCGTTATAATTACCACAATAGTGTTCCGTGATTGATTTAAAAATACTTAAACAAAGTACACATTAAATGATCGAGTATCAACTCAAGACATCGAAGAAGTGCTTGCATTTGTAGTCCATGATGTATTTTGATATTCTTACACGCATGAAGTAGTCCCTTATCAACCTTTAAGAATTTAAGCTGTAAGTGTGACCTTGACTTTTGAGCTAGGCATCTGGATGGACACAAGCATGCACATACATACACCGAAGTGTGACAAGTATGTATACTAACACAATTTTAGATATTTAAGCCGTCAATGTGACATTGACCTTTAAATAGGAACGTGATTCTTGCAAATGATACTTCGTCCCATCAAGGTGAACACATATGCCAATGTATTTTAAGTTCTTCAATGCATGGAGAAGTTACAACCCGGACATGGTATATAATCAGAATTTTGGACCTTTGAGCTGTCAGTCTGACCATGACCTTTGAGCTAAGTAAACAGGTGGACGGACACATGCATACATACATACACTGAACTGAGGTGCCAAATATGACAACTTTGTAGAGCTATCCGCAAGCAAACTTGAAAAGTTTTTACTTGTTTTTATTTTTACAATTTCCCTAAAATAAATGTGTAGTATAACCGAATTATGCAGATAATTAAAAAGAGACATGGCCAATATTTAGGTATTTGGTACAACAACGCCTAGGTGATGAAAATAACTTGAGTTTTTCTTAATGACATAATGACATAATTGCAAATGTTTACACAAAATACCTACCACAAATCTTGGTAAGGCTCTGCATAAGACAAATCACTCCCAGAGTCATAAACAAAGTCGTCATTCTCTATATAAATGAAAATAACTTATTTGAAACAAACCAGTACAATGTAAAATGCGAAAATCAGAATTGGTAGTTTTAAACAGCACACCTTAAGGTCATCTGATGGTAAAAAGTAATAAATTGTAATGTCATATTGGAAACAGTTAAATGGACAAATAAAAATAAAAACAAGAGAAGTAAGATGTGAACAAGTTAGATTGGGCTCACTGCAATGAAGGTGCATCCTCGTTAAGACAAAGGACACAATCACACAACAATGAGTCCTTTTGCACTGTGTTCCTTGTCCCACTTAGGCCCTTATGTACACTCTGTGCGCAAAGATTGTCCAATCTTTATCAACAATAACCAGGTGTGAGTAAGGAGCTCTGGACTGCAGTGTAGTAGTTCTTTTCCAGGCCGGACAACATACGGCGCAATTTAGTGAGGGTCTTTCCAATATATCCCCTCAGGAAAGCACTTTCGTGATGTAAAAAATGAACACCTTCAGAAGTCTTTTAGTGCGCATCTGGGTTGCTACAAAAAAAGTTGTTTATTGACATATATATATGCTACCATTTTTCAATGTCTGGTAACAACTGTTTTATTAACTTGTCTTAAGAAGTGAAGTTGACATCTTCAGCTTTGCAGTACAGTAGTATCAAGGGAAACAATTATCTTGTAAAATAAACTTGTAAACTTGACTTTTTCGCCCTCATATATTTAGAGACGTGTGATGTAACTTCTTGAGATGGAACCTTACTGAGTGAGATGAGGAGTTACTGCGTGAGATACTGAACAAATTTATTTCAATACAACAAGAGAAAAACTAATTAATACATGTGTTTTGTTTTATGAAAGTGTTTTGGGTATGCTAATACTGCTGAAACATCACCCACTCGTTTATATGCTGAATTATTATATATCTGTTAAAACTCCTCTGTAGCCATAATGTAGATAGAATGGCTTCTGCAACTATGTCTATATGGCAGTAGCTGGTTTAGAAACATGATAAACACGACTTTGTATAACAACATACGTCTGATCGTGTTTTTTCTAAGTTCATAAGTACTCAATTAAATACTTATTAACTCTTTATGAGATTTTTAATATGCTAGTATTCATCTATATTGCAATCAAAATTTTGTGGTAGGGTTATGCAAATGCCCCGCAAATGCATGAGATCTAAGCGACCAAAAAGGCGTGAGAAATATTCAGTTCGCTATTGGCAACGCGCGTCAAATTCTAAAAGCATGGCGTGTAGAACCATACTACATATGCATATATCATATATATAAACAATGCGGATATGGTCGGGTCTCATGTACCGAGTGGGAAAGCAGGAGTGGTGTTTGAATATTACTTGCTGTTCTATTTACATACTGTTAATGTATTTTTAAAACATATATTTCTAAAATTCACTTTTTTGACACAGAATTAACCGCGACGTCGCTTGCTCACAACAGTTTTGGTTTCGGTTACTTATTTATTCATTAAATAAATCAGCATTTAAATGTATATTATATGTTGTATATAATATAAAATATTTATACGTAACAAGTGATAAAATATACGGGACTGTGTGGTATGGGCCTTTCTGGACTTGGGCGTTTTGGTCCTTGGCTTGTTTGGTATTGGGCTTTTTCGGTGTTGGGCCTTTTTGACCCCGATTCTGATCCAAGCGACCTGAACCCGGTGGGAAATAACCACTTCCTGTTAATGCGTACTTAAGTTATGTAATAATGTTAGTATACCGAATGCTTCTAGACGAAACCTACAATGGTATGATCATAGTATGTTCATATACAACTTTTAGAAGTACACTATTGAGGTTAGTTTTGATTTGTTTTATAGTATATATTCATATGTTACAGCAAGTGTTCAACACTGTGGGAAACATGATGCCGCCCCTGGGAGGGGTCGATGGTCGACTGGGAGTTAGGTTCGAGACCAAAGTCCATTGAGAATTGTGAAGGATGTGTATCCGTGCGAGTATGTTTGAGTCTCCCGCCTGCGAGAGTAACTCTACCAACTTCCAACCTCCCCAACTTCCAAACTGGATGGGGAGGCAAAGGACTGAGCCGTCTAGTCGGGCCTAAGTCGCTGTAAATGCTTTTATTAAACACCGTTATACTTATGTATTACTATATTTAAAGGTAATCTGCGGTGTCGAGTCCTTTCAATTCCCCAGCTGATCCGGACAGGCCAGGCTAAGCTAAAATACTATATATTCTTGTTCATGATCACAACAATGCTACTTGTGCAGTGTGGCGGTCGTAAAAAATATCCCCGTGCACGTAATCTATGTTGTCATTTAATTCATCCTAGAAGGATTGTTACGTGTATTTCCTTTGGTAGACATTGGACTTCGGTTCCTCAATTTCATCTCCGCATAAACAGGATGCTACAACCATTAACTCTTCTGTGGTAATTTGTGTCTTGATTCAATATGTTTATTTAATTTACAATGAACGTTTTTGTAAGTCTTCGGAAATAGTATCTATCTCTCTTCTAAACACCATGTGGATATTATTTTTCAATGACGTCACTACATTCGTCAAAACATGTCAAACAAAACGTCAGCGCTTGCACATTTATTTAAATGGATCGGTTTTCTTTTCATTGTTTGCATTAGAGAAACCCATCAGGAAATGCGAGGTTAGAGCTCAATAAAACCAGTTTAAGCACCTAAGTCGACCCATATTGCCGACTGATCGTTCCAAGGCGGTAACTGTCGGTTTGCTCTTTTTTTCAATGATTAATCACAAATTTGTTTTTACTTTTCACTTGGCATGCATGTGAAATACCTTTGTCCTGTGCCTTTCCAGAGTTTGGTATATGTTGCAATGCTCATAGGACTTTGTCATATATTCTTATTGATACTCGATAAAACAGGCACAGACGCTGATAAAAAAAATACGCCCATAATTGAGCGTAAGTTGAGACTGTCACATAGCGTGCTGAAGATTAGCGTGTTCAACTCATGAGAACATTTGTGAAACGGAAATCATTTTACCCTAGTTGAGCACAGTGTTCATACCTGAGCATGAGTACGTCCCTAAGTATTGT
Organism: Sinonovacula constricta; assembly: GCA_007844125.1. Taxonomy (NCBI): domain Eukaryota; kingdom Metazoa; phylum Mollusca; class Bivalvia; order Cardiida; family Solecurtidae; genus Sinonovacula; species Sinonovacula constricta. Next base: position 15,810,248 of record CM017563.1, read on the forward strand.
TTTTGTGTGTAACCGGGGAATGTCATTTTACGTATCACCCGTGCATGCACGTGCTTTTCACAGTCGGACTTCCAAATTTGAACTTCTACCTCGCAAACAAACCGACAGTTACCGCTAGGCACATATGCGTGTTATCATCTAAAGTGTGCTTGACATCTGTGTAGTAGATTAAATCAGGTTCTGGCTAATCGCTATCTTTTCGTTAACGTCATCGTAGTCCAAGAGCTAGTTCAAAGAACATCCTTGAGATATACCAAAGTCGTTAAAAATGGTAGTGGTATAGCTCCCTTGCTTACGCTCAAGCAAATATAAGGGTAGTTCCACGACTGGTTGGCCCGGTGTCAGGATAATGTGACTGGGTGTGGTATCATGCCAGGTGTTCACAGCATGCTATACACAGTGAAGGCAGCACTATATCTGCTTCAAGTGGACACCGTCTCCAAATAACTGAAATATTGTTGGTGGGACGATAAACCCAATAAACAAACAAACAAACAGACATACAGACGGACGGACGGACGGACGGACGGACGGGCGGGCGGTTGGGCGGGCGGGCAGGCAGGCAGGCAAACATACAGACAGGCAGGCAGGCAGGAAGGAAGGCAGGCAGGCAGACATATATACAGACAGACATATATGGAGGGAATTTGGGTTAAAACACTAAAAATTTGATTAAAATCAATCAAGGTAATACCTTACACACTCTCATTAGATTTTGTCATATATTACTATTCATGATCACAACAATGTTACTTGTGCAGTGTGGAGGTGGTAAAAATCTCACCAGGCATGTAATCTATGTTGTGATTTCATCCTATCAGGATTGTTAGTTATACGTGTATTTCCTTTGATATACATCGGACTTTGGTTCCTCAATTCCATCGTCACATAAGCAGGATGCTACAACCATTTACTCTTCTCTGGTCGTTTCTTTTCTGTATTAAAAAGTTGATTTCATTCATGATAAAACATGTGTAGTGCTTCTAATCAAAATAATGTCTCTCGTTTATTTGAACATTCTGAGGATATTATTTTTAATGACGTCACAAACTTCGTCATAACTTATCAAAGAAAACGTCAGCGCTTGGGCACTTTGTTATTAAAATAGATCGTTTTTTTTTTCATTGCTTGAATTTGAGAAACCTATATACCGTACGAAAATGGAGCTCTGTAAAAGCGGTTTGAGCACCCCAGTCGGTCCCTCTTAACGACTGACCGTTCCAAGGCGGTAACTGTTGGGTTTGCTATTTTGGGTATATGACTCCTCGCAAGTTTTGCTATTCCTTTAACATTTGGCATGCATGTGAAACCCTTTGTCCTGTGCCTTTTAGGGGTCCGGTATATGTTGCAATGCTCATAGGACTTTTCATATAGTCTGATTATTATTTATCATCAAAGTGAGTAAGTTCACTTCCTAAATTGTGTTTCGTGAAGGCGCGTAGTTGGCTGGCGTCGCTTGCTAGTCTGGAAGTTCATTATATTGTATAATCCAGATAGACATAAAATGCAGATTTGTGAATGAACCGCATACGAATAAATGTCTTAGAAAGGGTGAGCAAACTGCTGTTTGAATGAGGGGTTCACTGACTATGATTTATCTAACAGGCCGAGATATTTGCGATGTCCGGCGCCTTCTGCAGCTCTGAGCCAGGGTATGTCATCTCATTATAAGCAACCTCCCGTGTTCGGGAACGAATGGCGCACTCGTGATTCTTTGGTCAGATCACAGGGATGTAAGAGGAAGTAGTTAATTCAAACTCAGTTTGGTCGAATCAGTTAGCATGTATGGACTTTAATTTTAGACTTAAGGTAAACTGCAGTCGCCTATATAAAATTGTGAATGTTAAATACAATCGTTTCTATTATTGGATGCTACTGACTCTAGTGAAACTGTTGTCCGTATCTGGTGTTCAATGCATTGTACGTTCGATTAACTACGGTCTAAGTTTGACCATTGTTTGCACACCTGTAATCGCGTACAGGGTCAACCTTACAACGCCCATACAGCTCTTCTTCTGAGCGTTTTGATAAAATGTGTAATACGTGTTTACTTTAATATTGCATTCAGTATGCTTCATTCTATAGAAGAGTATCAACTGGAGCATACAAATGCCGATTAGCGCACTAAAAATATGAAACAAATGTTGCCCTAATAATGATAATGATGGTGCTACCATAAGAGCGTCCTTATTATTATATAAACGTAATTCCTAGCCCGCGACAGTTGTAAGTTTGCGCTCGAGATAGCGGTTGTGTTTATGCTGATTTTGTATCGACCTTTATAATTTGAGATGACTTTTTTTCTAGTCTCAGATGATTAACCCATCTGTTTTTGCCCTCTGCTTAAAATGCATGCGAAAACTAGACGACAAACACACACGCAACAAATGTGTACAGGTTGGCAACATAAAGCTGAAAACGTCCCATTATAAACTTCATTAAACCTAAGTTCTGTTGGTGATGTACTGTTTTGTTTCTAAGAATAGCGCAATTATATCAGAATGCATGCCTGTTTTTAAATGTTACCAACAGTATAATGTGTTCCAATACTGCCTGTTCATTTAATAAGGGGTTTAACTAGCCTTTAAGGGGTTAGACTAGCCTTATCAGCATGAACAGATCCTATTTTGAAGGTCAAAATGTAAATATGTAAATATTGTTAGTGCCACTTACGACTGCTGCTGCTGATGATGATGTTGACGATAATGTGAACAATAATGAAGATAATAATAATAATGACAATGTTGATCACATGACCAGGACATGAGGACGATACTGATGCCGCTGACGATGGTGCTTCTGTTGTTGTTACTTCTTCTGTTGCTGCTGCTGCTGATGATGATGATGATGACGATGATAATAATGATGTTGATGATAATCATCATCACCTTTATCACCATAATCATCTTCATCATCATCACTACCACCATGATCATCACCACCATCATCACCATCATCGTCATCTGTATTTGTGTGTAATACTACCATACTCCTGCATGTCTTAAAGTATGCTGGTACAAAGGTGTATGAAGATTATTTGACCCCTGTGACCCTCCTTACCCTGAAAATTGGTTATCATGGTGTGGCATGTGATGCGTTTATCTAATGCGCTATCAGTGTCTACGTCAAAGTACGATTTTGGAAGCCTGTATCAGCATGATGGCGTTCGTTGAAAGACCTAATCTGATATGTGTCAAGTCGGTCACACACTCAACATAGGAAACTCACAACCGAATTATGTCAACCATCGTAATTTCAAATATAAATTTGCCAAACTTATGCACAAGATTCGTTGTTTCCCTGCGTTGCATACCATCAGATGATTCACGTAACTTTAAAAAAAACACACAATGAAATTCATATCTTTATCTCACGTAAGCTTTCCTGAGAACTTCGAAAGAAGACGAGACAGCTTTCTCTTATAAGTAATGAGTCCATGTTTAACATCTGGTGTTAATACTAATTAAAAACATGAATGTTTTGTTTTTGTTGATATATTTATATATATATAGATCGGGAGGTCGCGGGTTCTAAGCCCATCCGGGTCAAACCAAAGACTTTAAAGTTGGTAGAAGTGCTTCCCTCCTAAGGGAGACAGCATTACGTCTGACTCGTCGGTGCCAGTATAATGGATCGGCCGGGTTCAGCCCCTGAGCACCTCATAAGTGCCCCTGTGCTATTATGATAGAAATGTCGCTGCAAAGTATCGGCGCAAAATGCCGGCACATCCAAAATCACACCATAATTCGTATCTGCATATACTGTTTAAAATACATTTTAGTGTCAATGACCATACGAAGGTCATAGTGAAACAATAGTTAAAACGGTCTTGGGGTGTAATGCATCATTTTATACTTTGAGATTGCTATATTTTTCTTTCCTGATTACAGAAAAGAAAACTTGGTAAACAAATTAAATTGCAATGCCTTTTACTCAGAGATGTGTTCAAAGTATTCAATACACTTTCTGGCAACAACAACAACAACAACGACGACAACAACAGCAAGGCTGTGCTAATGTTTGTCGAAATCACTGTAAGTGAATTGCATGGCTACATCTTTAAGGGGAGTTCCATGACTCGTCCGTAGGAGTATAATCTGTCTTGTTTTAATACTTCAGATGTTAATTGCTTGCAATAAACAAATGTTTGTGTGTTTGTATGTTTATGGAAAGAAAACTTGAAATTAAAAAAAAATAAAAATTGAAATATATTAGGGTTTTTTTTCGAAGATATTCATGTTTACGTTTTTTCGTCAATCTTCCTTGACAGGTAAAACCTCTTTGTATTTAAATTGAATTACACTAGTTTCATTTTCGATGGGACTTCCCCTGAAAAACTTCCTTGTTAGTCATCATGGTTAAACGTTTTATAAAGCCATAAACATAGAAATATCAAGCCGGTCATGAAACACGCAACTGGCTATACAACAAAGTAATATATTGAAACTAATTGTCATTGTATATTTATTTCAGTGACTATTGTATACAAAGTCTCATTAACATAACGTTTTTTTAACACATGCACCTGATCAGTGTTAATAATTACATTCTATGTAGAAACGAACTGTCGATACAAACGATTGGGTCAATATAAATTATTACTTCAAAATTGTTAAAGCAAGGGTATTCCATTTTCAAAATAAATTATCTATACTACGTATATCGTCAAGATAGCGTGCTGTTGAATTGGCAGCCTCTTTAATGTGGCTTTGTATGAGGGGATAAAGTTAATATGATATCAAGGTAAAAGCAGTATAAAAGAAATCTGCAATTTTTTGGTGCACAGTTGGTACCAATTGCATGTATCAATACAGTCTCTCTGCATATTATTTTTTGTCTAATAGGACACATGGAGCTTCACTAACATCAATACAAGTCCACATAGCAAACATCTCTAAGAAAGTGTTTTCATGATAAGCAATTTAAAAACTTTGCTCTCGAGTTTTCAATAAGAGTTATCTTTTTAGTCTTGATAATATCACGAGGTTAAGAATTAGAGAATTCATAAATTTCAACTGCGGAGCAATAACAATTTAAAGTACGAATCTTCTCTAAGAATACTTAAAGCATTGAGAATATATATTTTAATAACAAAACACCCCTATATATAGGATGAGCACGTTAATATATTTTATCCACCTCACTGTCTAAAATAGCTAGTGATCTCAAAGATAGAACTGCAGAAAGTAAGGAATGAGTTTCAGTTCGAATATCAAGTGCGTTCATATCTTGAATAAAACCATTTTCCCCTACATTTGTATTTTATATTGCGGCTTTGTTTTCAGTTTCCAGTGAAAACGGTGTTTGCGTTTGGCGTAATGATAGAAAAAACTGAATATGTCAATTTTGGGGATTTTAGTAAAATTGCCAGCCTGATGAATATTGTCAATGTGAAATGTGGTCTGAATTTGTTTTTAAGGTAAGAGGGGCCTAAATGAAGCTATTAAGAATCCTAAACTAAGCATGTCCATAGTGATAAATATCATATATCAGATACAAAAATGAAATATGAAAGAATTTCACCGTCATGTTTTGGAAAAAATCACATTTGAATAGGGTGACCCCCTCGCCTTGTCCCAGGACCATTTTTTACAAGTGGTTATTGCTAAAAAGTCTCATTTGGGGGTTCAAAACTATAATATATTTTAGCATCAGTGGTGTAACTTTATAAGCATAACCCTAAACATTAAAAAGAACTCATTTATATTGTTCAAGTACAAACATTTGATGATTTTACACTGAAAAAGGCATCTATACCCCCTCGGAAAATTTCCTTGACACAGAAACATACACAAACTTTCAGAGTTTCTAAATATTTTAATTATACCAGTATATTTATAAAATGCATATCAAAATTTGCTATATACATATACCAATCACATAACAAATACAGACTTTCACCGTTTAGTTTTTGAAATATTAGCTTTAAAATTGTCATATTCATATTCCATGTTTTTCTTAACAAACAGCAACAACAACAAACCTGTAAAAAAAAGATTTTCTGACACCATTTTGCACAATACCTTTATGTTTCACAAAGATCTTTTACAGATCTGATTAAAACTGACTTCTGAATGTGAATCTGTTTACAATAGAACTTAAATTGTTGGTTTTAATTTTTTCCGTTTTACATATTGACCTCTGTTGTCACTCGGAATTCTTCGGGTAATTCCGTCCTCTACATAATCCGAATATATCCGAAGCTTGCCGGAGATCGCCGAGTAGGTACGATTGCTCTGCTGTCTCTGTCCGCCATTTTGGTATTTTCCGAAAATATAACGTCACGCTTTGGAATCCCAATTTTTTGGTAAATATTTTTTTATTTAAAGAAATATAAGATATTTTTGTTGAAATTATTACTTGTTTGAAAAAAATATTATCAATATTTGCAAGATACTTAAAAACAATGATTAAAAATGTTTGCTATGATCAAATCCGATTAGTTCCGGAGAGGGCATTTACGAACTCGATGTCGCCAAATATCGCCGTTTCAGACAGCATTGGCTAATTAGGCCCCTCTTACCTTAATCCAATCTAGTGAGGCACTGTATCTGGCCTGCAATTCTTATCACTTAGAAGCATCCTATTAAAAACATGTTTTGCAAATGTTGTAAGATGCCATAACTTAAAGACTGTCCATGTGTAAGAAAATGAAAATAAAAGAAGTATTTAAAACGGCCACCGCTACGGATGTTGTTTGAATGTTCTCGAAATCTAATTTCCAGCGTCCTGGTTGTCCAACGTACTGCAGTTTATAGTTAGGATGATTTCAGGACATTACATAAATTGTGTTGTTACGTTGCTTATCTGCACCACAAGGTAAGGAAATGTTAAATGTACGGTCATTTACAGTAGACTTGATTATGGAGTTACAGTTAAGGAATCTACATGTACTACAGCTTTCACAATTACCCTTGCTGATATTAAGGTAGACTCTGTGTTTACTTTGCATAAGGAGCTAGGGAACGCTGTACATTAGACAGATGCACAGTGAAGACATTATGTAATTTTCAGGGTAAAATATTTGCGTTTGGTAGTCTGTTCGTGGTTGATTTAAGTATAATGAACCAACATGTCAACAGAAAATATATGTAACAGTCCTGATAGAAGGAATTAGAAGACAACATAGATTACATGCCCGGGAATATCTTTACGACCGCCACACCGCACAGGTAACATTGTTTTGATAATGAATAGTAAAATAATAAAAGCCACACGTATTTCCCTTATTAAGGGTTGTTTTTAATTCATGTTTTAAAACCACTTTGCACTGCTTTGCTATTTATGTTAAAGGAGAGAACCAAATATCCTTACTGAATAGATTCTTTAATAATCGTGTCCTTCAAAAAAGTGTGTTGCCTTTGTACGTTGGGAGAATCAAATGTGGTCCTACATATTTGTTTAACTATTTATATTTTCCTCTGCTAAAATCATATTGCATTTCGATGGCTCAACGCAAAACTGTCGTAACTCACTTTTATAAAACTTTCCAGGAAACAAAAAAAACTTTATATTTTTTTTACTCTCTGTATTTAGGTAAAACTGTATGAAATAATGTATTTATGTTTTTTATACATTTTTCAGTTATATAAAAGACAATTATGATAAATTTCATGAAAAAAAGTTATTGATAAAAAAATAACATACAACAGTTTTCCCTCTGAAATGTTAATAAATCTTAAGCAAGTTTTAATGCAAAACTGTCGTAACTCAAGTTACAACAATTTTCCCTTTAAGATTTCCATTATGAATACACATTTTTTTAGGCAAAACTGTGGTATATTTTTAGTTTTACTTTTATTTAGATCTAAATGAAAGAGGAAACTTTTTCATTGTATCTGTTATGTAAATTTCTGTCACCGTTTTTAGTACTTATTTCATAACTGTTTTTCATCAAGGGAAAATAATGCATTATCTCAGTTTTTTACTTTTTGAGCCTTTTAATTTTTGGTCATTAATATTTTATTTTTTGTTAAGTATCCCTTTATAGAATAAACCTAATTTAAGAATATGCAATGCAGAACTTTAGGACTTGTTTTTAAGACAGATTACACTTGTTTTTCTATAATTGAATAAGTGTACCAAAGAACAACAATAATTAAAACATAAATAAAAGTTCAAAACTATATTTCTTTATTCAAAGCTTACTCCATTTTATTGTTTCCACTTGATCATAAACATTATTTTACCAATATTAAACACTAAAACTATAATGACATACCTTTAAAACATTATCTTTATGCATAACTATTTTAGGTCTCAAATACATTAGTAAAACACAATGATTTGATTATCATCATCATTATCATTTTTTGACATCATGTTGTTCATCGGTGTTACACTATTTAGTATATAAACCACAAACAATGCCAACTTTGTCTTCAGTCATCATCAACTGTAAACTGTGAAATCATCTAAAAAAATCATGAACATTGTCATCGGTTCATCCTCATAATTGTTAACATAAAATCGACATTTATTCACATATTCAGTTTTTCATCGTAACTCTTAGCAGCATAATCATCTTTATCAACTCTTCATATACAGTAATAAGTTCAGAATCACTATTCATTAATATCATCAATAACAACCATTCATATTATTCAGTTAATTATATTTTTAATTAGTAAAATCATCATTGACAATCATTCGCATTGTCAATCATTCGTCACCATAATAAAAAAAGGTCATTTACATCCATGCACATTTTTATATCATCATCATAATCCTGAACATCTTTGATCATCTGGCTACTGTCATTCTCATTTTGTTTGATTTTACAACATTAATTACTCAAAAATATATTTTCTGGGAAACAACAGTGTTGTAATAGCTTATAACAGAATTACACCTACCAACATCTGTCAATATTTTGCCTCATAACTATCTCAGTTAGTCTTGCCCCTTTCGATTTCACTCAACATTACTTCAATCTCAGTTAAGATTTATTGCACTGAAACTTATTCATGAGTAAGTAGAAAGTAGAAAGAATGGTGGACAGGAAGCACAATCTGGCTCACACAGAGACTCAGTAAGTCTGCAAACTTTTGCCTACTGATAGGAATACCTTCCTGTCTTAGCTGGCGCAAAGACAAGTTGCATGGCAAGTCTGTTCTATGCCGTCACAGAAGGTCAATATGACAAGCTGGACTAGCATGATTCAACTTATACAAAAACATGTTGGGGTCTGAGGAACTCAAATGAATATATTTAATCTTGTTCCAATAAAGTTTTTCACCCTGTGTGTTATTGTTTTTTTTTTAAATTTGATGCAATGGTGGTAAAATAAAAAAGTCCTGTAAAGCCATCTCTGTAACAATATATGGGTGGGTTCTTCTGGTCATTCTGATGATGGAGGCCCACTGGGCAGATGTATACACTGAAATGTTTTTACTTGTGGTTTTAATTGTTGCATGTACAGAATCGTTTTCATTTTGGGTATGCCCTTTTTCTAAATACTTGATGTGATTGACTTTATATTGAACCTTTTTAAACAAAACCACACCATTGCAAGGAAGTATCTGTTTTTATTTTGGGTGGCAAAGTTATCACTGTAAAAAATAAACTGGGTTTTTCCTTCATGTGATTTTTGCTTTTGAGATGGAGCCATTCCATACAAAGCAGTGACCATTTTTGTTTGCCATGTCATACATAAAATATTGTATGTGCTAAGGCATTGCTTGTAGTACAGACAACTTTCAAAACTATGTGGTGTGGGTAATACTTCTTGCAAATCGAAACATGGCCAAACAAGCGAGTTATCATGCTTGCAATTGACTTTGGCTCCTTCTTTTGTTGCCCTAACTAAGTTTTTATTCTCAATGTGGGTGTTGACCTGTTGAAACATGGTGGCTTTTTGATTATCATTACTATTTGCAAATGAAACACGCAGATCTAACTGATCTTCAGAGATTGGTAGAATGCCAAGTTATATTCTTGATAAAAAATGCATCTGTAAAAAGATAATAACACTGGGGTATTTGAGTGTTCATTACATTTTTCCTGATCAAGGGTGTTAATTTTTGAAACACTTAAATCAGGTCTGAACTTAAATACTGTTTTTAATATTTCCTGCAATAATGATTTTCTACTTTTGGAAAACTTTCAGTGTAAGCACATACCCTTTGAGCCTGAACTTCTGATGTTTTATTGGGTGTGTTATTATATTTGCCCCTTTAATCATCTTGAGGGAGCCCTAGTTCAGTTATCTTGTGTGCAGAAGAAATATATCTTTCAGATACAGAAAGAGTAAAAAAAGAAAGTCTTATATACTTTAACAATTTTGGAGCAGTTCGGTGTTTCTTTAACAGGAAAAGAGTAATGCACTGTGGATTTACAATGCGACTGGCTTTCACCTTTATGTGTTTTAGCTTTCTGTGATACATATTTTAAAATAAAACTTCTCTGTGTATATCCCCAAGACTCCAGAAAAAAATGAAAGAGCTTTTACTTTCAGACTCACTGAAATGCTGGTGACATCTATATCAACTCTTCTCCAGACCCTGTCTTTATTTCTCTAGCTTTATGCATTTTTCATTTCTAACCAAGTACTGTTTCCCTTCATTTCTTTTTCTTTTCATAACATTTATTTTCTATACTTCCGTATTTCTCATTCTCTTTCTGCATTTTTTTGTTTCTGTGTCTGATATGTTGACTATATTTGTTGGTGTTTTATCAGTGATCTTTTCTGAAACAAAGTTTATGAGAGGAATGTTGTCTTCATCATCACTTACAACACTATTCACATCATGTACCTCATCTCTTGCTACATCATTTGTATCATTCACACTCTTTTCCTCCTCTCCCTTCTCTTCTTCCTCTCACATATCAGCCTCTCCCTCTTCATCATAATTAGGAACATAGATTACATCATTCCCTCCTCATCATCACTCTGTTCCTTCTCTTCCAAATAAACAACATCCTCTTCCATCATATTAACACACTTCTCCCACTTATTATCAACACTCTCCTCCTCCTTATCATCATCAAAACCCTCCTCCCCCTGATAGGTCTCATCAGTATCATCATCTTCATGAACAGCAACACTCCCCCTCCTTATCACCAACACCCTTCCTCCCCTTAATTATCAACAATCTCCTCCCCCCCTTATCATTAACACCCTCCTTCCCCTTATCCCAAAACCTCCTCCCCTATCATCAACAACCCCTCCCTTATCATCACCCACCCCTTATCATCAACACCCTCCTTCCACTTATCAACAACACCCTCCTACCCCTTAACATCAACATCTCCTTCCCCTTATCATCAACACCCTCCTCCCCCTTATCACCAACACCCTCCACCTTATCATCAACACCCTCCTCCCCCTTATCATCAACACCCTCCTCCCACTTATTATCAACAACCTCCTCCCTCTTATCATCAACAACCTCCTCTCCCTTATCAGCAACACCGTACTCTCCCTTATCATCAACACCCTCCTCCCTCTTATCATCAACAACTTCCTCTCCCTTATCATCGACACCTTCCTCTCCCTTATCATCAACCACCTCCTCCCCCTTATCATCAACACACTCCTCCCCCTTATCATCAACAGCCTCCTCCCCCTTATCATCAACAGCCTCCTTCCACTTATCATCAACAACCTCCTCCCCCTTTTCATCAACACCCTCCTCCCACTTATTATCAACAACCTCCTCCCTCTTATCGTCAACACCCTCCTCCCACTTATTATCAACAACCTCCTCCCTCTTATCATCAACAACCTCCTCTTCCACACCTTATCAACTTCAACACCCTTCTCTTCCTCTACATCATCATTAATATTATCAGCAATATTTTTGTGATATCATCATGAAAAACAACTGCTTTCTCTTAATCTTGTTCTTCATCACAAAGTGTTAACTACTTTGATGACATAGTACTTCAAAAACTAAGAATAAGAAACAAGGTTAACTCTCTATAAATGGTTAATCATAAAATTGGTCCCAATCTTGATGAAAAGTTGAATGTTATCTTTTACTCTAAAATATATAAGTATACCAGTATATTAGACAATAAGATCTTTAAAAAACTTATTAAACATATTGATTTTAACTATGCTGGGAAAATAGCACCTTTTAAAAAAAAACTTATTAAAAGCATTGATTTTAAATTTATTGTACATGTATGTACTGAGTTACCTATAGTGTCAAAGTGTAATTATGTAGCGTACATTCCTAGTGCAAAACTGTATGTAACTCAAGTTACGACAGTTTTGCATTGACATAAACCAACAAATTGAGTTACGACATTTGGCAATTTCATATTTTTTTAACTTATTTTTCAAAAGTTGGCAAAAATATTTTGTCACAACATGTCTTTTGACCTAAAAGTCCGAAAAATTGAAAAAAATGGTTTTGTGAAAAAAAGTGAGTTACGACAGTTTTGCGTTGAGCCATCGATTTGATCTCCAAATTTCTCTTACAGTTTAATATGCAATGTGAATTTGACCGTCAAGTTGGTATTATTCCCATATGATCGATTTTGGCGCAATAGTTTCAATATATACGAAATGTGTACTTTACTATTCATATAGTAATGCAAAACAATGTTAAGATAAGACAAGGTCCCATTATTATTGCACTATATTAATAACATGTTAAACGGCACACGACACAAATATGCACAGTCAACGTTTAAAAGCTACAGGAAAAACAAAGACAATGTGTTATATATACACGGGGACACCAGACAGATACCGCCTTGGAATGGCCAGTCGGATAAAGTCGCATAAAGGCTGTCACTATCAAACTTGTATAAACAGTATTTTATGAAATACTTTAAACAAACCAACAGTAAGTTACAATGCATAGACACAAGTAGAGAATTGAAGAAACGTTTAAAAATAAACACATATTAATTTCTTTTACACAATTCGCTAGAGCAGCAAATACGTTTACATTCTGCCTCTTCAACTTTAGAAATAAGACGTTCTCATACACAGTAAATAATCTCCAGCTGATTTGTAGATAATGCTACTAACATTATCTGTTTTCAGAAAGGACTTTACTCAAACATAAAAGCAATAAACTATAAATTATTATTGGCTTTCCTTTTGACACAATTTATGGGCTTTTAAATAAATATGTTAATTTATTTTGCGGTAGGATTTTAAATAATATATCCTGATTTTCAATATAAAACGTTTCAGTTAATCGGGACATTAATACAATTAAGACTCGCATAAAGAAGATAGAACACCGCACCAATATATGATACACAAATCAACAGAATTAGCGAAAGAATAATAATTAGTATAATAAACTGGAGTGGAGCTGTTTTATCTTCTTTCTTGGAATATCATCAATTAAGGTCTGTTAAAATTCCATTAAAATTGCTTTATTTTCGCTTTATATGTGTCACTTCTTAAATAGTTCGCACCTTTTACGACTGGACAGATTCATTGAAAAAATTCCAGTGCGCCTTAGTATTTGTGGAGAGTGTTCTGTCGTTACATTAGTCGTGTGGTATAATCAGACTGAAAGAAAGCAATGCTACGTCCTTGAAACTATAACTATAGGTGATAATGTAATGTTATGCAAACCAGTAAACCATCAGATGATGCCAGCTGTCCTGACTTTTGTCGCTCCTCCTTAAAACCCAGAGCAAGCTCAAGGTGGTGTAGCAACAGGGTTGGCCAGCCACTGCTTGCTAGTGGCAGTCATAGCCACCATACCCTTAAGCAACTGCCTTCTGACACTTCCCTCTGCTTCATTTGATATGTTCTGCCAGCCATACAGTTATTTTTGTTCAATCACACGGTCTTTTAAGATCTTCAACATATATGATGCGGTAAAACATCGATAAGATCTACTCGTCAGTTATGAACTACCCATCCAACTTCTATACATTACTATCATGTTCAACATACGCGTGTGATATCAGTTATTGCATTATCTCTCGAAAACGATAACTAAATATTATTGTCATTTTGTTCTGTTTAATATATTCACACATTTACAAGACCGTTTTCGTAAATGCAAAATAGTTATATTATTAATATCTGAAGTATCATCTGGTCATTTAATATCATATCATACAGAATGCAGGATATTCGAACCGTCGGCTTTTGAAAAGCGAGCACATGGTACTGCTACATACACATCTGTTAAAATACATCGGTAATGATTAGAACACAACAATTTTCAGGGGTAGCATGTTACTTTTTTCTGTATCTTCCGAAGCAAAAAAAAAGCTGAAAAGATATACAAATAAACTACATCAGCACAGACACAAATCACGTAATTCACGAATCTCCAGTTTTAGCATTTCGATCAGTTGTCAAATAGGAAAATTGTAACGCGTCAAAGATGAAATACTAGTACTGTCTGATTTGTAAAACTAGCCATTTAAAAATGTTGTAGTAAATTTTACTATCAGAACGATTGAAGAAAGGTCAAATGTCTTATTTATAGCACATGGGTGCACACAGTGTCAATACGGATTCTTTAAATATCCCAAAATGTGATGTTGGTATGGAATGCGTGAAGTTAGCTTAAAACAATGTAGAAAAACGTAAGCATTGTTCCAAATACACAAGGAAGGGAGGATGTGTACATGGTACTGTTGGAGAATGTAGTTCCAATTGTCAATTTTATGATGAGAGTGGAAGCTCTATGGACCTTGTATGTGGTTATATAAACAATGTTTAACCTATTTACATGTGCATAAATAATACGCATATAGTTATGAGAAACATTCACGTCTTCTGCTTCCTACCGTTTTTGCGCGATTATTTTATTTGAAATCTGAAAATCTATTTCACACTTCAAGGAAGATCGTTTACTTATACTTCTTCTTATGATTAAAAAGTATTGTTTCAACTGATATAGAAATAGTATCTATACTATATATAGTATATATACACCAGGTAATGGGCCTGATTTTAGACCAACATGTTCCCTGGTGGAATATATTTTTACTGTTTCACACTATTCCAACAATAATTCGCATATGGCGCCTAGTATGTTGTAGTAGGCTTGCACAGACGTCCTGTTGCCCCACAGTATCCATGTTGATACCTTCCGATACACACGTACATGTGATATGCTGCTACCGAAATGTAACCCCATTGCATCCACAGTTGTATATGTTTCTATGCCAACAATTTAAAGAAAATGCATCGTATAACATGTTGTCACACAATTTTGCAGCCCACCAAGTTGTAACATTGACATTGAAAGATTGTCATAAAATGAGAAACAGAAGTAACAGCTATGCTGTTCAGGACCATTGTGCAGTGTTTTTTACTTGTTCTCTTATTTGCAGAGCTTGTTAATCAACTGTATATTAAAGCTTGTTTGCATTTCAAATGCAATGCTATGCACTTGAGTATGCCAGAATTTACAGCAATCATCTTGAAATTGTTGAAATAATGATCGTCTTTGAACAGCACACACTGGAGATTATCAATGACCATTCATGATAAAAACACAACAGATTTATAATGCCTGATTAGTAACACAAAACAAAACGTATCTGTACATTCCGATTAGGTTACTGCAGTTCATTAGATGGATAATCTTAAACAACCCATAGCAAGTTACAGACGGTACAAAATAAAGCCGAAGTCAATATACAGACCTAGCCTTGTACTTACGTCTCAGAATGAGTCACTGAAAGTGTCGAACTGAGAAGTAAAACCATGCGGTACGGTGTCATATACATTACTGTTAGTGCTCCACATCAAACTCGTTGCCAGTATCACTAGGTCAGTCAAGCAGTCTTGTCGCATTTAAGAAATTTAAGCCCATTTCCTTTTTGACACTATGCTGATAATTAAAATGCCAGTATGTCCATCTCCTGTACTTGAAATGACTGCTGATTTAAAGTGTTCATATTCAAAAGGAGCAATGTACTATCTTAATCAAATCTGTTCCATGTTTAATTAAAGGTATCTGGTATTTTATTTTATTTTATTAAACTTTTATAATTGAACTATTTCTGGTATTATACAATGAGTTTAAGTTGCCACCTAAACTATGTTTTATACTTTCTTTTAAACACGTAATATTATCTACTGTACGTTTCATTTAGCTCATGATCATTTGTATGATTTCCCAATTAATAGATAATAAAAAAAATAGGAGAAACCTATTTACAAATGCTGCAATAACTAAATATCATCAATTTCTATAGAAGCTCCCTCAATCACAATACGCTTTAAATCTGAACAACTCAAAAGAGAACATATAAGTTTTGCTAGGCTATACGATTGAAACCGGATAAGGCGGTTCAATCATCAATATTAGTGGGGCTCACAATAAGTTTATAGAGGTTAAGGAAAGTATCCACATAAACAGAAAATAACTGTTGTTTCGGACAGCTTTGCGACAAAAGATTTAGAAACGCATTTTTATCATTGTGCTCTATTCGTTTAACAATCCACATCCTCAATTATACTGTAATATGACTGATAGTATTATCGATGATGTGTCAAGTCTATACGTTACATTTTACTTACCTCTGTTACTAAACAAGTATATGTTTAAAAGGAAAATAAACGAAATGATAACAGTTGTTTTTTAAAACAACATAATTCACTTTTCTGTTACCACTTTTAATATTCTAATCGACTATCTGATAGGAACTATAAAGTGCTTTAAATCCGAAAAAAAACAAACACTGATCCATTTAGCTTCAAAACGTATATTAAAACGATTTCGAAACCTTATTAATGCTTTTAATTCGCATGTGCATACAGTGTCACTAGCGCTTGTTTGATTATGTCAAAATGCCATTTGGTTTGATTTGAAATAAATAGCTAACCTGCAAAAATGTTTAAAGCTCTTTATCAATAAATATTCTTTGACCGATCGGAGTATGGTCTTTATCTAATCACCCACAAGGACATGTCGACAAGTGCATTCTAGATAGATTAGTAAACCTAAACGAGACTAGACCAGACCTAACAGGTTAGTAGCTCAGTTTCGCAAACACGTGCTGATGAAGGAGGCGTTCAATTGAGGTGAGTACATGTAGCAACATTTTTCATTTTTTAAAAGAATAAATTTGTTCTTGTTGATTGTACACTTTTTCCCATTTACAACAATTTCATTTTCAGGGTTAATTTCCCAGTTAATTCTAAATGAAACTAGACCAGACTGGGCCTCATACACATCCACTATTCATATAAATTATTAATATGGCAATAGAAACATTTTTGGATTTTGCAGGACGAATCTGTCAAAGATTTAGGGAATTTAATTATCATTAATATTAAATGTGTTCCTTCCACTTAAGACTGTGTAAGCACATGATAAATATCTACTTTGAGACTAACATTTTACTAAATACATATTGTACATGAGAAAAAGAAAGTATTTTGACAACGCATTTAGTGCATTTGTAAGATTGTCTTAATTACCTTGAGTTAATTATTTTTTCTTTTCGATTTAAGGCAGATCTTTGTTGTTTTTTTGTTCTGGCATACAATACTTCTACAGTGGCGCAAAAGCCATAACAAGAACAAATGTCAAGGCACAATATGCTTTATCATGGTAGGAAATAAAAAAATATTTGTCAGTAACGTTTTAGTTTTTTTATTATCAGCAATGTTTAATTATTTAACAGACAAACGGAGAAAACCCTGGTGCTTATGTTCATAATTGCAAAATTGGATAGTCCCGCCTAAAACTGCGAAAAAGGTATTTATGCACGATGTCTCGGTTACAGTTGTGTATGATTAGGCTAACCTGCGCAGTGAGCGTCTAGCAGGGAACATACTTTATGTTCTACATCACATAGACAGGTCAGGCTGTTTTGTTTCGTAATTTAGTAAATCTTATAACACCGTCCTGGTTATCTGTGATAAACACATGCCGATATGACAGTTCATGTTGAATGCGATATACTTAAATTATTCAGTAACGTTACGAAAGTGTATGATTTATACACATTTTTGTTAGAGATCTATACCTTATGACAGGTGAAAGTTGTGGGAAAGGCCTTCGTTGCTATCTTTAAGTAAAACACAGTTTAATGCGATGATAATGTGAATTGTTATATTTGAGCATATTATTTAAATAAGGTCATTTAAACTTGGTTACGATTTATCTATTAATAATAATTATTTTTTTTGTTTGAAGACAAAGAATCGATGTATATTCATATTTTTTTGGAAGATGAGTGCCATTTTCAAATGGTTTAAAATTAATTAATACATTAATTGCTTATACGTGATTTGACGTTAGTTCCAGTGAGCTCAATTGGCCTATTGGTTAAGTTGCAATGTTGCTTTACATAAGATCGTTGATTCGCCTTCATGTCGACTTCCGGTCGGAGCGAAACTTTCATGTGAAAGGTCATACAGCTGACCAGCGATGCACTGGTGGTTAAATAGACAGTTGTCGAATATCTTTTTCGGCCAATGAGCTTCACGTCGCTATACGACCATGGCTGTATCGCTGCGATGTATCTGAAAAAAGTCGATCATAACAGCAAGTTCGTTAACTATAAACTTTAGATCGTTCGGTAAGTTATCCCCTTTTAAGCGAGTAAATGTTTCCTGCATAATGTAGAAACGTCTTTTTATTATGTTTTACTTTCTTAAACTGTATAGTTGTGGTACCAATGTATGGCACGATTAACATGATACATATGAGATTCGGGGATATTTGAAAATGTTAATATTGTTTTACTGAGACATACACATTTGATCTAAATGCTCAATGTTTAGCTTGTAAAACAAAAAAGAGTAAGCGTCGGTGTGCCGTAAAACCCCAAATACACAATACAAATAATAATATGGTTATTAACATTGCATGATCCCGTCATGTTTAAACGTCATTTTTCGGGAATAAGGATTTGTTGACATTTTAAAATTAATTATTGGTAAAACGCCACGGAGTCGAATATTAACATCTGAATGTGTAAATATATTGGTTAAGAAAAGGAAACACACATTACGTATATATCTGATCTCCTTTTCATGTTGCAAAGTTTACTTACGGTTTCCGCTTTTATGTTTCAGTAAAACAACCCTGCTTGTTGACATGTTATAATTTCTAACCATTATGAAACAGTAAAAACATGCTTTATTCATGTGTGTAGGCAAAGAATAAACTGCCACGCAGACAATGGGACAAAGCAAGTCGAAATCCAGTCGGTATGAGTCGAGTGAGACTATGCCACCTAATGCATCTACCGCTTTAACGGTATGTTGTTTGCCATATGTCGTTTATTGGATAATTTTAATTTGACCAATGTTCAACATTATATCTACATATGAAGTCGTACAACATTATAGTGGTATATACAATTTCTTACGCCTTCTCATTTACGCCTGATGCAATGCTCTAAGCCTGTAGATGCATTTAATTCCGGGCTGCCTATGGTGGAATACATTCCGCCATAGGTATGCAGCCTGGTTTCCGTTTGTGGAAACTCTGTATCACCCTAATTACGGCATCCTTGTGGCTGGGACCTATGCTGAATTGTCATAATGTGACAGAGAACATCGCCAACATACTACGTTGGTCATCAGTTGGACAGTAAACGAGCGCTTGTATGGGATCGGTATAATCAATCGTCTGGTCGTTGTTTTATGGGTTACTTGAATGAACCTTGTGTACATGCATACACAGTCTTGCTATTTTTACTCTTATTTCTAAATATTCTATTAAACCATAAAGTGTAACGCAAAAAGTCGATATATCTTCGTTATTAATTCTATGTATTTAAATTGTAATTGGCTAATATTATCAGAACCTATTAGTATATTGTTCGTAAAATGTGAATAAAATAATACTGAACCAGTAAAAAATCAAACAACGGAAAACACGTTTATGTACATTGGAACGTGCATAAGGTGGGCCCTAAAAGAAGACTGTCATGAAATTGGCGCGAAACTGGATGTTTTCCAGAAACAAGAACAGAAGTTTATGCAATACCATTATATACGAAAGGCTATAAAGACTCAGTTGAAAACTTCAGATTATAAACCTATTGAGCCGTTATTGGGATTTTTACGCGTATATTAAACAATAGATTTACAACATGTGTGGGAAAAGTAATGTGTTTATAGAAACACAGGATGAATTTTGAAAATATATGGGTACTACTGATAACATTTGTTGCAAATGACATAACAAACCATTTACTAAGCTAACATAAAAAACGTATATATGAGTTGGGTGGATTTCGGAAAACAATGTTAGATTTTTTATCAAGGGACTTTGTGGTACATTTATGGTACACGCTTATACAACATGGAATAAGAGCAGAAAGGTGCATGCTTGATGTTAAAAAATCGCAGCGCGCTTGTGTTAAGTTGATAGTAAAATACAACAACATAAGTGAGGCGTATTCCTGCACGGTAGAGGTAGCTCAAGGCTAGTGTTTGTCTTATTGTTTTTTATGTTAATATTAATGATATTGAAAGTACTTTGTCAAAGGAAGCCTTTCAAGGGAGGACAAATTTAAACACTGTTGTTGTATTTTTATGCTGATGATATTACAGAAACGGACTTACAACAAGGGTTAACTCTTTTACGAGATTATTATAACAGATGAAAGCTTCTTGTCAAAACAAAAGTGGTGGTGTTTAAAAAGAGGCATACTAAGAAGGGGTTTGTGTTTCAAAAATGACGGCATCGAATTATAAATTGTTGCTCATGTTTGATATCGTGGAATAAGTTTGGCTTCAGATTTATCATTGACAGAGGCACGGATTGATAATAGTTTAGACACATGAGATCCGTTATTAGAGTATCTTCTTTTATCTGGAATACACTTAAGATAACTTCATTAATTAAACGTGGATCAGTAAGGTATAGTGTGGTCTGTCACTCTGTTGTTAACATAAACTCGTACATATATCCGATGAGCACGTCTATTTAGTACGGGTTGAGACAAATAAAATTTGCAGTTATCTGGGTCCTATGAATAATAATATTTATAAAGAATGGTGCTGAAAACAACAACACCATAAGCCTAAAAGTAAGTCAAGTTCGAGAAGGACTGCTTTGCTTAAATACTGTAGGCTCAAACAAATTGTCAATGTTCTTACAGGATTATTAATTATATTTACAAATGATCTTTTTTTTTCATTTATCAGTTGGTTAATATACTAACTAAAACGGGTTTAGGAAGGTGTGCAATAACATCAATTACTTGTTCAGTTTGGATACATCTCGTTTGTCTCGAAATTAAAATGTGTGAAATGTTTCTAAAATGTGAAATATGTCATGTTCATAAAATGCAGTGCCACATGTGCCGAACCAGAAATGGTATTAAAATATTTCACAAAACTAAAAATGTGTGTATGTGTTTGTGTTTTTTTTGTTGATTTTTGTTTGTTTTGTTTGTGTGTGTCGGTGTGTGCGCGCGAGTGTGTGAATGTGTGTGTGTGCAATTATTGATATATACCATTGTCTGCAAAGTTATAATCATAGTAAGCTTTTATTAATTTTGCAGTCACATATGCTTGTTGCTGCGATTGACTTTGGTACCACATACTCTGGCTACGCTTTCCAGTCTATGACAGATTTTAAGAATGACCCTACACAGGTCTTCATGAGGGTGTGGAGTGGCTCATGTTCGGTGAATTACAAAAGTAAACTATCCATAACCATTTATTTGTTAATAGTAATTATAATTATTAAACAATATGATGAAGTATTGTACACGTTTTGTTATTTGGTTCAGTTGTAAAATCTAAATAATTACAACCTGTTTGTTTTATTTGAATCTCATAGTCTCATCCCTGTCACCTGACTGCGTTTTATTTTGCAATAAAACGCAGTTGACTATATCCGCATTAATATTTTGGACCAGAATTATATTTTTATCTTGCACGCAATATTCTTTTTCTTGCATATTACATAGGAGAATTAAAATTCGGTTGACAAAAATGCTTTTATGATTTTCATATTGATAATTTGTTGTATTTTTGTTTGTTGTAGGCGAATTATTTATTTATTTATTATTATTATTATTATTATTATTATTATTATTATTATTATTATTATTATTATTATTATTATTATTATTTATATTGTATTCTCATATTCTCGTATTTTTATCAAAAAACGATTCCAAGTATTAGCCTATATGCATGTTTTACTCTTCTTTATCGTCCATTTAAACAAAGCAAGACAAAAATATATAAATAAATGCTGTCGTGATTTCGTTCGGTAGTTAACAAGACTGTCATGTTTGTGATACGATATTAAAACGCGAAAATTGCTGGAAATATAAAGTTCTTATAAATTTGTTATCATTATTTTTAGAGCCACTTAGTTAACAAACAGGAAAGGAAATTATTGCGTTCTGTTTCTTGCGAATTATATGTTGGGCAACTGTGTTTCATACCACCATGACACGAACGGAATTAACATTTAATTCATAAATACATTTAACTATTGTCCACTTAATTAGAATTTACCGCAGTTTTCTTTTTCTTTGCTTAAACTTATACTTTGCTACTCACTATACCTGTTTGATTATCCGCAGTGCCTACACAACTCCTAATCGAGAAAAACGGCCAAACCTTCAAAGCCAAAGCCTTTGGATATGATGCCGATACTGCATACAGCAACGCCAGCGACAAGGAAAGAGCAAGTCTATTCCTGTTCAAGAGATTTAAGATGGCGCTGGATGTTAAAAGTGTAATTAAAAATTCCATCTGTTGATTTTCATCAATCTTGCTAACAACTTTTAAGCCTAAGGACATTATCAAAAGGCCCGCTGAGAGAAAAAAATGATCTGTAAACAATGTACTAGCGGTTGAGAAAGGTACAGGGGTACAACCGTTTAAGTTTACAGTTCTTCCGTGCGTTCAGCGTGCATTTAGCGTGCATTCAGCTTTCACCGCTCCGGTTGCCAGTGGAAAGTGTGCATTCGCGTGCCCGCTTTGCGTGTTTGTGACCATTCACGTGGAAGAAATATCATGTCAAGAAAAGTATAAAAATCGCAACTTCTTGCACATCACGAAAAATCGAAAACGAATGCTTGCAATGAGTAGGTAGCACATTGACAATCATAAAACAAATTTGGAACAGGAATGTGGCATTATCTGGCTGCAAACTGTGATCAATGTGGGAGCCTAATGGGTTGAGAGAAGGTAGGCTGGTTGGAGTGGATCTAGACGGTTGACACAGTCTCAGGCTAAAGTTGTATCACGAAAGATTTAGGGCGCGTAACTGACCAATGACAGTGTTTAAGATTTAAGAAATAGTGGAGGAATGCTATTAACCAGGCAATTATCAATGCATTTTAACGTATAAACATAAAAGGTTTAGTCTAGAGTTGTCGAAACTTTCTGAAACTACTTGAATGAAGAAATATAGATATACATATAAAGGCGTTTATACTTTCTAAATTATTTTGTATTTTCTAAAGATGACAATGTTCGAAACAGTTTTAGTCAATTCGATAAAACGATACAATCTTAGTATTCGCATGCAACATACGACGTTATTTAGTTATATCGCACTGACACAAGTATGGCCATATTGACGACGTCCAGATATTACTTTGCGGAAGAAAATCGAGTACCTGAATCTGTGTTGAACCTCCGGCGCACCGCAGTTTAGCAGAATAACCGCATCACCTGAAAGTTTTCTACTCGACAGAGACTCGAACCCATCCGGTGTACGGCTGTAGACTTACAAGTCAAAGACTCTAAAAGATCGACCACAACCGCCCCTTTGCTATTTTATACTACGACATATAAAGTACAAAAGACAAAACGTGGATCACAGTTATTTGTCAGATCACAAAACCTTTGTCACTGCCAATACATCACGTCCTGCGAAATACAAACGTCTAGCAACAATCGTGGTAATAAGACAGTTTGTTCAATTATAATGGATTATGTTATTAATGATTGTACTGATGATGATGATGATGGTCATCTGCCATTACCTCAATGAAAAAAAGGCGTGTCAAGAAAGTTATTTATGCGCAGGCAGCATTTGTTGATTGACTGCTGTACATCCGAATAATAGAGACGTCATTAAAAAGAAATGTCCCTTAGAATTTAGAAGGGAGAAATGTTAGAATAACTATGACAGTTGTTGAATATAAGCGACATTATTTTTTGGATTCAAGACAAGAAAATAATTAGAGAAGTGTAAATGGTTGTAGGATCATATTCTTGTGAATATGGAATTGAGGACCAAACTTATTTGTTTGAAACATTCAAGCTCAAAATCGGAGCAAACCTTAAAACTATCTCTTGGAAATGTGCTGCATTACTTAAGAAAATGCGATGAACAAACCAAGTGAGAGCAAACCCCACGGTGTTTGCCGATAAAATTCGAGCAATTCGAAATTGCAAAACGTCGCATGTTTCGAATGCACACAAATGAATGCAAAACGTGACAATACATTCGTGTTTCATAATGCAAGCGTTCAGCGCTCGTTAAGCGTGTATGAAGTGCTCGTGAAGTTTGAATATAAGTAAATTGTGTGTGTATAACATGCAATGGTAATGCTCTACATTTTGAAACATCTCTCTCACATTAAGGACAACATCCCCACACGTAATGATATCCAACAACCGTATGCATGTTTATGTTGTTGCTTTTTATGTTTAGTATATTAATCAAACATTTTCTTTTAAATATACATTACATTACATTTTTATAAGATTTTTGTAATACTTAGCGTTTAACTTACCTGCCATCGCCAGGGTCTCGACGAGTATGTAGCGGTGGATGACATTCTGGGAAAATCTTTGCCAGCAATGACTGTGTTTTCTTTGTCGATCGGCTGGATCAAGAAAGACCTTGATAAAGAGATACACAAACACTTAGGTGGTCATGGGTATAAGCCGTCAGAGATTCTCTGGATATTAACAGTTCCTGCAATATGGAATGACGCCGCTAAACAGTTTATGAGAATTGCGGCCACAAAGGTATGCACTTAGCTTGCTTTTTGTGAATAAATCAATCTCGCTTGTAGCATTTTAGAACGCATACAACTTAAAATAATGTTTTAACTTTTTTAACGGCATCCTCTGTATAATGTGTATCCTAACAACTAAGTTTTGTACAATATTGCCTTTTACCCAAATTTAATTAGGCCTGTAAAGTAATACATGCTGTAATTGTGCTGAAAGCCCACGTTGGCGCAGGACTCGAAAGTGATTATAAATGCAAGTTATACAAACAAGAAAAAACACATTATTTATACATATTTGTACGTACTTAATTAACATAATATTGATCTAAACATATATCACATAATCATAAGTAAACTCATGTTCCTACTTTATTTATTTGTTCAGCCTATAATTTATTACGAGGTTTGTGCTCTATCAGATCACTTATTAATAATACACTAAAATATTGTTTTCTCATGAACATAAGGCTTTTGGCTTAAGGTCAGATTTTTTTCAAAATAATGTTTATCCTCTATGTACACTGAACTTTACTGACATGAGAGGTGTTATAACAGGTCGGGCTGATTTTGCTGGACTCACCATAACTCTAATGCTTGCGCGAGTAAGATAGAGCATATCTGCTAGGTACGCTGCCAGCTTTGATAACGATAGTTGTAACTGCCAGTCCCCTGATTGGGTTTTATATGCCACATAAACTATAAAACAAAAGATACTTACATTTTAAGAGTGAACTGCAAAACAAATTGACATCGATAGTTGTTTTTTGTACAACATGAAGAAATAATAAATCTATGCGTATCTCGTCACTTCTTCCCTACGATTTTTGTTTTCAAAGATCACAGTGAACAGTTAAAAAAAACATGTTTCTATAACTGATTTTGGTTAAACAATCAGACACTTTGTTGTTTATTTCTGCATGCCATTAAATCAGGATGTATTCGGTTTTATAACAAGAATATATTGTAGCTTAAAATAAAGAGACTCGACAACGTTATGGTTGGTAAGTTCACACGGATTTCTAGGTGGACACGGAGGGCATAGACGGACAAGGAATGCTATAACTCTCCGAAGAAATACCAAGAAAATGAAGTATAACATAATGAAGAATTTAACATTTTTCTGATATATGTCCTCTTTTATATATCAGATAGATTAAACTTGCAAACAAAAATCGTTTACATCAACTATTAAACGATAAAACGGATTATGTAGTGTTCATCTAGTACATATGAAATGGGATCATTTCAAAACGAGCAAAATAGATTGTTATTAAGAAACCCCAATACATGACTAACATTTGTTTCGTTAATGTGTGTTATTGCTTCGTGTATACATATGTTCTTGTTTTTAATGTTGTTATTTATGTGTGTGTTGTTATTGTGTTGTGTTTCTGTTTAAATGTACGTTACGAGAATACATTACAAGATTGTATTTAAAAATTGGATGCAATCTTTCCCATAATCGCTTAAAACTAGGAGTGAATCATTTGGATTGCCTCACAAAACGTTCTCTATTTGCACGACCTGTTCATAATTAGAACTTGCTGCAGTGATAGAAACATTTTGGGGGATTTTTACGATAAGATGCATGTCACGTTCACTTATTTTTTATAAACAATATAATTATGGCTAGCTGACTAGTATCTGTATGTACAAAAGATATATATTCATGTCTTGCTTTTGATCAGTTACGTTAAAAATATGTAAAGATAAATTATAAAGTGTTCTCTTTGATTTAATTCTATAAGAGGAAGTCACATATTTAAATTTGTAACCAATTGTTGTTGTTGTTGTTTTTTAATTTCACAACCTTGTTTTGTTCCATGTAATAAACCATTTGATATGTTTGTAATAACATAACGGCAAATGGTCGGATAGAAGGACGAAATTAGGTACTGCCATGAAACCTAATGATACCGACTGTAAGGGTTGTTTGATTTACGTGTTCCATGTCTTTCTCCTCCTTATAATGAATTAACTATATACCATAGTATGATTAATTGTGTCTTCTTGTGTCTTCTTGCTAGTTCCAACATATTGTTTAGAAATGGTTCCGGTGTACCAAGTGTGTAAACGGGATTTACAGTTGGCATATCCTATTTTCTTTTGGATAGGCTGGTATTCCTGACGATAATCTAGAAATAGCACTGGAGCCAGAGACTGCATCAATCTTCTGCCGACATTTGGGACAAAAAAAGTCTGGCGGGGTGTATGCGAATTTGTCTGACTTGAAGGAGGGAGAGCAATATATGGTTTTGGATGCAGGAGGTGAGTTGAAAATGTATAAATGTGCCTCTTCAACGGCGGTGGAAATAATAACTTAGTGCAGTTCAGATACGTGTGTCTGGTAAAGCAGCATATCTGTATTAGAAAAAACAAACTGATTAATTGAACATTATTACGATTTTGAGTATAAACAAGTATTTGAAAATAAGAAGGTATATATGGATATAGGATTGTATGGTAAATCTATGCTTAACAAGTATACGTGTATTTAAATGGAAATCAAACACAGATAAATCAATTTAGCCGTCTGCTTTTAACCCACTGGAAAGCGGCATTGTTTAGTACTCAAATGTGCCCTCAAGCGAACGAATAAAACGTTAATGGTACCATCAGTCTGCAAATTATACATAGCTCTAAACACGGTGAGTTTGCATACACAGTTATAAAACAACACCATTCTTGTGAGCAAAGAAAGTCTAATAAGGCATCTGACTCGTACCCAAATCGTGGCAGAAAGGAAAATAAAGTTAATGAAGGACATGGAGCGGTGTATAAAGCAAGAATATGATTGTATGTGAATATTTTTCAAGTAGCGCCGATTTGTTGCCGATGAAAGAGTATCGTAAAATGCGAATAGGTCATCTGGAAGCGTTCAAGCCCACGTGAAAAAGATTCGGCTGGTCCTTTGGAAGGAAAAATCAATCCCTGTTTTCCGCTACCTTATAAGAGAGTAGAAAACACTCCAACCGAGTATAAATGTACCAACTGAACGTGTTGCTGGCGTAAACGGATAATATATCTGTATACATGTACAACCAGTACACCGTATCATTATTTATATTCCTTTTTAATTCTGATCTTACTTTACTTTTGCAAAAGTTGTTTTATACTGTGCATGGCGTTTTCCAGCTTTGGTATGCGGTACTGCTACCAACGGCATCTGTTTCAATTAAACAACTGGATAAGAAGTTATATCCGTATACCAGATAGGCAATGCTACAGCTTGCTTCTGGTATACACATGCTAACAATATTAGTAACAACCCCTGCTGTTACAAATCTCTTTATGGACAAGCAGCGTGTTATCACGAAGTTCTTCAATATAAAATTATCAAATTGCATTGGATTTAGAATCGTTGTTTTGGATGTGCAATACATACAATCTTGAGCTGCACATTTCTTTGTGGATTTTGAATTGACATTCGAACATTTAACCAGCTAAATACATTTACATTTTGAAAACATTTTAATAAAAAAGCTATTCTATTTTACCAAGGTATCGTATTAAAGTAGTGTGTATACGTAGATGCTCTTGTAACTTTAAATTGCTTTCTTGAAATATACTTTTTCTGAGCGGTTGTCTAGTTTTTCCTAAGAAGACAGTACGGAGCATAGTGATTATATTCTGTTGGGCATGGGACTTGTTCAACATGGCGATAATTATATGCGGCTTACGTACTCGGCATTCATTTAAGAGCAGTAAAAGAGTATTCAGCCAAAATATGTTTATTATAAATGAGATGATATTTAAATGTCCTGTAGGTTCGGGCATTGTCAACAGTAAATGCATACAAAGGCATCTATGTTGTGAATAAAAAAACGCAGACAACGCCGTAAGTGCACAGAAGCTTACACTATACTCCAATGCTTTAACAAGCTGCCCAATTAATAAGTTATAATATCCAGGTCCCTATGCTCCTCAACTTCGAACAAGTAGGTCTCACGAGTTATTTAGTCTTCCATGTTGTAAATCATTTCAATTTAAGGAAAGTACATTTGATAAAATAGCGTTGTTGTCAGTTATCTATCTTTATATGCGCTAAAACATAAACACATATTTCATTTAGGTGGCACAGTGGACTTCACAATCCACGAAGTCGTGAACAGTCGCTCTGTCAAAGAAGTATGTGCTGCGAGCGGTGGCCGCTGGGGTGGCATCAACGTTGACAATAAGTTTATAGCCTTTTTAGACGAGATCACAGGTAACTATTTTAATTTGCTATTTCGCAGTTCGAATCAAGTAAAATTGTATTTTTGAAAGTACTTTTTAACATGATGCTAACCAAAGCATACACTACTGTCGCTTATCCCAATAACATCTTTGACACAAGGTTCGACGTAAACTATTCAATAGAAGGTGAAGTCAACACATGTACCGAATCACACAATCACACACTACAGCGGGACTTTGCTGAGTGTTTACAGCGATACTGTTGGCTGTATCATTGCCAAATGAACACGTATTGACAATAACGTAGTCTATTTTAAAACGCTAACCATAAATTACATAGTCTACTCGATCGACGACAATATAGAATATATATATATAGAGAGAGCTATACACAATTTCAATGAACTTAATAGCAATTTAGTCCTCGACGGATATTCAATTAAAAGGTACACAAGTGTAGAAAACAAACTAATATTAAGCCACTATTCTTCTGCCACTGATTTGATAAAACGTTTAGTGTGTGAATGTGTGTGTATCTTAAATAGATAACAGTCAACATCTGACATCATTCCTTCTCAGCTTCCGTACATTTCCCCGCCCTGCCAATCACGTACACCTGTATTAATTACAATTAATTGGTGCCATTTTTAGGACACCACTAATCTTAATATACATACATAATTTATTGGCAAATCGACATGTAAGTCTCTGGCCATTTACAAAGTGGAGATCATGGTAAAGACGCATTTACATGACAAGTATAACACGTATAACACATGTAACAAGGACCGGCCGCAATAGCTCAGTTGGTAGAGCGTCGGCTTGCGGCTCGGGAGGTCGCGGGTTCAAACCCGGCTGGGTCAAACCAAAGACTTTTAAAGTTGGTAGTAGTGGCTTCCCTCCTAACACTCGGGGCTAAGGGGACAGCATTACGCCTGACTCGTCGGTGTCAGTATAATGGACTGGCCGGGTTCAGTCTCTGGGCACCTCATAAGTGGCCCTTTTATATAATGATAGAAATGTCGCTGCACAGTATAGGCAAAAATGCCGGCATATCCCATCCCATATAACAAAGAACAGAAGTTCAAGAAAATAAATGACAATACAAGCAGTTGTTAATGACAGGGTATCATTATATTTTTACCAAAACGCGTTATATAATTAATACTAATTAGTTTGCAACGTTTATTATTAAAGTTATATTTGAACACAATGCACTTAAGCTGTATTGAGAAAATTATGTATAATTTTAAAAGCATGCATTAAGGATCTTTAACAATTTTAATTCATTTGTGTGAGACATGATCTTTATAAATGTATTTATATTAGGCCAAGATGTATGGATAAATATTTAATTCTAATGTCATTATAATTGGGACAAGACATAAGAAAATAATACTCTGATGAACGTTGTTTAACCTACCAGTTTCTATTTCTAATAAAAAGTGAGCTTAGTCTGAACTAACAGGGTTGCTTAAGTAACTTTTCATTTCGAATAAGGTTAAGACAATTCTCAAAACAAAAATCAACTTTATATTTTGAATTGTATAGACATTTTGGACTATTGGAGATAGAAGCTCTCCAATCTTGAATATGTTGATCACGCAATAGTTTTCTCCATAACATTAATGTGAATGAAAAATGTGGAGGATGCGTTATAATATACGTAGATATGGAAATCCTAGGTGATCGATGAAAGCGTGTTTTTTAGTAGACCAACAGCTTCCTGAAACTAACTTATGCTGATCAACGCAAGAGTTTATAGGGGATGTGTTTTCACTGTTGTGTATTTTTAGACAAAATTGTAGTGTCCTTTCTTTGCAAAGGAAGTAGGAAATGTTAGCCGTTCCTTATGTTGATTGTTCTGTTATTAAATCGTATTCCTCTCATAACGAAATGGCCCTTAGTAAGTCTTTCTAGGATATCAAAGCCCATTACAATTCTACTAAAATCACATAAATCAATCACTAGCGCACATCAGCATGTACCTTGAAGGCAGTATAGATACTAAAAAGAATACGCTTGGGGTAACAATGGAAAATGATATACTATTTTATCATTGCAAAATCAAGCAAGCCAGCATACCCTCTTTCTGTACATGTGAAATTTACTCTATGGAAAAATGCATCATGATGGGTAAGAAACAAATTAATTCACAGACAAAAAACAACAATAGTAACAACACATTCTTTAAATGCCCTACAATCTGTATAGTTTATCAATGGAGATGCTCGAAGAACAATACAGCTTAAATACAACTATCAAAAATAGCTCAATACCTTTATAAAACTATTGTGGATACCAAGCCATGTAGAAAGAGCTATAATTTTATCAGAGCATATTACAAAAATACGACAGTAAATAATTATACTGACTATAAAATAACGCAAACATTCACAGATGGGGGTAGGAATATAAGGTAAACATTTACTGCCACAATATGCTTAGTTAAAGACATTTTTACTCTCAATTAAGACTAGGAGCAATCTACTTTGGTAAAGAATGTAAGTTAACCCCTAAGAATTATCCCACTTTGACATAGAGGAATCATTTAACCCCGTGTTCCTTTGGTGAAGGCAGCACACATTAGCAAGAGATTATCTACAAACAGCTCTTTTAATCACACACGACACGTTTCGGTAAAAAAAGAATGTATTTGTTTTTGTTGTTGTTGTTTGTTTTTTTTGTATCAGCGGAAAAGCCAGATTTAATAAAAAAAGTACAACACTTAAATACCTAGGCAGCACATATTAGCAAGAGATTATCTACAAAGAGCTCTTTTAATCACACACGACACGTTTCGGTAAAAAACAATGTCTTTGTTTTTGTTTTTGTTGATGTTGTTGTTGTTTTTTGTATCAGCGGAAAAGCCAGATTTAATAAAAAAGTACAACACTTAAATACCTAGAAGACATGAATTACATTAAACACATTTAATTCTGTACTAAACTATATTATATATACTTAACTAATTAAATTACCAACCCAAACTTCTGACACACTTTTCCCGTACGTTTTTCACTTTAAAACTACCGCGTAACTAGTACAACTTATATACAGTAATCCAATCTTACGAACTGGCTGATTTTAAATTTTGGGGGAAATACAATTGACAACTACTTTGAAGCGATACTACCGCGCAATATTAGTTCCTTATTTGAATAAAGTTGAAGGTAAAAATATGGAGAAATGTATACATAATCAGAATCCATGGAGTCTATTCTTCTAAATAAGCAAATAAAACATTAAAATCGCAACTTTTGGCGCCGAGCAAATTTCCTTAAAACATCATCAGGGCATGATAAGAACAGTTCTGAACATTAAACATAGCATTTAGGACATGGCTGATGAACAGATCTATTTTGAAGAGCCATAACACAGAAATAACTATAAGTATATCGGTTGGTTGGAACTAGTTTATTGGGGTCAGCACACACCTTCGGATCTTGTCGTGACCCCGCAGTGTTGCCCATGCATGGCTTAAAACTTATTTGCCTTATGTATGGTCTAAATTAGGCACTTAGTAGGTACCTAGTTAATGTACCCGTTTAAAGGAGGTATCCGACAGTTTGGACCAAAACTATTTTCACTAAATAAAAAAAGTAAATCATTGTTACCTGAACAGATTTCGCGAAACACAGTTTATTGACGTCACAAACCTGCGTGAAAAGAGAACCATAACGCCAAAAACGTCATTAAAATATGTATTACCTATCTGAGCCACGCTGCACAGCTGTTTTTAAATAAGGAAAGCAACATAACCACTCATAATTCAGCTCATCCTCTCATCTTCTCTGACGGCGATGTCTATTTTTAGCAACAATTTCAATCTTTATTATGTATAGGGTAAAAATGAGCATATTAGAATTGATTACGTTTTACTGTCCTAAAAAGAAGATACAGTTTATAATCGTTTAAGCGTACACTGAAGCATGCTTTTTTCTGCAGAAATTATATATATATATATATATATATATATATATATATATATATATATATATATATATATATATATATATATATATATGTATATATATATATATATATATATATATATATATATATATATATATATATATATATATATATATATATATATATATATATATATATATATATATATATATATGAGTGTGTGTATGTGTGTGTGTGTCTGCGTCTGTGTCTGTGTGTGTGTGTGTGTCTATCTGTCTGTCTGTCTGTCTGTGTAATCTAAGTAATTAAAGAGCGTGTTTTTACGATTTGTAATTAATTCTGTTTTGTCGGGAGAGAGAGGGGGCTTAAATTTCTTCACGTAGGTAGCTGGATCCAAGTCGGAGTCTAGTAAATATTTTAGCACAGGCTATATTATGATGGTGAATTTTGAGCTTGGAGTTCCAATCTCCATATTCATAATTGTGTTTATGTTTATGTTCTTTAAATTGATCATCTGCTTTCTTTTTAAAAATGGCTTAAAAGAAAGCTGTACGTTTCTTTGATACTCAGTCCGACTTTTAGCGGGGTACCATTGAAGGAGGCCTGTCTTCGATATTTTGTCGGAAATTTCATTGCCTTGTTACGACTGATGTCGCTAATTAAGATTTGGTTATAAAATTGCACTTTTACTAGACGACGAAATGGTGTAACAGCAAGAACAAGCCAGCAACAAACAAGTACAATAAGAATTTGTTTAAATAAACAATTAAATCTATGTTGTAACAAAATAATAACAAATATATCAGACACAATATGTCTAAACCTAACAAGCCGTTATACAGACACAAAGAATTCTCAAAGAAGTCTCCAGACCATTCACGAAACCCAGTTAAAAACAATCAAATGAATTTTCTAGAATGGTCCTTTTCTTTCTAGCTGTTACGCAAATGCTACGTCATGCGAAATACGTCATTAATACTACAACGATATACAACCCCTTAACCTGACTAGCGTAACCTTAAACGGTGGTGTACTACTGTACTACTTCCTACATGACTTGGTATCTAGACAAGGCGTTTTTCTATTCTATAGTTGTTTGTGTCATGGCAATAGACTATTTGTCTGAACATTTCTTGTCTGTTCTTTCCTTCCTTTAACTTAATGCAGAGCTGGTAATGCAATAAGCGAGTCGGTATATAAGTCTATAGTCCTCCCCAGGAGTCCCTTTGCCGCATGTACTTAGTGCTATATTTCGTTCAATGGTTGCAGTCTAATGAGTCATGGCTGTGTTGCTTTCGATAAGTTTACCTATGTTTGTTAAAAATTGTTCGGTTTCCATAATGAATTCGGGTGAGAATATCCACCATTGCTGCTCGTTTTGGAGTAATAATCACATAATACTTCTGTTTTGTTTGGCGGATTTACTATCGTTGTATTATCAATGATCAATGGTTGATTGTGTTGTGAGCTGTGCCCCCCTGATTTTTTTCATCAAATCTCATAATTCTTTACTGGATGTCCTATGTGTGATATCGGTACAAAACGTTCCCCAACTATGTTTGCGGGCTTCCTTTAAGATTGCGCTCACTTTTCTCCAGCGTTACGCCATAGATTTGAGCTATGACCCAAAAATCTATCGGTCATTTATCGAAACACAACCAAAACTAGGACATATTAATACAAATAGGGTCTATTGTCCACGATATTTGAGTTTGGCATTCCCACATTTATAGATTTATGCACATTGCTTTAAAAAAGATAGATGGATGTTTCATTAAACGATTGTTGTTTGTTGTTGCAGTTGTATTTTCATTTGATTTGCCTTATCAAACCCCAAGCTGAAGTAAGAACTCCTGTATAGGAAATATAATATTATACTTACAATTACAAATGAGCAAATTATCATTTATTAACGATATAACACGACAAGTGGTTTACTCTTAGGTATAATAAGGCACAAAATATGTATACATGGTTGCACATACTTTTTTTATTTTATCGTGACCCAATCATATTGCCCAGTCAGGAATTTTTATTAATAAGAAAAGGGGGTTCCCATCAGTTACACACATACAACACCCTAAGTGCTAAACTGCGAAACTTAGCTAGTTTTATCTTTAAAAAAAGGTGAGTGTAAATGTTTGTGAATTTCTCTGCCTAATATTAAGCCTACATTTACCTCATTGTGTTAAAACATTATGTCTAAAACTTTTTTGTGTGATTGTTTTTGTGTTTTTTTTTTTTTGTTGTTGTTGTTTTTTTTGTTATTGTTTTTTTTTTAGACTTCGGTCGATCTCTTTCATATGAAGAGACGAAAGGTGTATTTGGAGTGGTGGGCCTATGATTACAGGCAACATTTTGCTAGGCGTCAAAATTTATGGTTCTGAACGGTTTTATTAGCTTCTTGTATTGTCAAATTGACAAGGATTAAACAATATATAAACAATATTATTCTGTTTTATTCTGCGTTTAAAAATATAGCGGTAAAAACGTAGTTTTCACATGTATTGCCCGCCATATTTTAGTTTAGCCGGAACAATCGCGCGGTAGAATTACTTTAAAGTCGTACTAGTGCACCAACTTTTATGTTGAAAATGTATGGACAGTGTTGTGAACATTAAGTTGAACATTGAATTAGAAATTTAATTGGATATGTTTAGATTTAATGTGTTTCATATGGTCAATGTTGTTTAAGTATGTGACTAAAGCTTATTTGGCTAACTCTGATATATCCACTGGCAAGACTAGCAAAGTGTCTTTAATGTACATATACATGTAGTATATAGCATTAATTCAGTGAAGTTAATTTCCTCCAGACAATACATTTCACCATGATCTCTGCTTTTCCGCAAACTTGAATAGTAAATATATTCTATGTAATGAAGATAGACCTGCGCATATATGAACGCATTAAATTAACTCATGTCTTCCTGTTGCGTGTTGTCTACACCTGAAAAGTACGTGATCACATGTTACACTGTGGGCAATTTCTCAGTCTATGTGTATATCATTTCCTAGGTAGCTAGATTCTTTTCTTAAATGCGTGCAGATCGTATCGAGCGTTGTTAAGATATGTATTTGCCTTGGGATTTTTCTTTCCACATTTATAATTGTGTATTATTATTATTATGAGTCTGTTTAATCTAGTATTCGCCCTCCTATTATGGCCTGTCATAATGTAAGAACCGGGCCTGGTAGCGGAATTACTAGAGTGTCGTCTCCAGAAACGGGAGGCCCCAGGTTCGATTCCGGGCCGCGGCATACTAAGATCGTTAAATGGTAGTCGTATAGCTCCCTTGCTAACGCTTAAGCAAATGTAAAGGTAGTTCCATAACTAGTTGGTCCGGTGTCAGGATAATGTACCTCGTGTGGTATCATGCCAGGTGTTTTCTGCATCAAGTGGACACCATTTCCAGATAACTGAACTACTTTGGTGGGACGATAAACCCAACAAACAAACAAACAACATAATGTAGGTTCTGCTTTACTAAGACATATATTTAACATTATGCCACCTGCATATTGTATTGCAGACTATCCTTATTCACTTTCCTTGTATTCGTGCATGTATATGGCTTGGGATGTTGATTTAAATCATAATTACTCTTGCTCCTATAATATGTTTGTTTGTATCCTTGCTACTATCGGTGTAGATGTGGATGTGAGTAGCGGCATCTCAGTACTGACGGGATAATATGTCTTATCGAATACGTCTACTAAATTTGTTTTAATATTATTGGATTTGAGCTCTACATGGAGCGGATTGACTGGAGGTGGTCGCTGTTAGTCCCATTTGGTCTACAATAGTATAATGATCTGTTGTGTGTATGGTTTTGTAAGTTGGTTTGGCTACTGTCCTATCCTGTTAAATGTGTCTTTATTTGTGCTTAATGGGTTTCTAAGTCTTATTAAACGGGTCCATTACTTTAAGTTGCATATTTCTATTTTGTATGTTATAGAATGTTCTCCTATTGCTGCATGTATTTGTTCCGTGTGTGAGTAATGGTGTTCCCCTAATATTATTTTGATATCTCTGTTTTTAAATCAGGTGAGCCCCCAAATAGATTGCCGTTTTTATTACACCGTGATTTTACTCAATTTAGAATGGCAGTGTGGTCATTTAGCTGTAGTACACAACACCTGCATTGGTCTCAAAACATGTCATATGAAGATCCAACCAAACATCGCCTGGCTATGAAATTTCACCTCAGTAAAACGCAAATATGGATGAGGGTAATAGGGGTAGAAAATCGGAAAATACTTTTATAGGAGAGTGGTGTAAGAATGTTAGTAAAATACAGATTTACATTAATGTATCTTAGCATGGTACATTTTACACACTTGCTCAATGTTTAAGCAGGGTATCATATTGGCTTACGTATTATTTGCTTACACATGTTACCGTTGAGAAGAAAATAGCTGTATTGTCTCATTTGAAAGGTGTGAAAACATTATCGCCTACATGAGCTGAAAGTTTGCCGTAAACAAGAACAACGAATGGTAGCTGCATGATCTGAGAAGAACGATCGACAATGAAATAACAATTCTGGATATCGTCACTGGAAGCTCCTACATATACACACTCCCGGAAGTGAAGGAATACAGCACAACAATATTGTTTAACACGTACGACATGTAAGACGATTGCATAATCGTATCGGTGGTAGCTGTTTCAGAAATCTACAGCAAATGGAACACAATATCGTGTACATTGTGTCTGAGAGAAATAACAATATATTTATCATCTCGTGCCTCACATCTGATGCGCTTCGCTTAGATCGTCCGTCACTCTTCTGTATCTACGTGGATTTAGGCTACCTAATCCCGTAAAAAGTAACACTATATTTCACATCTCGATGAAGACTGGACTGTTCGCGGGAATGAACCGACCGCTGACAAGTCAAAGATTGAATACTTAATGACAGGCCCGATGCCGTCAGGGTACAAGCGCTGCCAGACAAACACATCCTAAAAGTGATTGCGTCCTGCACCCCATATGGCGTCATACTATACGGATTTTGGAGACTAGAAATCAATGGCATCTCACCTGTTGATCCTGACTGAAGTCCGTCTAGTACCTCGAGTAGTATTAGGCGACGTACATCGAATACGATAATGGATGATACGTAGCTTAACTACCATATAAACAAGACAAAGCGGCTGTACCAACTATTACAAAATTAACAAGAAGAGAACAGTGGGCACCAATCGGAGACTTCTCAACGAGCAGGAAATACTTAACGTCTACGGTGACATTATAGCGAAGCAGGATATATAAGCATCGTTTACTACTGCAGATGACGCCAGTCACGTAATTCCCCATGCTTAAAGAAGTGTCGCCGCAAGAGTTGAACACACTCGATACAAAGTCGTTTTCGCTTGATACGGTTGACGACTGACATAAGAATGCTTATCTACACGTCCGGCTACAGGAAAT
Organism: Sinonovacula constricta; assembly: GCA_007844125.1. NCBI lineage: Eukaryota > Metazoa > Mollusca > Bivalvia > Cardiida > Solecurtidae > Sinonovacula > Sinonovacula constricta. The sequence goes on from CM017563.1 coordinate 15,848,625, forward strand.
AGACCGTAGCATGAATAGTTTGTTTTCGACAATCGATTAATGCCATACTGATTAAAATCAGTGTTATATGGTGCAACATGTTCTCCATTTGTTTCTGTATGCAACACTGCTGAAACATCTGAGACAGAATTGACATGGGCGCACTACAACCGTACCACAACGAGACATGTACGTCGACAACTTCATTTCGAGCTTTGAATCCCAAAACGATTTGATGCGACATAGAAGCAAGACAGCTGGAATGAATCTGCGAGTATGGATATCGAACAATGCAAGTCCGAGATGTCTGAGGAACAGCAGCGAAACAGGATAATTTCTAAGACTGAGATGACGTCCTCAAGATGCTCGGGTTAATATGGAATTAGAATTCGGAGGTAATCAACTTCGCTGACAGAAAAATACCAATCTTGGAAGTTGAAACGAAGATAACATTGTTAAAGTTTTCGTCATGGATATACGACCCTCTTGGTCTGCTGAGCGCAGTTACCTTGAGAGCGAAACTAATTTTACAGGTATGTAGAAACAGATATATGACTTTGACATTCCAATTCCGTCTGACATCTATTCAATATGGCCGGATATCTCAGCAGATCTTAACACTGTCGGGGGTAAGACATCCATTCAACGTTAAATTCTATGCCCCGATGACAGTATTAAAAGACGTATAACCGGAATGGGACGCCTTCAAAAATGCAAGTATCAAGGCGTACGGTGCAACAAGAACGAATCAAGCCTGAATATTTTGAAAAGCGAAATTGCTCACCTTAAACTACCCACCCTTCCCCGTTTAGGTTAAATTGCTGCAGTGCCATCAAACTGAAGTCATCAGTTGAGACGACGGATGTAACGTTTCTTTCGGGCAGCCAGATCGGTCTTAATTGACTTGCTACAACAAAGCTATTCGTTTCCAAGACAGTTTCTGAGATTAACGCGCTGACAAATCTACACATGACAAACCTTCAGACCCGCTGATAGGTGACTACTTTATGACTGTTGGTTTTGGCAGCCAGGACCAACTTGGATCTCTGACCCTCTCCTGGTGAAAACACTAAAACGCTGATGGAATCTACAATGTCACAGATACACTGATAGGTAAGGGAATAGAGTGGCGTTTTATCTCTTTGAAATCTCAATGAAATCTATTGTCACAGAAATCGAGGCTGTACTCAAGGATCGACCACTGACGTTTGTGTCTTTAGACTTTAGCGATCCTGCGCGCTTCACGCCTTAATATCTGTTATACGGTCACAGGGTAACCACGCTGTCATACAATGACATCACACACCACGAGGCCGGGAGAATTGACAATGCGACATTCAACCGTATGGCTAGGCAACATCAGCAACTCGTGCAGCAGTTTTATAGACGCTGGAAGACCAAACACCTTACGTCAGTTCGAAAGCAACATCGATCTTCTTCGCTCCAACATGCTGACGACCAACATCGGAGACTTCGTTCAGATTTTAAACGAGGCATCTAGATGTCATTGAAAATTTGCCGTGGTTACCACAAGAGACAGAGGTTTTCGCGAAGCCATAGAGCAAACCAGTAACAGACTTTGTACCATGAGACCAACTGCAAAACTGTTTCTAGTTGACGTGATTAAGTGCAAGTCATGAACATTTTAGACATAAACTCTACGAATATGACATTTTTTTCACATTTAATCATCAGGTATGCTGTCTTTTATTCATTTAAGTGAGGCTCTGTTAAATTATTTTCAGGTTCCCAGTTTGTTCCGAAGTTTATATAGTTGTGAAACTCAACGTTAATTATAAAGTCTTGAAAAATACACTAGTCAAAATTTGCAAGTGCACACTTTGTATTTTACGGAATACCTGATAAAAACTGACAATGAAATACTTGAAAATTATTGAAAATATTTTTGAATATTGGGAAAATCGTGATTTTTGACGCCAGCGTGACGCTTCAGTAAATAATCGATAGATCGGTGCGCTTGTACCTAAATCCACAACACGTTCCTGCTTACGGATGTGTTTCACCTAAATAAGTTGTAAAGCTGTCTTCTGCTGCAAAACAATGTGAAGACAAAAGTGTGCACTTAGAAATTTTGACGAGTGTATATTTTAACTCGATCTTCGTTTTTTTCTTCTTTTTTGAACTACAGCTGAAACTACAACTTGTTAACTAAAATTAGTGAACTATCATTGGTAAACTCTGCCTTGTAAGTACATGTTCTACAGTTTTACATTAGATGAACCCTTCATTTAGTCTAACATGTCCCTATTTAGTATGTCATTCTCAACTAAATTTAAGTGATACCAGTATCGATGCAAATATTAAACAGGCTATTTCAGACCATGTGGCTTAATACAAACATTAGCACTTTTTACCAATAATTGACGACCATCTTGGAGTCTATATTGACAACGCATTTACAACTTATCAAATTATTTGAGACATGATTTAAGTTGTTTTAATTGTTTATAAACCAATAATACAGTGCTTATAATTTGTACGCATTTGCATGACATTGTAATATTTGAGACTCATTCTGATTGATTTACGTTCCATATTGTTCTATAGTATCTAGTATAGAACAGTATACTATAGTATAGTAAAGTATCTAGTATTTGCCTCTGAACATAGAAATGAAATGAGATTTGGAGCAAATGTAGCCAACATATGTTGTGTGGCTGAAACCAAATGTAGCAAGCTACTAAGACAATTAAAACGTACTGGCTACCCATAAACATCATACATTCCTATACTTTGAATATACGATCCGATGAAAGATAGATTTTCCAATCTTTTGGTTTAAATAAACTGTATATATTGTGAGAGGCTATTCATAAAAACATGTTCCGTTTATTGTTTGTTCATTTCATATAAAGTTCTATTACCTTTGTATCAGAATGTGTTTCAACAATATAATGTAACATTACACATACGTGCATTACGATTCACTAATGTAACTTCAGATAATTATACACGTTCAAATCCTGTTATGTTTGTATTTTATTAACACTGTATTGTGAATTACACATTCTATGACTAAGCTGTACCTGGGCATACTATTTATTATGGTTTACATGACAAAAATATTATTCAAAATGATTTTACACAATTCTTACCAAAATGAATGCAAGAACTTAAACTGATAGATCATGTGTCACTTTACATAGAGAGGTATAGTAAAGCAACAACGAAACATTCAACTTGAAGTGTAACTGTGTTAAAACTGTGTTGATGGTATGATGACACAATTCTTCAACATACAGATAACTGTTAATAAATATGGAATGGATATATTAAGTAATAAACGGCTCCGTACTGCGTATGCAATGCGTCCATTTTTTATGTTTTAACAATCAATAATTATTATGGGTTAAATAAACACAAGCAAAACGCATATGTTGTCGTAAATTAATCACCATGTGTTTTACACTCGACTGAAGAATGAATAAATAGAAATATGAAAAATATGAAAATATGCTTGGCCAAAGCGAAGGGACCGCCCATATTTGATTGTATACACAACTGGTCAACAGTTGAGTCATAATAAATTTGATTTGGTAATCAGTATGATGAGTATGACTATTCTGTGCTTAGCTTTCTCCATGTATTTTAGATAAAAAGATACAAAACAAATACGACATGACAAACAGTCTTGCAGTCTGGAAGTACAAAAAATGTTTGTTAATAATTTATCAATCACAATAGTTGGATTTTAGATAGAAAATGAGAGAACAATAAATAAATAGGATTTTGGTACAGGTGGTCAGCTTGATGACTTTCCAAAATGAAAATTCTAACCCCATCGGATGAGGGGCTTGGGAAATACTTATCTCAACCTTAAGAATTATAAGCAAATGCATGCTTGAAAGTATAGAGTTACAGAAATCAGAGCACGAAAATGAAAACAACAACAACATAATAGCTCTTCCTCTGAAATACATTTTTACAGCCATCATACATCATACTTGCAAGATGTATGAGAATAGACCAAAATAATGAAGAAAAAACATGATTTTGACAGTTTTTTTATTCCTCATATTTTAGAAAATTAAACACTTCAATTATATGTAAGCATTTAACTTGGAAAAAGGACATAAACAATATGATACAAAGTAATGGCAGTAAATTGGATACACTTATTGTACTATATTTACCATAAGAAAGACCACAACATGACACATGGTAAAGGAACTGTTTAAACCCTCGGACAAATTGACTGATGTTCTGGGCATGTTCATTCTTTATTTCCAAATTCAAATTTCCCTGACTTGACTATGTTCCTTTTTGCTGGAGGAGAACTAGGTGCCACATGCTTTGCATTTTTTTTCTGGAAATTCCAAAATCACTCTTACTCTTAATGTCATTTTTTTTTACAATTCAGTATGATTAATAGATGATTATTAAACGTCGTAACCGGCAGTTGCCTATACCTATTACATGCAACCTCATCTCTGTTCCGTGGAATGTGTACATAATGGTTTGCATAAACTAATATGCTAGTTTACAACATTACCCAAATTATAAGACAGTTTAAACCATGATATATATGTGCGTGTGTCCATTATTTACAAAATCTATCAATAAGCATGATGCGGATTTAAGCCAGAAATCAAAGCTTATTTTCCAGATGAAAATGTAACCTAATCCCAACATTAAGTGGTCAGGTGGTTTAGTTTAGGAAACGTTTTCTTTAATTACACGTGTGTTGTTTTGCTTCGATTTTCGCATTATTGTTTGACAACGAGGAAACTAATTTTATTAGAATTTTTAATATATGATAATTTATTTGTTTGGATGAGATAAAAGTATTTCCATACTGTCGAATGCCACCTTTTATAAATTCGGGATATGTAAATGTAGGCCTTGGCCTCTTAACCTCTTTGAAGAATCAACCACCTGTAGACGTAGAATACTGCCTTATGTGCCCAAAAGTACAAAAATAACAAGAATTCAGTTTGTGTCGTTGATTTTAAAGTAGCCAATTTAAACACATCAGAAGTTTTCTGTAAGAAACAAATGACATATTTTCTTGCAGTAAGTGGAAATGATAGCAGATGGAATGATATTTCCACTAGCTGGCTTAGAATTATAAGAAATTGACTGAATAGATGACGTCCCATTGTAATTTGAATTTGAGCTGACATTTAGATTTTACATCTTTAAACGAGTATTTGTGTTGTTCTAAATGTGGATGCGTATGTTGCTCAAGGAACCATTTGTGTCGCCATGTAGTTACCATCTAACCGGCTTGCTATCTATCTCCTTGCCTAATTGTTCTGTATTCTGCTTTGTATAAAAACCCAAACCATTTTATTGGTTCTCTTGGAATGTATATCTATATAAATATATATATATATATATATATATATATATATATATATATATATATATATATATATATATATATATATATATATATATATATATATATATATATATATATAATATTGCTTAGCACAACTGACATGGATCGTTTTCAGAGGAGTACTGGTAAATTACGTCAATGTAATATATATAACAATTCCGTCGTTATAAAGTTGTTCTTAACAAGTAAGCATGATAGATATATTTGCTTAAATTATTAATAATATAAAAAGGTGTATATTAGACATTAAATTTATATTTTTTTGCCGTGTGGGCCATGTAAAGAAAATATGGTCTGATAAACTTTTTTCTTATATCTGAGTATTTTGGACATATTAAGTTAAAATGGTATTCATTTTCTATTTGATTCAGGTGACAGTTTTGGCAATTTCTGTTATTTCTTGGCAAGCTTATTTGTCGTCCTTTTTCTATGGCTAAATTATGTAAAGATGCTTTTAGTTTTGTTAAAGCTATCCTCTACTTGGATTTTGTAATTATATTAAGATATTTTTCAAAATGGAATGAATTTTTAAATAGGAAATAAGTCTTAACTCGAGGAGAATTATTGATTTGTGCATACCATTGTTGTTGATAAATATCAAGAATACGATGTTTATGGAATGTAAATCTATTTGAGTAAAAACTGATTCATCTAGTTTTAGTTTGATATTAAATGCCCAGTTATTACTTTCATATATAATACTATTGTCTACATCTAATTTTAACATTCTATAAGTTTTTGCAAGTAGACACGATTGATTAAGTTTCAATATTTTATCCAATAATTGATCATTATTATAATTTCTGTATATTATATATGTGGGTATTATATTAAGTTCACCATATAATGCTTATACCGGTGAGTTGAATTTTTAACACCTAATCTTTTTCTACAAAAAGTTATAAGTATGCCTTCTATATCTGGTGTTATATGTGCTTCTCAAGCCTCAGCACTTTAATTGAGTAGATCCAACAAGTGAATCAAATAACTGAATTTTCTGTGAGTATGGCAGATTAACTTGGTTGTAAATAGTAAACAGGTTATGTATTTTGAATGAGGTGTGTTGAGCAATCTGCTTTCGAGTTTGATTCCAGTTGCCATTCTTATAAAAATACACACCTAGATATTTAAATGATTTGTTCATTTTCATTTTTTGTATCATTTATAAAAAAATCATGATTTCAAATATCATGGTTTTAGTTTTTGTCACATTCAGATTAAGTTTATACTTCGTACAATATCTTTCTACATCATTTAACATACATTGTAGTGACTTGGGGATTTGAGCAAACAAGGCAGCATCATCAGCAAATAGTAACATAAAGACATTTTCATCATTAAGAGTCATGATTCCATCAATATGTCTATTAATATTGGTAATTATGTCATTTAGAAAGAATAAACATAACATACTGCTGGCCCTGTTTACCCCGATATTCGATAGAATGAAGTTAGACTTTACATGTTTATATAATATATTTAATTTAACTGATGCATACATAGCCTTTAGTGCACAAATAAACCTAGAACTAGCATTAGTATTCAGCTTCTGCCATACTAACACACGGTCTATCCTGTCGTACATCTTCTCCCAATCTGAATATGATACATATATCTTTGTTATTAGCTAACGTTTTTTGAAATAAATGCATAAAAATAAATATACAGTCTGTAGTTGATTTATTTATTTTTTTTCTTTAATTTCGAACTGATTATAAATAATAGTGTTATGTTTTATAGCCCATTTGGTTAGTATTTCAACTAACATTTTAGAATAAATCTTGGCCAAAATATTATTAAGAATTACTCCTCGAAAGTTTTTGGCTTCGTGACTTGCCCTTTTAAACAGAGGAATAAAAATTCCTTCCGTCCAATCATCTGGAAAGTTTCCGTATTTGAAGATTTTATTAAATAACTGTAATTAAAACGGCGATATAAGATCATGTAGTCATTTACTTATATTTACAGGTCTTTGTCTCCTAGATGAGCTAAAAAAAGAAGGATTCGATGACGAGGTACAACTACTCGAGGATTTTGAATCAGCGAAACGAAAGATGTCAGAAAATCCAAATAACCCTGCGCGCATTCGTATCCCACATGTGTTGTTCAATGAGTTCTGCCAAAAGTCATTCAATAAAGACTTTGCTGAGAGACTTAAAGAGCCAAAATTTCAGAAGTTGGTCAAACTTACTGCTAATGACAAATTGTGGATATCGGCTGACTTGTTCAAATCATTTTTCACAGAAGCAATAGACGATATCTCTCAACATGTAAAACTCTTGTTGGAGAAATCAGAAGTTTCTAACTGCAAACATATCATAATGGTTGGCGGCTTCTCAGAGTCAAGCATGCTCCAAGAGGCAGTAAAGAATGTGTGTACAGGCCGAACAGTCATCATTCCTGTAGAAGCCGGCCTAACGATCGTAAAGGGCGCTGTTGCCTTTGGTCACGATCCTTCGCTGATTTCACGGCGCATCTCGAAGTATACGTATGGAACAGATACCATTGAGGACTTCCGTGCAGATGAACATTCCACACGTTTTCTGGGATTCTACTGCCGAGACATATTCCGTCCATTTGTACTAGCTGGTGAGACCCTTAGGGTTGGCGAGCCTTCAAAGCCCATTGAAGTGACACCATTTATTGGTTTTATGCGGCCACGAATGACCATTAAATTGTATGCAATGGAAGGTGCTGTACCTAAATATGTAACCGACAAAGGGTGTAGACTTGTTGGCGAGATAGTTGTCCCTATGGGAATGCTGCACTCTAACAAGCGGGTGCAAGTGAAGTTAATTCTTGGAGGAACAGAGCTGAAGGTGCAGTGTAAGTATATGAACACTGAAGAAATTACATATGGCTCAATCAACTTCCTTGGATAAAGGTCAGATTTTAAAGAATGTGAAGACTATATCTAAAAGAAGAAACAAAATATGGTGTGTAACGTTTGTAAGGTTCTAATATTTAAATGAAGTTGTTTTAGATATCTGAACACTTCGCCTGTGTCTCTATCAATGACAATAAACGATATTGAACTTTTTTGTTCATTGGTCTCAATGTCGTGGAGTAACTCTAGGTGGATGATGGTCAATTAAGTAAGCGATCATCCAGAACATGTTATGCTGTCTATAACCTTCTACACAAATGTCAATCATTTTTATCCTCACGGGATGAACTAACATTTGTGTCTGACAGCAGATGTCAATTTGTTGATGCGATAGAAGATTAAATGGGGAACCTGGATAGTGAAAAGCAAAAACATGTATGGGAGATAGGTAGAGGAGCAGAACTAAATGTACACACGTATTTCTGGAGAAATGACAAAGGGCTTCATGCATAGAAACCTTGAAAGAACTATGTTTGAGTGGTGTTTTATTATTTAATAAGGTTTTACAAATATTGATTACATTTTATCTGATTTAAAGAGTGTTGTATTAGTACAAATTTGTCTTCCATTTTCCGCAAAACCTAACAGGTAAAGAGTGTTAAAATGATCGTTTCTTAGGAATAAATCATATTTTAATAAAAGAAGAAGAACAACAACAATATCAATATTTTACCAAGAAAGGAAGTAACTGTTTCACAAAATAATAAATTAATTACACTGAGCGCAAATATTTTAATAACCTCATTAATATATGTTTGTCCTTCCAATTTAAAAAAATGACTATTACCATAATATGTACCCATGTCAGTACGGTACCGTTTCTCTATACAGAAATTTCAGACTTATCGTTCAAGTAACAATAGTTATAACGTGCATATTAGACATTGAGACAGATAATGTCCATGATTTTGCTAACTTCTTTTGTCATTCAAGCACACATACATATAGTGGGTAAAGACTTGTGTATATATGCTTCCTATTAAAAACTGTATCGATTTAGTGTGTTGCGTTATTTAAATGTTGGTGAGAAGAGGATAAAAGACTTCAACTTAAATTAGACCAAGCGATGTGTTCATGTTTTCTTATTTATTCAGTGTTTGCTTTGGCCACAGATACATAGACTACTGTCCAAAAACGTCATATATATTTGGACGATGTACTAAACAAATATAGCTTTGTACTAGAGGATCACGTGGTAGAAACAGTACTTACAAATTAAGCTTACCTCGCTTATAAGTATTTTTTTTTTTCAAAACGAATCGCATACATGTACATGCATCCTTTTATTTTTTTATATAATTTAATAAAAGCGGAAGCAGGTCCAAAAGAAATGATATCGGTGGAGATGTACATAAAACACAGCAAGATCTTGTCGTTACAATTTTCAGACAATGATACAGAATTATACTTAAATCAAATTGCTATATTTAAATACCCGTAACACTATATCAATAATAATTATTATCAATATACAGTAGTCTATTGCACGAGCGTGTATAACAATATTTGTTACACATTTACAGAAACGAACTTTAATGCAAACACTATAATAACGATTCCATCGAGGCAGAGTTTACTTGCGTATGCTTTGAAATGATGCAGATATTTCCTTTAGTTATATTCCACGCATAAACGTGTTCTTCACGATTACTTTTATAACAAACCTTAATCGTTGACATTAACATATATAAAATAACGAAATTTTGTATATAATATATTTTTATCCTTATTCTACCCCCTATACATATTAGAATCTACAACACTCTTATGCTAGATTATTAAGTATAATAAAATATACACAAGACATGGATAAACAGGACGCTGCTAGTTTCTTTACTCAGTCGTCGCATTTTGACATTCGCATATTCCTCCTCGAACAGGTAGAAGCACGAGTCATAATATCAAGTTTATATTTCGGTAACCTCCCTTGGACGGCGCGACGTATTCCTTTTTCCTACCAATTACGTCATACTATATATACGGCCTGTACATTTATAATTTCTCGAGGTTGCATCCTCTGTTATAAAAACTACCAATGAGTAGATCGTGCACTTATACGTTTGTTATCAAAACCGATAAGAAATATTCTCTTGCAATGTTTTTGTTGTTGTTATTGTTGTTTTTTGTTGTTGTTTCTTTTTGTGTTGTTTATGTACGTGTGTGTTTTTCACAATGTTGAAGCTACTGAAAACATGTACGCAGATATGCTAGACGAACCAATTTTAGAGCCAAATTATTGAACAGCTTAAGTAATCAGCATACTGCGCCAAGTACTGGCTCTCAGATGTGATATTTAAGACTAGATGTCGTACTACTGCGGTTACTGTATGTTAAAAATGAACCCGGTGAACGTTTCATTTCTGGCATTGAAAATATTTTAGGCTGATATTAATGGAAGATATTGATGTTTTTTTATACATTTAGATTTAAAATGTGTCATCCTATGAAAAAAAACCTAGATGAACGGTTTTACTATAGCGTGACTGCAATCCCATTAATTGCGTAAACTTTGGTGAGTAAACAAGCACGCAAGAAGTTTTCTTTTTTCTGCCTATTTCATTATAACACATTTTAAGATAGAGACGTTTAAAAAGATACACATGTGTGTATGTTTTCCAAAGCAATGAACCAGATAACATTATTTCTGTAAAAGCCTTGTTCTTGAAATTAACTTGATATCATTAAAACGAGGAAAACAACGTCAAAACAATCGAAGGATAGTAACTTTAAACTATCAGATGCATGAAGATGGACTTATAGTGAAACGTATTATTATCTAAAAAGAGCTGAAATAGAAATTGTACATTGAGATAACGATTCCTTAGATCTCCAGAAAGCACTAAATTTACACACCGTATTTTCACTCGTAAATACGCAGCAATGACGGCGGCGATTGACTAATCTCAATTTTAGCCACAAAGTTGACAGTGTTTTGCCTTTCTTATATGTTAATGGATATTTCGATAAGCCTTGTCAACACAAACACACACCTGGAAGCAATGTAGTTTCAGAAGCGTTAAATATAGAATATCAAATTGGCAATTATGTTTGCATGTTGATACTTGGCCACATTGTACCGATGGAAAATGCGTTTTACAGTGTATTGTAGATGAATTGATTTACAATCGGATATTAGATAAATTTATATTATGGAAAAGTCGTATCACTGTAAAAGTACAAGACAGGAATTTATATGGCCATGATAAGTCAGACTTTGAGAAACCATGTTTTGCCATAGATTAAGGTAGTTTAGGGAACATACATCAGACTGTCACAGTCTTTAATGTATGTAGTCATGTATGTATATTAGCCAACACCATCGGGTAAAAACGTGCTCTAATTATAACTATACACATTATTGTGTTCATCTTGAACTTGACAATATGCGTTGCGTTCAGCTGGTATTATATCATAATCACACATATACATGTAAATATACTATTTTTGAGATAGTGCCGAAATGTCCAGATTGTTCATGGCTAATGCCTAAGTATGATTTTTCCACGCGTAAATTTAGTTGACAAGGCTGTCAGGTTTTCAGGTGAAAAAAGAAAAAGGGCACGGCAATAGAAGCTAGACGAGACTTACCGTTCTGGCTGTTGTGGCGTAACGGGGGCTCCATAGTAAAACACAACGCCATGCCATGATTGCAGTTTTATTAATAAATAAGAATATAAGACAAAGTCCTATGAGCATTGCAAAATATTCCAAACTCTGAAAGGGTACAGGACAAAGGTATTTCACATGCAAGCCAAGTGAAAATTAAGAACAAAATAGTGATAGTCATTTAAAGAAAAGAGCAAACCCGACCGTTACCACCTTGAAACGGTCAGTCGGCAATATGGGCCGACCGGATGCTTAAACCGGTTTTACAGAGCTCTAACCTCAAACCGGTTTTATAGAGTTCTAACCTCGCACTTCCGGATGGGTTTCTCAAATGCAAGCGATGAAAACGAAATCGATATTTTTGAATACAAAATGTCCAAGCGCTGATGTTGTCTTTGATACGTTATGACGAAAGTAGTGACGTCATTGAAAAATAAGGTCAACATAGGGTATAGAAAAGAAAAGGGTATTATTTCGTTTTGAAAACTACACAAAAAATGGTTGATTTTATTGAAATGAACTTTTTTTAAATCAAGAACAAACATGACCAGAGAAGAATAACTGGTTGTAACATCCTGTTCATGTAAAGATGAAATTGAGGAACCAAAGTCCAATGTCCATCGAAGAAAATAAAAGTAACAATCCTTATAGGATGAATTAAATGACAACATAGATTACATGTACGGGGAGATTGTAACGATCGCCACATTGCACAAGTAACAATGTTGTGATCATGAATTAGAATATGACAAAGTTAAAATGTATTTCAACATATACCAAAATCTGAAAAAGGTACAAGACAAAGGTAGTTCACAAGCAAGCCAAGTGAACAGTAAGAACAAACATTTTACAATCTAACAACAGCGATGCGTGAATACCTCTCTCTAACGCGTCCAAATCTACACTACTCTCCCCAGCTCATCTCAATCGCTTCTCCCATTCGGCACTCTTAACATATATAGTCTAAAACTCATTGCTCATCCGAACTGAGCTCGCATATATTTTGTTGACGATCGTGGCATTCCTACTATGCACAACTCACGTTTCCCGCCTTTATTTTGACCTATCAATCAATTACGGTCCTGAATCGTGCCTCTTTATTGCTATTTTACTTGTTTCCCGTGCGTCATAGTAAATTTCCTTGTTTTGATTATTATTCATGTTATTCTTTGTGCTGCTTTGAGTTAACTTCAATTATAACCAATTATTATTAACTGAAAACTACTAACACATTTATTATTTACTTGAAAACTAATTAATATGGTAATATTACATTAAACTTCTTCAAAATATAATAGCGATGTATACTTAAACGAACAATAAATTTTTGTCCTCATACAATTATTTATCCAATTGCCTGATACCATGGGGTTCCCTGTCCACTTGTACACAATAAGATGATAGCAACTTGTTTTCTTGGTGCGGTGTATTCGTCATTCCTGCAATTGATTAATTGATTAATATTGTACAACCTTAGCATATTGTGAGTTTTTTATTGACTGATCATTCGGATAACTAGTTGTTGTATTATGCTGGTATTTCTAAATATTACAAACCAAGGATAAGTTATTTTAGCAGTTTGTTTTATTTTGCTTTTAGCTTCAAAGTGCCAACGCCGTGTTGCACCTGGACTTCAGGACTTAGTTGTATAGGGATTGTTTTCACATCCATGCTTGTTGCCGATAAGCCACCAAACTTGCATTGGCTCAAGTTATTATGACATGGACACAGAGTTGTTTTTTATACAACGCACCGACACCGTCAAAGAAGCAGCGCACTGCTGGAAGAGCTCCCTTAATCTTAGCTCGCTCCAAGCCACATAAAACCTTGTCGACGTTTCTTTCAGGCACTGCACTTCAGTTCAAACATAATAATACACTGAAATAAAGAAATAAAGTATGCTTACTATGGCAAAGAAGTAAAAGAACAATAATAATGATAATGAAACTTATAATGAGTTGTGTGTTTGATGTATCAGTTTGCAGAAAGACAACACAACTATATAGCTATAAAAATAACATCTAAAGTCCCTACATAGCAGCTATGACCCAGCAACGGCTATACAAATAATCTCCAACAACCTCCCCCCCCCCCCACCTCCCATTGAAAACATGACACCAACAATAGATATGTCCTCCAAATATCTCAACATTGTGAATGTTATCCAATAACGGCTATAAAGTTCACCTCCAAAATGCCTTTCATTGATACAATGACCCATTTACAGCTACAACATTAACATAAACTCCCTATAAAGCACTAATTTAATTTAAAATTCTATATGGTACAAAAGCATATGGGTCGACCGAACAAAAACTGTACTTGACAAACTACAACGATTACAAAATAAAGCTATTAAAATAATATTAGGAGAACACCATTACTCAAGCCCAGAACAAAAACATGCATAGATAGGAGAATATTCTATGACATAACAAATAGAAATATGCAGCTTAAGGTACTGGGCCTGCTTAATTACACTAATTAGAAATACATTACGCACAAATAAAGATATATTTAAAATGGCAGATAATAGCCATTTCAACTAAAAGAAGCATATACACAAAGGATCGTTATATTATGACAAGACAAAATAGGACTAACAGATGACCAATGAACACATTGTGTTAATCCGCTCAATGTAGTCATCAAACCAATTAACATTAAATCAAATTAAGTAGACATACTCGATAAGACAGATCATCACCTTAGCAGTGAAGCTACCGCTACACACATTCACATCTACACTGACTGTAGCAAGAATGCAAACAAAAATATCATAGGGGAAGGAGTAATTATAAATGAAATCAAAATAATCATTAACAAAATTAAACTAGACAGTAAGCATTCTGTATTTAGATGCGGACTATTTGGATGGGGTGGGATTTGTCGGCATTTTTATGCCGCTACTGTGTAGCGACATTTCTATCATTATAGCTCTACCTCTTGAGCTATTGCGATCAGTACGGACTATTGGCTATTAGTACCAATAAAATGTGGTCAAATAGAACAAAATCGATCAAGAAAAAGATTGACCCCGACTCTCTTAGTTCTTTACGAGCGTTTCAAATGGTAAACGGAATTTTGACCAACGTACGTTTGCCCCCGGACGTTTCCCCCCCCCCCCCACTATATGTGCAACACGGATGTTTGCCCGCCCCCTACATATAAAGACCGGACACCGGACGGTTGCCCCCACCCCGCACAGCCTCCGAGACTCCCCATTAAATTTAAGGCCGGACATTCCCCCCTCGCCCCCCCCCTACCCCCCCCCCCCACAACACACACTCCATTAGAATTTCTCATTATGCCGCGAAGATAAATCGTCAATAACGTTCCATATTTTTTCATAGCACACGCCATTCACGTGAACTAACCAAAGATTCCATAGGCAGAATCTCAACTCGGCGATCAATTTAATTTGGATCCCAATATATTTACATATATGATTGCAAGGAAATTTAATAGCAAATACTTAGGCAATACAAGGTGTAGCCTCTCGTATAATGTTAAATATATGTCTGAAGGAAACATACACCTACATTATGGCACACTATAATAAGAAAGCGGATAATATATTAAAAAACTATAAAATACTAGACGAATTATGAATATGAGAAGAAACATCCCGAGGTCAAAATTTATCTTAACGCTCGATATAAGATCTGTACGCGTTTAAGAATAAGAGCGAGCTACCTAGAAAACGAATATACAGCTATTCCGATAAACTGCCCACACTGTAACACTTCATCACGTACTATTCGGCTGTGGACAACACGCAACAGGAAACTTGAGCTAATTACATGCCTTCTTATAAACAAAAGTATATTTTCACTACAAAGAATGCCTTGACTATTCCAGCTTGCGGAAAAAGCAGAGATCATGGCAAAATGTATTGTCTGGAGGAAATTAACTACATTGAATTCAGTTAATATAATTATCATATTTACAATGAAATCACTGTGATTTTCTTGCAAGAGCATATACCAGAATAAGCCAAATGCGCTTTAGTCACATAATAAAAAGCATTAAATTTAAAGATATCCAATTAAATTTCCAAATCAAACTTAACCTTTACATCTTTTCTTATACATGTTAACACAAAAAGATGGCATACGAGAACTACATAAACAAATTCAACCACGCGACTGCATTGGATAAAATAAAATATTTCGGGCAAAACATGTGTAAACCACAGTTAAGCAATACTACCACTTTAATTTTAAAACCTGAATTATTGTTTTAATTACGGAAAATAATGCACATTTTTTATATTCTGAATCCTTGCCTTGCCTAAATATGAAGAATTGGAATTCTTGCTAAAGTAGACATCGAGGTCAGTGCAGATGGCGTGCATAAGCTGAAATATGAGTGGTCGCGTGGCTTTCATACTTTATATATGTTTAATGATGATTGTGGCGTTATGGTTAACTGTTCACCCATGTTTGTGACATCAATTAACAGAATTCCGTGATATCTATTCAGGTAACAATGATTTATTTTGTAGTTTAGTGAAAATATTGTTGGTCCAAACAGTCGGATACCTTCTTTAAACGGGTACATAAACTACACACTAAGGGCCCATTTTAGACCATTCTTCAGGCAAGTTAGTTTAAATTCATGCATCGGCAACATGGAGGGGTCACGATGAAATCCGAAAGGACGTGCTGACCCTTATTAAACTAGTTCCAACCAACCAAACAACCAACCGACATACTAGTTGTTGCTGTTTAATGGCTCGTCAAAGGAGTTCTGTTCCTAAGCCATGTCCTAAAATCTGTTTAAGGTTCAGCACTTGTATTATCATGCCCTGATGAATATTTTAGTTTTTGTTGAAATTTGCCCGGCGTCAAAAGTTGCGATGTTAGTGTTTTTATTTGCTTATTTAGAAGAAAAGACTCCATGGATTCGCAGTATGTGTATTTTGTCCATAGTTTTACGTTTTACTAAATTTATATAAGGAATTAGGATTTACGCGGCAGTATCTTTACATTAATATTGTTAAAGTAGTTGTCAATTGTATGTCCCGCCAAATCTGAAATCAGCCAGTTCGGACCCGCCATAGGATTATTCTAAAGTAGTGCTAGTTACACGGATGTATTAAAAAGATACAGTACGGGAACAGAGTGTAAGAAGATAAGGTTTGAATTGCAATTCAATTAATTTAAATATAATTCTTTATTCTTAAGAGAATTAAATGTGTTTGAATGTATTTAATGTCTTCTAGGTATTCAAGTGTTGTATGTTTATTAATTATACCTTATCCGCTGGTACATATATCAAATACACTTTAGTTACCGAAACGAGTCGGTCATGTGTGAATAATAGAGCTCGTTGTAGATAATCTCTTGCTAGTGTGTGTTGTCTTAACCAAAACAACACGGGGTTTAAGGATTTCTCTAGGTCACAGTGGGGACAGTCCTGGGTGAATTTGCATTCGTCACAAATGTAGCTTGCTCCTAGTAATAATTGCGTGTAAAACAACAATCCCAAACTAATAATATAGTGGCAGTAAATTTTTACCTTAGAGTCCTACCACCATGTTTGAGGTTATGCGATATCTTGAACTCAGTAAACTTATTTACTGCGTTCATGTTGTGCTCTGATAAAATCATAGCTCTTTTTACATGGCTTGCTATCCACACTAGCTTTATAAAGGCATTGGGTTATTTTGATAGTTGTATAGTTCTAGGATCATCTCAATTGATAGACTGTAAAGAAAGCATTTAAAGAGTATGCGTTTAGAATGTGTTTGTGAATATACTTTTTCTTACCCATCATGAAGCCTTTTGCAAAGGGTAGCTTTCTCATGTACAGATAGAGTGTCTGCTAACTCGCATGATTTTGTAATGATTAAATGTAATATCATTTTCCGTTATTGCTCCAAGTGTATTCTTTTCAGTATCTATACTGCCTTCAATGCGCATGTTGATGTGTGCTAGTGATTGATTTATATGATGAAAGGAGAGTGTGTTACTGGCTTCGGTATCCTAAAAACGATTTACTTATTTCGTTATCAGAGGAAATTGATTTAAGAACAGAACAATTAACACCTCCGGACAATCCGCTATACTAAGGGATTATTACAATTAACAAAACTAATAATACTTACTATGGACCATTTCGTTAATAGATGAAATCGATTTAAGAACAGAACAATTAACACCTCCGGTCAACACGCTGTACACAGGGGTCAAACCAGGCTAAAAATCCTACTTCTTTTAAGATATGTGGTGTCAAAAAGTGTCAACAATTGACCTTACGCCGAGTTGATTGACAGCTGCAGCTGCCAGATTCTGGCCATACAGAGCGCAGCATTTAGTCACGTGATTCTGTTGTTTTTCGGTCGCCATTTTCCTTGGACATTCGAACTCCGAACGCTTGTCAAAATTTCCGGATTGTTTTAGACAATTCTGCGTGAAGTGACGTAGAAAAGATGGTGAAAAGGTGTCAATGGGGTCTTTGTGACTCCGACAGTCGTTACCCTGAGCGTTTATTAGGTGGCATAGTATTTATTCCGTTCCCGAAGCCGAAAAGAAACTTGGAAAAGTGCAAAAGATGGATCCGAGCTTGCAATCGCGAACATCATCAGCTCAACATACAAAAGATAGACGGGAATTACAGTTTATACGTTTGTTCAAAGGTTAGTTTTTTTAAAACTGTTTTAATATCTATACTTAGTTAGTCTTTTTAGTATAATCAGCTTATTTGACTATGGCAGCGTCACACTGGTCTCCCGATGGTCTTATCATTATGACACGATTTGGGGAATTTATTTCCAAATATTTTTTGTCCAGAATTAAATTAGAAAGTTACTTTTCACAACTTTTAAATATTTACGTATTTTTATGGAAATCATGCCATTATTCTTAACTTATTGATAAGCAGTCGTTGTTCAGCCTCTTTTCAATCCTTTTCATGAAACTTCCGTTGACAACAGAGATGCAATAAACATTTACCCAGCGTGGTGTTTGAACCCACAACATGTTTGAACCCACAACATCCTGCTCTGGAGTCAGGTGCTCTACCAACTGAGCTACCTAGGCTGACTCTTGGTAGAGCTCATTCCCCCCCCCCCCCGCCTCTTTGACCTTTTGGAGCCAGGCATCAACTGGCCAGAACCACCAGATTCTAGTCCAACTGAGACTCTCAGGCTGACATCTTAAGGGAGAGCTGATATTCAACACATTTATTTATAAGCCATAGTGCCTCTCAGTTTTTTTTATATTTAAATCACATATTTTTAAACCAGTCCCAAAAATTGATATTATATTTTTCAATTATATTCAAATACATGTATATGAAATAAATATTTATTTTTATTTCAGCACTTTCCTGAAGGAAAACCAACTGAAGAAAATCCTGATCCATTGCCAGCCGATAAATTTGCCTCAACACAAACCAGGACCCCTTTAAGGAGACCACCAAAGCAACGGGCAGAAGTTGGGTCAACGAAAAGAAGACGGGTACAATTAGAAGAAATGTATGCATTTTTCATTGTTTATTACTATTACAATTACTGTTAACAATATTGAAACAGAATTATTGTTACATTTAATAACATACATTTTGGACTTAAAACAAAATATATAAAAAAACTTTAGCTATAAATTAAAATAAAACAAGACTGTAAAAAACAACCAAATATATGCAAGACTACAACAATATGTAAGAAAATCGTGTATAGTGGATTATATCCATTCTTGCTGTATTAACATTGCAGAAATAAATTTTATCTAATCATCTATTAATGTATCCCTTAATCTTTGGGCACTTGCATTGTACTTACATGTATGTAACTTGTAATTGATTGTATTGGTGGCATAAAAGAGGTTTTGTAAGTAAAGATAAAAATGTAACTGAATTAATTGTCAATTAATTCTTTTAAATATCTGGTAAACTATTATATGTTTATTCTTTCAGTAGCGAAAACATACCACCAGTCACTGCTGAGGCTTCCATTGGATCATTACAAGATGTCAGAATACAAACAGATTCACATCCAGGTATTATAAACATGAAATGTCTTAACAAGAATATCTTGCATTGCTTCTTGGTCACAGTACACTCTTATAATGCAGAGGTCCTTTCGAGTGTATGTAACAAACTCGCACCATTTAGCCTCGATACGAGTAATTGCCCCTGAACTTGCTAATAATAATTGTGGCCCTTTTTCACACAAACCATTCCATTCTCTTCATGTAGATGAAAGTCTCTTTCATCTAATATGCATTTTACTAATGCTTTGGCAATGGTCAGGTCCCTGCACCAAAATGGGCACTTTATTTCCGTAATACTGGTCTCATTATGAGTGCAAACTCTTCTGTCTGGTGATGCTGCGATATAGGGAAATATTGGAATAATCATGAGTCCACAGTCATAAACATGAAAACCTGTCTTTTTCTGATACATGTTAGCAGCAACAGCCTCATTAGTTGTTCCATAATCTGTAGCGGTAGTTTTTATGCCACTGCCTTTTGTGATGTTCTCATGAATTTCGAAGTTACTTCTGCCTTCCTCTTCATAACTCTACCAAAGTTTGAAGAAGGTATTCGTTTCCTTCTCTCCTCTATCCAAAGTTGACAACCTGCCTGTTTCCTTGTATTTTTTTCTACATGTAATGATTGGTCTGTGTTACAATTACATTTGTCAGTTTTGTAAAGTCCACTTTGTCGAGATTGTTGACATTTGGTGTGGCTGGGAAGACCCAGTCAGAAGAGCAGGCAAAACCTCTTGATGATGGCTCATTAACGTGATGCAGCAGTGGAAGCTGAAATATAACACAAGTATTTATTTTTCGTTTTGTTTTATTTCACTTTAATATATAGAACTTTTCTCTTTTGCAGAAGTTGATGCAATGGATCTATTAGCTCTTGCTGCTGAGAACCAAAGCCTGAAACAGCGAGTCTGTAATCTTGAAAAACAAGTTGCCCAGGGTGTGCTTCAGTATGAGGAGCTGTTCAGGGAAAATGCTTTGCTAAAGAAGGAATTGGATGAAAAACAAAAGCCAGCCCTGTTTTCTGTTAAAAATGTAAATGAATCAAAAATCAAGAAGAACTTCAAATACTATACTGGTTTTGTTTATAGTCAGTTCCTTTGCATCTTACAATTTCTTGTGCCAAATAAAAATGAACTACCATTTGAAATGACAAAGAAAATAAGTAGTGTAGCAAAGATGAAAGTGGAAGACTAGCTTTTGCTAGTACTTATAAAACTGCGACTGAACTTACAATTTCACCACCTTGGAAATTTATTCAGTTTGTCATCACAAGACACAGGTGCTATTTTTAGACAGGGGATTAACTTTATGTTTTATCGTTTTGGTGAAGTGCCTATTTGGCCAGCACGCTCAAAAATAATTGACATGATGCCGAAGCAATTCAGGGAAGACTTTCTAAGAACTTTTATCATTTTGGATGGAACCGAAATTAAGATCGAACGACCATCATCTTTGCGAACACAAAGCCAAACGTACAGTGACTACAAGTCTTGCACAACATTAAAAGGGCTTGTTGGAGTAGACCCACGGGGGTCATTTACCTTTATTTCAATGCTCTACTCTGGATCTATCTCTGATAATGACATTACCAAACAGTGTGGACTTCTGAATATGTTGAAAGAACTGATAGATTGTGGGCGTCTGGAAAAAGGTGATGGTGTTATGGTTGACAAAGGGTTTTTAATTAAACCTGAAATTGAGGCACTTGGTCTAGAACTAATAATCCCACCTTTTGCGTCTTGTTCTGAACAAATGCCCGCAGCGGATATATCTTTGACAAGAAAAATTGCTAAACATCGAGTGCATGTTGAACGAGCCATATCTCGAGTAAAGACGTTCAAAAAAGTGGACCATAAAATGGAACTTAACCTTTTTCCTTGTGTTAACCAAATATGGTTTTGTTGCTGTTTTTAACAGGTTTCATGCCACTACTTATACAAGATAATACTCTTCATTAATCTGCATATGTTGTATAAAACACAGTATTACCTGATGTGCAAGGGTGCAGCTAACATCTATAGGACCAACATCTGTCTCTGTTGATTGTTGATGGTTTACATGCCAGATAACCTAGTGGTGTATTGTTCATTGACTGTAGCCGTTCTTTGTCACTATCCAGTAGCTGTACTTTCCTGAAACAAATGTGATGTGTTTAAATTATGTTTACTCTGTGATATATGTTAAGCAATGCAATTTAAATAACAAGTATTTTAATCGAAATCTCTATTGACAATCTGATCTTGTCATATTTTTGTACTGTTATACTATACATATTGGTAAAAGATTTCAAATATATGCACTATCTGTTGTTCATAATATTAACTACTTTCATTGAATACAGATGACTAAATTTATCACTTTTATTTCTTATACATTACCCCACCAAAATTCATTTCATATATGTGATTTGTCCAGTTATAAGTATAACCTGGAATTATGTTGAATGTGTTGTAAATCTATAAATGATATTAGAAAGGGAATTTAAGTTAAGGTTATAAAATTCTTTAACCTTTATGTAACAATGTATATAATTAGTTCAATATTATGAATTTTCCAGCAATGTTTGGTTCTGTGCAGCAACATTATCATTAAAGCACAGGGGCACTTACAAAATGTACGAGGTGCCAATTTACTAAACCTGGCTGGTCCATAAATACTGTCACTGACATTCACTACCAACATCTGAAGTCTTTGGTTAGACAAGCAATGGATCGAACCTGCAACCTCCCATCCAAAAGCAGATGCTATATCGCAAGCTTTTGTCTATATTTAGACATTCATGCAATAACTCTAAAGTGGAAATTTTATGAAAGTAAAGGAGCATCATCATAATTGCTAGAGGTAAAAAGGAAGCCACAATGTTCCTTAAGAATAATCGGTGTTTTGTGTCTAGTGCATAGTATAGGATAAATGGTATACCTGTTGTCTATAAATACTGGAGTTATTGGTTGCCTTTTTCTTGACACAGGCTCTGAGAGAATTTTGGTCCCACGTGGCTTATCCCATTTGTTGCAGCTTTGAGGTGCATGCTGGCTGGCTTGGAATGTCAGTCAGACCCTCGGTCAACCAATCCGTCAGCTTAAGGATGACAGCTAACACATGTGAACACTCTCCTGAAATCCTGATTTAAAAATGGAACATATATAGATATCCATAGTATATACTAAAATATAGTGCTAAAATATGGTGCTAAGGTTATTAATTTATGGTGGTATGGATATATCAATGGACACAAATTGTAGCTGCTTAAAGCCTGGGATAATTATTAATAATAACTTTAATTTCATTTACGTTAAAAAATCTTTATATCATTCACAAAAGATGGCATTTTTAAGTAATAAGACATTAGTACATTTATTGCGTGATTTGTGTACGACATGACACGAGGCCGATAATAGTTTTGAAAATAAAGCAGCAGTGACTACAATATTCATAATAAAGACTTTACTTCAGTTTATAACTTCTTATATAAATATATTTAAAGTATATAACGATGTTAACTCATTGTAAGTAAAAAGTAGTTACCCTGATTTGCACGAACAATATGCATCTGTCACCGACGTCTGCGAAATGTGATGTGTACTCGATGCGGCTTTTCACTCTTGCGTTGTGATCGAAACACACTAGAATTTACATCAATTTCTAAGGCAGATCTGCGAAAAAGCTGCACTGAATGAATGTATTCTTTGGCGGAGAGACGATCGTTTTGGCATACAATGCTCTCCGAAATCGGCTGGTAAGTCTCGTATACAGGCCGCCATGTCAACTATTTGTGTTTACCAGATGTCCAAGGTTTTTCGCTTACTGGTCACGTGACTCAGTGGGCGGAGCGATCTACTCGCTAGCGTAACGTCAATTAATTGGAATTAACACATATGCCAGTTATTGGCAGGGCGAGAAATGTACGGAAGTTGCGAGGACATGATGTTCACTGCTTTTTAGGATACAAGCGCATTGTATTGACAAACACATTCAGACCTTAAATGTTTGATCACATCAGTGGCAGAAGAATAGTGGCTTAATAATTGTTTTTTCTAAACTTGGGAACGTACTTTTTATTGATTTTCCGTCGAGCACTAAATTGCTTTTAGGTTTATTTAAATTCACATAAATTTGTATAAAAATACGCGTTTAAAATTATTGGGCGAACATACTATGTCGGTGTACAATTAACTAACGTGTCGGATTATTAGAGATGATTCCACACGGTCCCATTATTTATTACCAATGTCCATTGTGTATGAGCCGTATCATTCGAATCCCATTTTAGAATCAAATCTCTTTTCCATAACCTGATATAGTGCTAAATTGTCTTATAGCTAGATTGTTTCCAGCTTTATGTTTATTGCATTTATGTCTTACTGTGCTTTATCTACCATAAAATCGTGGGTGGATAACCGGAATCACTACCATAGTTTTAATGATTCTTTTCCCAAACGTCCATTAATATCAAATCTACGCATCTTGTCGTTCAAGTAATAAAAATGTAAACTGCATAAGTGTGCAATGGTAATGAGCGGGAAAATATATACACGGGTATAACACAACAAAGTTTCGAAAATTAATCGATTGTAAACATTTATTTAAGAGTTGTTGTCAATGTTATTTTAGTTTACTGAATAGGCGCGTCGGTTACAACAAATATACAGAAATTGTCAGATGCGTTAAATCTATTCGAAATTTTAATATTTGGGTGTCTCCTCAATAGTAAAAGGGACTGGACAGCATACTGGAATTTGGAAAGTCAAACTCTAATTAATAAAGTTTTCTTGTATAAATGATTGCAGTATGTAGAATTTCTATTTTTCCCTCGTTTTACAAGGAAAGTAATAGTAAAAACAAAACAGCTGTATTCTTTTTTAATGTTTAAACTGGGAAAGGTCAATATTATACTTCAAAGTCAAATCTAGTTTCCTCCTGAATATCGGACCAATACAACGTCCCAATCCACATTTTAAAATGTAAATAATTTCTTTAAAGTTTATCAGACTGCATTAAAACTTTGAGGAATATCACTTAAATATTTAAGTAACAGACTCCAGGAAATAAATTGTTTTTACAACAGGTACTTTGCTAGTTCCGCGATTGACATGCATTTCTTGTTCTGTGCGTGTCATTTGTTATCTAGCAAATAATGAACATTCAAAACTACACAAATTTAATCTGTGGGTGTGGGTCCTGACACATTGGAAAAACAACTTGTATACCACACCTGAATCGATAATAATGGTTAGAATGTCATTGGAAGAAAGAGGGGGTCGATACGACAAGTAAGTTAAACCACGTTCACTTATTTATTTACCCTAAATTATTCAGTATTTGTTTTACATCTTCAACATACTACATTTAATTTTCACGGACAGTTACCAAACATCAACAAATTGGTAAGTTTTTGTTTTGCTATTAATTCCAGGTTGCAAGACTATTTAAGCGAGACGCTTAGACCATTGGTAACTAGATGGCAAAGTTTGCTCGTACAAACTCAGTTGCCGACTAGGCAAGACAGCCCCGTCGACGTGTAACGACCAGCCATCAAGACGGGCTCATTCAGCAACTACATGTTCGTCAACGTTTTCGGCCAGCAACGCTAACTGCCAATAGAACAATGGGTACGCACAACCGCCCAATATCAGCTCAGACTGACCATCGACGTTTTCGTGAGCGCGGGATAAGCTGTAGGCGTCATAAAAATGGTATTGTTTTTTTTTTTAGCAGACAATCATCGACAGCAGCGGCTTCGCTGGAGTAGACGTCATATAAGATATCGACAGGCTGATTGGGCTAATGTGCTGTTCACTGACGAGAGTAGTTTTTCTCTCCATTGCAACGACGGTTGAGCAAAATGCTACGGACGTAGAGGGGAAAGCTCTGATGCCGTCAACGTCATTCAACGTGACAGATACCTGGAAGGTTCTGTTATGATTTCGGCAGGCATTTCACTCAATACCAAAACACAAGCAGTAGTTATTGATGGACGACTGAATGCTCGATTCGAATATTTTATAATTTTTATTTCACTTTTGTTTAGTTCCAGTGAAAATTTCTTTAGTTGACAGAAGTGTCTCCCAGCGACTTAAGACGCTAGCGATATGTGATAGCGCTCGCTCTAAGATAGAGGGGGTGGATCATGTCTCCTGATAACGAATTGCCATCTGGTAAACAGCATGAAATCGCGCACAGCTCCTTCTCTGCCCCCTCTCCCACTTAGACCCAGTCATATCACCCACATCACCATACAGCTGTGGAAACAGTTGCCAAAGTCAATAAACTTAGCTACAGCAGTTACGTAACACTGACTCTACCCAGCTTCGGCCGGGATAATGTGTAATAAATACCTTATATAAGGCTATACTTATTGATAACAGTCCACCAGAACTTTTTTTTTGGAAAGCACAACTAGATCACTGTCAAACAAAATGTAATTTTATCTATCACTTTCTGTTTTTGTCACTCTACTTCATACTTGTTATTTTAGTCCTATACAATACCGCGACATCTGTAATTTTTCGTCACCGCGATTTTCTGTTCTCTGTTTTTGCTTCGTTCTCTCCGAATAACAAAAATGTAAATCTACATACTTTTAATTGATCGTCATTGGTTTACTTAACACACTTAAAACTTACAACCTTACAATTTTAATAGTTCTATAATTAATAATTTATATATATATATATATATATATATATATATATATATATATATATATATATATATATATATATATATATATTGGTTGGTACTTCATCAATTTATCAACAGTCAGGTTATCTTGACACTAGCCAATCACAGTAATTGTCGTCATCAAATGGCTTCGTTTACCTTCACCTTTCACCCATAGGCATATGGCGAGCAGGTTCGTAATTGTCACTTGTGTATTGGTAACTAAATGTCTCTAATTGACATGTTATGGCTTAGGATTAACGCCCTTAGCGATATCAGCCAATCACAATTAAACACCAATTCGACCACCAACCAATCAAGATCGTTAATTGGCGGTACACTTGCGCGATTCCCCTTCACAAAACCTTCGTGGTTTTGCCTAATTGTCTTACTGTCGATCCAGTATCACCCGCATTTTGTCCTTTTTAAAATGCCTCCTTTAATCATTAATGTATTTCATAAGATTAGTTCACAAAACATAATTGACTGTTTGTTGTTATACATTGTATGTGGTTAGTAGAGTAAAATATTAAAATTGTGAGCTATTTTGCATGTGTTCTACAGTTTCATCTAATAAAATTATGATATGGTTTTATTTAATCGATATGTTAACATTAAAAGGAGCCCTTTTAATACGTCGTATGTTAATACAAATAAGTAATTAATTACGCAAAAAACGAAGTACAACACGTAACAAAAAGACACCCAAGTTTAAGGTGACTAATTGATAGTGTATATATTATAAGGGACTTTGCAGGTCATCTTAACATTGATTGGTTGCAATATAGTTTTATAAGAGTTTCAATAATAAAATTAATAATAATAATAATAATAATAATAATAATAATAATAATAATAATAATAATAATAATAATAATAATAATAATTGTTAAGTAACAACGACATTGTTTACGCATTTACTGGCATTCTTCACTGACATTATTTTCTTGCAAATTACAGCTGACCAAGTAAAGAAACACCCCGTCTTGTCCTTCACTATACACAGGATCATGGCTGATTGATAATATTGCCGTTTGTATTTCAAAAAGAAGAAATCGTTGTTTTAAAATTAAATGCTATGCTAAAATCATAGATCTACCGCCGCTTCTGCATAAAGTAAGGCTAGCAATGCAAACTGAGGCCAGAAATAATTATTTTACATTGAATAAACACATTGAATGTAATGGAAAATTACCGTGTTATGTGCCACTATGATATACATTCGTTCCGAATATTCGAATATGATTGGAATACACGTTACGAATATTCGAATATCGTTTTGGGATTCGATTTACATCCCTAAAATATACACCTCTGTCGGCTGTAATGCTTTGGGTCGCTTTGCACAATAAACCACATATTCATACCTATTACGTTGCACTAGTTGGCTCTCTAGATAAATAGTATTACTTTAATCAATATTTTGTATTTACCAACAATAGAAACTGTAGTGTCAGTTGTCGTTTTTTTTTTTATTTAGAGCAGAACAAAAATAGTGTTCAGCTAAAGAAATTGACGAGATAATGCAATAAATTCTGCATCATGTTTAGCATCATAATACATCAACAACGTACATTACAAACAAGATGAGCAATTGGTGTGAATAATAATTTACAGAACAAACGCTTAAAAAACTAATATTATTTGACCTAGCATTAGCATTAGCATTAGCATTGACAAAACAAAGACGAGTAATCCATTTAAACATTATAAATATCGTAGAAAACGATTGAACATTTTATAAATGACATTAATTAAATACATATATATGCTTCTGACCATTATCATTTAATAGGATTAATAATCTGGTAAATTTGTCATTTTGCTGGCTTTGCTTGTTTGCTTTTGTCTAGAGGTAGATTAAATTTAAATATCTGTGGAAATGTTGATAGGACCATTTTTATTTACATATAAATCATCTCATGTAACCGACTTTGACATATACCCGATAATTCTAGTCGACCTTTCTTTAAATTCGCTGCAAAGAAAGTCCGTCTTCTTTACGTTTGAACTCTTAAGACAAGTTAGGCCAAAACTACTAGCCATTCTAGAACAGGTTTCTGAATTAGAATTGTTCGAGTGGTGTTTTGACCATTTCAAGCTGCACAAATGTAAAATGGATAAATTAGTGTACATCAATATGATATACCATAGTAATAATAGAAAACCACTACTCTCGTATAGCGGATAAGGAAATATCACAGATCCATCTTTTTAAAATTGTAAATTTTCATGCAGAAGTTTCAGACAGTTTCGGCGCGAAGATTTTATCTCCAACATGCAAGATATCAAAATAATTATTCGTACCAAGAAAGAACACGCTGACCTGCATATCAACCAAATATACGACCAATTTGATAAAGATATCGTGTCAGTAATCGACAGACATGAACCACTAAAACAGGATAATATAAAGCAAACCAGTTACATTACATGAACAGAGCCCTCAAGACGAAAATTATGTTTCATCAGTTTCAAAAAGGTAGTAATTGCTAAATGTTGGATAACTATAGACAACAACAACAAAAACACGTTAATATATTGAAAGGGGTGAATGTGGGCCTACGTGTACAAATTTACGTGCACAATTAAACCTTATTTATTAAAAAAATCTACTGGAAATCAAAAGAAAATCATTCTCACTGATAAGACAATTTCGAAAACCGAACTAGTTTAAATTCCTATTTTGTGAACGTGGCAAAAGCTATTGGGAATACCCCTTCTTTTATACCGCGACACACCCAATCTTATTAAAAATCAGAGACAGGCATATCACAAAAAACGTATTTAATTTCTCGAAGTAAACGAGGTCTCTTTCCGTAAAATATTTAAGGTTTTAATTTTAATAGAAGTCGACATGTGAAATGCCTTTGTTCTGTGCCTTTTCGGAGTTTGGTATATGTTGCAATACTCATAGGACTTTGTCATATATTCTTTTTTTAAGAAAGTATCGACAGAGCTATTGCAAAGACTTAATTCATTTCTCAGTTCTAGTAAATACCACACTTTAATCAGGCGTTTTCAACAGGTTCAGCGTAGCACAAGTTATCCCTTTGTTCAACAAGGATGACTCATCAGCCAAATCAAATAACAGCCCAATTAGTGTGCTACCAATACCTGTGAAGATCTTTGAAAAAAAACCTCCTTTCTCAGCTGTCGGAACATTGTATTGATAGTTGTTTTTGTGCGTTTCGTAAAGGTCATAGATATCAAACAAACTTACTTAGACCGTTGGAAGAATGGACTTGTGCACTAGACAAAAAACAACAACAACAAAAACAACTTACGTTGCAGCTATACTTATGGATATGTCAAAGGCTTTAGATTGTTTGCCCGATCAAATTTCGTTATCTAGACTATACTGTTCTACCTTTCTGTCGGAAAGCTAAATGAATATTAGCTAGTTATGTCCAAGTAAGCAACGAATGAAAATCGGTGAAACAGTCAGTAGCTGGGCAGAAATGACTAAAGGTGCTCCGCGGCAAATCATTCTTAGACCATTATTTTTAGTGTTTTCATAAAACATCGTCCATTTTAATAACACATGTACTAACTAAACAATGCAGATAAAAACATTTCACACCCCAAACTTTCAAAGTTGCTTGGTGTTCATATTGACTTAAAATTATCATTTGACGCTATATCCAACTTAAAAAGCAGTCGTGCAGCTGAATATCCTAACAGAACTTGCAAACAATGCATCATTCGAATAGACTTCCGGTTTTTCATTCATTTATACTCTCAAAATTGAATATTTTCTCCTTAGCAAGGCAGGTTTGTTCAATAGCCCATACAAGAAAAACAAAGCTTTAAGTTGTGCGTACGCTGACTACAAAATATTGTATGAAGAAATGTTGGCAAAAGCAAAACTTCCAGCTCTTTAATTCGAAGATATCAATGTATATAGAATCTTTCAAAGTTATTAACAATTTGGCACATCCTTTATCACATGATATGGCTATAAAGAAAAGAAATAAATACAGTTTTAGATATATTTCAATATTATGCATGTTCCAAGCGTAAACACGACAATCTATGGACTCCCAAAAACGTCTAGACAGTGGACAGATTTTACTACTTATACGTTTAAAACTCAGAATATTTTGTTGTATAGTAAAGATTGTAAATGTTCCAATTGTCTCAAAATTAAGCCTGTAGATTAGTTAAAAATGATATTGTTACGGTAAATTTTATTTATATGATATTTATGCTATTGATACTTATTGAAATCTTGCCGACTCAAAACAAATATTAATCTATCCTTTACCAATATTATTATGGTGCAATATTACCTACTTCATCGATAATTATCATTACAATGTAGGTCTAGCGTGTTTGTTTTTGTCGGTATACAAACTCCAAAGTTATGTGCAATACATTGATTTTTATGAATCATAATTTACATAAGAAAGGATAATCAAAAATACTGGCCGTTATAGAGATCGACGTTTTACCTGCATTTCATATGATAGTAGTAACGGTAATAGATCCAATGTCACCATTTTTTTTGTTGACGCTTATATCTGCTTTCCTGACTACATAATCCCTACTTCACACCTTTCCCACAGCTCATGTTGTCATCGAGTCTAGAAGCATTATCAAATTAAAGACATATTTTCAGGAACATATTCACCACAGTGGACCTATCTATGTTGCATTTATGACATACATCGTGTACAAATTGTGCATTGCTTAACACACGACGTATATTGCATAGTACTTTTGCGCCCACAATTTCTACGCATAAAGCTACGCCAGACGATGTTTAAAAAGACAATTGAAGAGATCTGTTTAAACATTAACTCAAGAAGTTATTTTTTTAACTCTGATTGTTTATTGACAGTTTATTTTTAACCGTGATTAAAACTATAACTTTTGTCGGGTCTTTTGCAGAAAGTCCACATTAGAACTTCCCAATTTTTGTCCATAAGACATGGATGCATATAGTATCAATAATATTTGATTAAGTGTCTCAAAATGTAAACGCGTATATAAATACGCGGAGTTCGTATGTTTGTCTTTTGATCACTCCCTGTTGTTCAAAACTCTGATTGTTGGCACTGATAAGTTTTTGCTTGCCTCTTTCAATAGGGACCAAGACAATCAACACATTCTCAGCCATTTATGTTTTTACCCACGCAATAGAGATGTAAGTAGGTGCAGCGTTGTTGTTTTTTCTGTGATATTAAAAAATCAACATGCTGGATGGTTTGTTCAACATTTATCTTGATGCTCCATATTGTCTGAAAACGGACACATCAAACTTACACAGTATTATATTGTAAGCGGATTCCAAAATTTGAAATTTTGGATGTGTGTATTCATTTTAGTTATTTTAATTCTTCTTTGTAATAGTCAATAAAATAATTTATTCCAATGTATTATTATGTTTTAACTGACGTGTCTTGCCTGAACAGAGCCATCGCTAAGGTTGTATACGCCAAGGAGCGAGCCAAGATTAAGGGAGGTCTTCCAGCTGACTTGCAGTGCGCCGCTGGGTTCATCTGAACATAAGTATTCGGATTTCCCTGCCAATAATCAGCTGGAAGGCGCCTATGTGACAAGATTGTGTCGGCGCACAGTACCTACAAACAACTTTGTATCCATGATATAACAAAACGAGACATTGCAAGTTTAGAGGCTCATCGGCAAAAAGCATGGGTGTGAAAACAATCCATAGAAAACTAGTTCTTGAAGTATTGGATGCTACTAGGCATTAGCACAAATTGCTAAATATAAATGGCCAGTTGATTTGTAAAACAGACAGAGCAACATACTGCAATAACTGTCTGTCAAAATGATCAGACAATTAGGAACTTATGCTAAGGTTGTGCAAGATAAATCAATTGCAGGAAAGACCGTTATTTGTAAGTACGAAAGTCGTTGAAGCGATACGCATAAAAGCTAAAATGTGATTGTCTGATTCTCTGGTCAGGGAGAGCGCGTTTTCCAAGATGTAGTTTCATAGACGTTATCGCTGGAATCTCTGGTGGCTCTCGGCAGGGTTTTATTCAATTTTCATTTAGTAAATGGCAACAATTAGTATACAAAGTGCCATTTCATTTGTTATTGTATCTTTATGTCGTATATTTTCTCATATTTCTTCCGTTGATAACATGCCGCTATAGACCTTCTCTGGATCGACCCTTTGGGAATTAAAAACCTATACTTTTCTAGAAGCGATACCATTGTTGCTTATAAACTTACATGCCTGAGTAGTTTCTAGAACAACTTATATTTGTTTTGGTCCTAGAATGATTGTTTGTGTTTCATCATTTCATTTCTAGACATTGATGAATAATGCCTTTACGGCCCATGTTTGCCATTGTATAGTACTTTTTGTGGAACATAGGTGATTTTACTGCAATATTTTAAGAAAGATAATAAGGAATATGCTTCTAGAAAGGGAATTAATTTTGTCTAGTGGAAGTGGTCATGCAAGAGTTTTCTTTCTTGTTTATGATAATAAGGGCGAACATTTCATTCTCACTTAGTAAATGCATGTATATATGTTGTCAGAAAGATATGTAGTAAATGTTTATTATTTCTCTAACTATAAAGGAAGGTTGTCATTGGTTGATGGTAAGTGATTTATTTATACAAGTAAGATCAACATACCGTATTTTAGTGTTGTTCGGACTTTAGGAACAGTTTTCTTGTCTTGTTCAGTTAATCGTAATTAACGTCATTAACGTTGTTGCTTCAAAATGTGGTCGTCATCAATTCGGCATCGTCAATAACATCACCACTCCAATAAATTGTTTGTACAATGATTTTCAGGTGATCTTCATGTTGTCTTTAAACATATATGTTCTCACATCATCAAACACTATTATGTCAGTGCCAAGATGTAAATAAACACTTAATTATGGACGATTTGTCAGAACATATTTCCTGTTCCAGACGTATTAATAAAATAGGAACCGAGCCGGAAGACACGAATTTCCCGCACCAAGTAAACAAGTTGTTATCATCTTCTATAATTGTACAATTGGACATGGATCCCTATGGTATCGAGCAATTGATTAAGTAATTGTACTAGGACAATACATTATTGATCATTTAAGGATGCAGCACTGTTAATTTGAAGTAGGCAGACAGGTAAATTCTTTTCTAGCCTCCGTTTTCGTTCTCTCCCCTTTTCCACATGGAAGCATTAAAGCATTGTAAACAATATTTACGTGTGGGATAAGAACGGAAGAAAAAAAAACATATTAAGGGATAATATAGCCATAAACAATCTGGACATCTCGAGTACCATCTCGAAAAAATAGTATGTCTGTGTCTGATTATAATATGATACAAGTTGAACGCACTTAGTATACAAAGTGCCATTTCATTTGTTATTGTATCTTTATGTCGTATATTTTCTCATATTTCTTCCGTTGATAACATGCCGCTATAGACCTTCTCTGCATCGACCCTTTGGGAATTAAAAACCTATACTTTTCTAGAAGCGATACCATTGTTGCTTATAAACTTACATGCTGTTGAAAAACAAACGAAGTTGTTCCACCAGTGGTTGACGGCTGATCATACTTCAAACTTTTCTTTTCGTCATTGTATTATGTGGCTTGGAACATGCAGTCTTTACAACACTTTGCACGATAGTAGTAGACATGTGCCTGTTATCCACGTGTGTCCAGCCTGCCAAATGCTACTGTTCATGAAGGAGTTAGTTGGTAAACCGTGTTTCAACAGGTCAGCGAGTTATTCTTAGGAACATTTGGGGAAAGAATTTGTTGTAGAAAACTAATTAAGAACGATCAGCCTGTCCGACATGCGCCGTCTCAAGTAATGTCGCCTGGTTGTTGGCGAGTCTTACTGGTGGAGGGGAATCGTGGAGAGGAGCAACTCTGTTTTTCGCTATTATCAGCTATTATCAGCGTTGACTCGTTCTTGTTGCAGATGTTTGCCGTTGCACCGTACGCATTGATACTAGCATTGATACTAGCATCTACGAAGATGTGCAATTCCGGTAATACGTCACTGTCATCAGGAAGTTGAAATTGACGTTGAGGCGACCTCTCACGCACGACTGTGTTTAGATCTGCAGCGATATCCGGCCATGTTGAATGGATGTCAGGCGGAAGTCTTAGTTTAAACCTATTTATTTATAGTCGATTGGGAAACAAGTTCTTATATTAATCCCTGACGACTGTCCACTTCCTGGGTAGAACCAGTACTTAGGTACTGAATACCTGGAGCAATGTGCAGTAATTAATCTTGCTCAAGGACTAACATCACGTGGTCAGTTTCGGGGTTCGAACCCGGGACCCTCCGATCCGGTGTCCAACGTCTTAACCACTAGACCACGAACGCTCACAAGGCGGAAGTCTTGCTTATGTTACAGTGATATTTAAACTACCATGAAGACGACACGTTGAAATATGGTGAAATAGGTATGTAGCATATAGGAGTGTGAACTAGTCCGGGACTGAAACCAGTAACAATTTGATAACATTACGAATACTTCCGATTGATCCAACCAGAACTTTGACCCATTGTTTTTTTATCACCCGGCAACATACACCTGGGAAATTTGTAGGTCGTCTTCGAATATCCACCCTTCATGTGCTCGTTTAACACAAAATCACTTTTTCAGCAATTGAACCGTAATGACCGCGGGTCATTTACGATAGGCGCCATTGTAACATATGGATTAACAATTGCAGCCGTCCTTGACATGAACTACGGGCCCTTCTTCAGCAGGGCAAACGGATGGACATACCTACAGACATATCCATTGATAGAAAGGTATGTAGCTAGTTAGTAAGGTAGGTAGGTAGGTAGATAGGTAGGTAGGTAGTTAGGTTGGTAGGTTGGCAGGTAGGTAAGCAGGCAGGCAAGCAGGCAGGCAGGCATGTTGGTAGGTAGATTGGTAGGTAGGTAGGTATGTATGTATGTAGGTAGGTAGGTAGGTAGGTTGGTAGGTTGGTAGGTTGGTAGGTAGGTAGGCAGATAGATAGATAGATAGGTAGGTAGATAGATAGATAGGAAGACTTTCCAAATAGTATTTACAAGAGATAGAAGTATTATTTCTATTAGAAGAACTACACTGAATTATTGATTGTAAATGAATTGAATTTAGAATTAATTCGAACACTCGTTTATATAATATTTCTTCTTCGTTGTATTCACGAAACGGTATTCGTTACAGGCTTTTTACATACATGAATCTGCATTTCATGTATAGTCGTATAAAATATAACCACTTAAACATCTTGTTTAAATAGATTACAATATTAATGTTAAAATTTAAAACATGTCAAAGACACAACACGTATATGCCCCTTCTACATACCAACGTGTCTCTCTACACTTTACACTCTACTACGTTTTCCTACGCAAGATGTCTGACCGCTGGTAGTCAAGGTCATACAGGGTAAATCCTTCATCTTAATGTGTCGCTTAACTCTTGACACTGCCACAAGCGACAATGCCTTCTCTGCCCCGCAACACCCCACTAAAAAAAGAAAAAAAAGATGGGCGTCTTGCAAAGAAGACATATTTGCCTGTATATAAACATGGGATGTAAACGAGTTTATTGACCCTTATAATAACAGTGCTAACTGTTTGTTATTGACCAATAATGATAAATGTTTATTTGTTTGAGTATGTCGTCCCAACATCACTGGTTCAGTTGTTTGGTGTCAACTTTAAGCAGACTTAACACTGACTTCACCATGTATATTTTGCCTTGAATATGTGTCATAGTACAGCAGACAGTCACATTATTATCATTCTGGGCAGACCAGTCATGGAACTAGGTTTTAATCTGTGTGAGCGTCAGCAAAGGATCTACATCACTACGAATTTAACAGCGGTCGTATGTCACGGCTATGATACAACATCACGTGACGTAGTGGGGTTATGTCGTAGAAAATTGTGCTCTGACAAAAAAAGTTAATAAAAATGGATTTCTAAAGTGTTTTGATGGAATTTAAGTGAATTCAGTTGTATGTGAGCATTGCCTCTTTGGATAAGTATAAAAATCAAGTCGGTACGTCTAGAATTGTATGCTTTACTTATAAAATTATCGTGTTTTTTTTCGGTACATATCTCATTAACTTTTCCCGTGCAAGTCGCGCACGATTAGCCAGCCGTAAAGCTCTAGTCACTAAGCGACGAGTTTGCACTGTACTCTTTGTATACCTGTGTAATTAGTGATAGTAAAAAAAATCTACGGAAAGGTTGTTTGACCAAAATAAAAATAAACTGAAAAAAACATGGGTATTGGAGCGGAAGAACATCGTTCGAGAATCGTTCTTTTCACAAAGGTTTATTGTTTAAAAGTACGTCGGAACAAAGCTTACAAGTATACTCCTTTTTGCAAAGGTACTTCACATTCGTACGTCCGCGTGTGGACTGGTTTTGACACTCATTGTCCTCTGTACATTATGTGTTTTGAAAATCCATCATGATATCGTTACACACTCACTATGCAATGGAGAATACATGCGAAGCTGCGTATATGACTGACAATTATCAGATGACTATAACAAGTGTAATCCCAACAAAGGTAATGTATGGTGAACAGTACGGGTCATATGGTGCAACCCGTTTGATTCTATCTGGCGATGTAGAGTTGAACCCGGGCCCCACAACTGATACTCAGATGATTTTGGATGCTATTAACAATTCAAATAAACAAATGACAGAAGACCTGGAAATAGTAAAAAATGAAATCAAGCATGTGCGAGAAGATATTTCAGCATTAAAAAGTGAGCTTGGTTCTTTGAAAGCGAATGTAAATAGAATTAAACAAAAACAAAATATCACTTATTCTACTATGAGAAATTTTGATTAGAAAATTGATCAAATGAGATACGAAAATGACATGCTTAATTACGAAATGGGCCAAATGGGAATGCGACATGAGCGAGACGATGACCGGTTGGATCAGTTAGAAAGGCAGATTAATCAAATCGAAGCTGAAAAGTTGAAGTGTTCACTGCGAATATTTGGCTTTGATGAAATAGAATCGGAAACTTATCCACTTCGGTCGGTGTTAAACGACAAATTGCTTGGCTCAATAAATCCAGCTGACAATGTTACCATGTCATTGCCTTTCAAGTGCTACACGCGTAGGTGATCCATCTATCAAAAAGCCCAGAATGATTGTTGCAAAGTTTGAGCATCATGAAGACAAGCTGAAATTGTTCAAGTATCGCGATGTACTAAGCCGAAGCAATATTCATATTGCTAATGACCTAAGCTTCTGACAACGGCAGCAAATCAAAGATATGAATAAGCAGGTCCTAGTTGGATACTTCAAGAATGGTAAATTGTTTACTTTCCCAAAGAGATCGCATTCAAGCAGGAAGGGAGACAGCAAGATTAGACAGGGTGTCCGAACGCTAGATGATCAGAATCGTGAACGTTTGAGAGCAATCTCTTCGAGTCATCCAGACATCCATAATCGTAAGGCATCAACTACTATTGGAGCTACTATGTCTGCTGCCTCTGCTTCTGCACAAGTTGACCAGGGATGAGGCCAACGCCTAACGAATCTTAATGGCAATGTTTGTTTTCTATGCTGGAATATTGAAGGTTTAAAAAACAAAGTTTCGTCCTCTGATTTTGTGGGACTAATTACATCTTTTGATATAATATCATGTCAAGAGACATGGAGCAGTGATTCTGTTTACTGTGACAAATACGTAAAACACTTTACACATTTCGAATGTAATGCAAAAACATCAATTGCAGGTGGTCGAATGATGGGCGGAGTGTCTGTATTTGTACGTCAATCAATTTGCGACCATGTCAAACGAATTTGTGATGACTTTGAATTTGGCGTCATATTAGATATTGACGAATCATTATTTGGGCTCGATAATAATTGTATATACTGTGCTTTTTACTTTCCTCCAAAAAGTTCGACATTTTATAATGATATGCATATATCACCATGGGTAGCTTTTGAAGATATTCTTATTAAAAATAACCTATGTGGCTTGAACATTTTGATAAATTGTGACCTAGAACTGGTCAAAGTCTAGATTATATTGAATCCAATGATGATTTTTTGTCTAAGCTTGATGAGTTTAGGGATATTTTTGAATACAATAGTGCTTTGCCACGATCGTCTCGTGACAATACAAGAAACAAGGCCGGAAGAGATATTTTGAAGTTTTGTAAAACGTATAGTTGTTCTATTGTCAATGGTAGGGTTGGTCATGATACAGATGTTGGTGACTACACCTTTATAAATCAAAATGGTAGCAACGTGGTTGATTATCTTATTGTATCCAACAGTGTATTGAACCAAATTGTAGATTTTTATATATTGTTACGACCCGAAAGTTGTCATACGCCTATATCATTGGTTATAAGGTCTCTTTAAAGAGTGGCGACTGACGCATGTGCTACACCATACACGTACTACGATTGGAGTGAGACGAAAATAAACACTTATACTACTGACATACACTTCACAGTATTGTCTGGAGTCTTTGATAACATTGATAAACTTATTGATGATAAAAATGTTAACATAATTTTGTTCTTACTGAATTTGAAAATGCATTAAGGGTGTTCTGAATCTATAAAACGTACAAAAAACAGAAAACATTCTATCAAACAAAGTTGGTTTGAAAATGAGTGTAGACTCCAAGAAAGAAAAACACATTAATTGTTTGAAAAGGTTTCGGTCCAGCCGAAGTGTAAATGATTTAAACAAATATATAACATATAAAAAACGTTTAAGAAGATATGTAAGAAAAAAAGAAATAAATATGAAAAGATGTTTATCTCTAGATTAGAAACGTCAATAGGCAATTTGGAGACAAATAAAGTCATTGACAAAGAAACCTATTCAATAATCAAATATTCGCTTAGATCAATGGTATGTCCATTTTAAATCATTGTTTGCTCTTCCAATAAGCTCTCACGATTCTAATGATGATGTTAATTCTATATTTCAAGAGGAAAATACAGGTAGCGAGTGTGAGTATTTTAATACCCCTATCACTGATGAGGAAATTGAATCGACCGTTAAATAACTTAACTTTAATAAATCTGTATCTGGTGATCTCACACCACAACACTTTGTATGTTCTATGCCTGCCATTTTGCCTTTTAAGCGTACACTTATGAATAGATTATTTTCCAGTGGAGAATTTCCTGATTATTGGACTAAATCTGTACTTGATCCGTTGCATAAAAATGGCAACGTTAACTCACCTGACAACTATCGTGGTATTGCAATAATGGATATTATGAGTAAAATATATATTACAATATTAACTAAAAGAATATCATTTTTCACAGATGCTTTTTCAAAGCTTTCAGAAGCTCAGGCAGGTTTTCGACCTGGTTATTCAACTATTGATATTGCATTTGTGCTTAGTTCTGTGATAAGTAAATGTCTAACTATGAAACGGAAATTTGTTTATGTGACTTTTATCGATTTCAAAAAAGCGTTTGATTCGGTCGAAAGAGAAATATTGTTTAAGATCTTGTCGAACCAAGGCATCAAGGGTACCTTAATCAATGCAGTTAGGTCTATATATAGGTCAGTTAAAGCTGTAGTTAAAACAAAAACTGCTAAGACATTCTCTCATGAAAATAATGTTGGTCTTTCTTACACAGACGCTTTTAATTGCACCGTTGGACAACGACAAGGTTGCAGTCTTAGTCCGGTTCTCTTTATTTGTTTATTAACGAACTTTCTTGTATTTTTGAGTTAAAGGGCATGAGAGGTATACAGCTGTATCCCGAATCAGTAGAGATATCACATTTAATGTTTGCTGATGATATGGCATTTGTTTCTGACACAATCGTTGGTTTACAACGCCAATTAAATAGTTTAGACACATTTTGCAGAACGTACTCTTTAACTGTAAATGTTCAAAAAATCAAAGTTGTTGTTTTTAAGAAAGGGGGACACATTTCACAAAGAGAAAAATGGTTTTATAATGGAACTCAACTTGAAACTGTTAACCAATTTTGTTAAGTAGGTGTATGTTTAACAAACAGACTATCACTATATAAAATGGCTAAAAATATGTGCGATAAAGCGCAGAGAGTTTTAAACCATTTGTTTAATTCTTTTGGTGAATTAAAACACATCCCTTTTAAAACATTTTTAAGGTTTTTGACTGTAAAGTGAGCTCTATTGCTCTATATGGGTCTGAAATCTGGGGACTTAAAGAAATGGCGTGTATTGAAAATTTACGAACATATGCTTGTAAACGTTCTTTAAATGTTACAAATAGTACCTGTAATGATGTCATCTTAGGTGATTTGGGAAGATATCCGATGTACATATAATAAACATTAAAGTCGTGTTTGTCTTATTGGATTCGTATTCTTAAGCTTCCTGATACAAGATATGCTAAATGTTGTTATAAAATACTCAAACATTATGACGCGATCGGATATTCCAATTGGGTAACGGATATTAGGAGTCTTCTATATAAAAATGGCTTTGGATATGTATGGGAATCACACAATGTAGCAAATAAAAATCAATTTATATACGTTTTTATCAATAGACTAAAAGATCAGTTTTTTCAGACCTGGAGGTCCCGTGTTGTAAGTAACAATAAACTGCGATATTATATAGAATATAAACATTCCTTCGGCTTAGAGAAATATGTTACATATGTTGATATTCTGAAATTTAGAAAAGCATTGTTACAGTTTAGAAGCTCCTCACATAACTTAATGGTTGCAACAGGTAGATATAATGGTATTGCAAGAGAGGATAAAATATGTTTATATTGTGAGAGTGGCTTAAAAGACGAATTTCATTTTCTTTTTATATGTTCATTGTACGAAGGTCTTCGTATTATGTATATGCCTCAGAAATATTTAAGCATTTAGGAATTTAATGTCTAACGAAAATGATTCAATTATTCGAAACCTTGCTATTTATCTTTAATTCTTTATTATGCTTTTGAAAAAATACAGGATTTTTTGTTAGGAAGAATGTAAAAATCAACTGTCAACTTCTCATTTAGTACTACAATACAATAGTTTGAACAGATTAGATTACTTGTTAAAACAGTGTCAAACAACGACAGTTGACATTTGACATAATATTTAATGATATTATTTGTATCCTCACTACCTATGTTTATTGTTAATTTGTTGCATTTAGTATATGGGCCGGTGGCCTTACATGCAATAAAATATTTGAATCTTGAATCTTGGATCGAACCCTAAGTTTTTCTGTGACCAGCAGGTTTGCAGCTTTTAAAACTTTTGATCCGGTCGGTTCTATACATGTAACACACTACTTGACACCTTTCATAGATCAACAACCGTTATATACAGTGAAGAGGTATTTTTTCTGTCATGCATTTTCAAACATGTGAGGGTGTGATACAAGGAATGTCTACATGCGCAGATTTAAAATAGGTTACTCCCGCTTTATGAGCAAGCTTAGAAAAAATACTAATTAATGTTTGTCTGTGATATGCTGGAAATGGAATGGAAAGTCGAAAACAGCCAACAAGCTAAGCTAAGATGTAAGTTAATCAATAATAAGAATGAAAAAAAGTGTTTATAAAAATCGCCTCTACATACAACGCAATGACTTACTTTCTAAGATATTTAACATGTTCTACATTCGTACTTGCTAAACTGAAGAGGTTGTTGGAGTTTGGGAAGACAGAATGAGCCTTGTGCATGTTTCGCAGTATAACACAACGCGTATGTCGCGTTAATTTGTAGCAAAATACTGCACAAGGCACCGAAGCATTGATGTCACTTAATAGTGAGTTATCATTAATAATAATGCGAAGTGGCGAAGCAGTCCCCATGCTGACCATCAGTTCCGAGGGGATCTTGCTAACCACATGGCCACGGCAAAAACGCAATATTTATTCCATGTTCTCGTCGATGGAGTTGAGTACTTATACTTACCGGGCTCGTTCGACCATGAAACAGTCAAGGGTGTCGCTGTATTCGCTCATCAAAGTCTAGTTGTACTTTGTGATTGTGTGATTCAATATAGGTGTTGACTTCACCTTCTTTCTAGGCACACATGCTTTAAATTATTTCCTCGTAAAATTATAACACCTTTGTCGAACCTATTGTACAAGTTTGTAATTGGGACGAATGGCAATGGCGTATGCTATGGTTATGAACGTGTTAAAAGTATTTGCAAAAAACTAAATAAATAAATAACAACTTGATTCCAAATTGAATTGCGAAATGACGAATTAAATTTGTTACCTGTGATTTCTTCCAAAAAGGCTAAAAACTTATTGTCAACGTTTTCACCACCCATGCAGCCACAGCTCACAACACGCACTTCGTTTACAGCGCGACTGTTCACGACTTTGTGGATGGTGAAGTCCACTGAGTCACCTGAATAAAATCATGTTTATACATTAAGCTTATCAGTACACAAATAGATAGCTGAGAACGAAGTAATTTGATCACATAGGTTGGTCTTAAATTTAAATTGTTTACAGCATGACAAAATAAATAACTATAGTGTCTTTCTGGTATAAAGTTGAGGGGCATGATAATAGTATCATAGCACTTAGTGACCTCGATAGCATTAGTTATTACTTGGGCAGTTTGTTGAAGCATTAGTGTATAGTGTAGACTACTGTGCACTTAGGATGTTGTCAGCGTTGATCATTTACAATATAGATGCATGCTTTTACGTTTGACAATGCCCGTAGTTATTGAACTTAAAAACTAGCAGCTCTTGTAAAATTCAAATGTCTTAAATGAATGCCGAATACATAAACACAAATTTTATAATCGCCATATTGAACAAGCACCATGCCAACAGAAGGTGGACACTATGCTTCATACTCTCTTCTTACGGAAAACAAGACACAGCTCAGAAAAAAATATATTTTAGGAAAACAAATTTTAGTTACAGGCGTATCTACATACATAAACTATACCATTGCAAATTAAACCAGCTTTGCTCATTCAAGGAGATTTCGAAATGTATTTGAACAATGTAACTGGGTAAAGTCCGAATGTTAATTCAAAATCCATAACTTGTACAGTTTCAGTGTGTACATATCCTTTATTCCACATCCAACTAAACGATATGGCATCTAATGGATCCCACTGACTTTATTTTACATAATTATGTGATTATGTGTCACAGGCTGCTAGTACATACAGGGATGTGTAAAAGGTAAGGATTGTATCTTTTATTTGTACAGTGCGTATACCAGAAGCAAGCTGTAGCATTGCCTACCTATCTGGTATAAGGATGTAACTTCATATTCAGTGTTCCTCTCTCTAATTATTAAGATAACATCTAACGACAGTTTCTTTAAACAAAAGGGTCGTCCCTTGATTTACGCTTTGTGATGCTGTTGGGCACAGTTCATCATAATAAAGCAGGACAACGTCATGCCCAACCATAAAAACAAGTTCATGTTTACATTTGCAAAAGGTGAAACACGTTCATTTGGTACATGTTTACACGGTTGGATTGTATACCATTTTCTTATAATGAAGCGGACAACCTATGGATATATTACCTTCCATGTGCAGACTGATGCCTTTTTTACGTTGCCTCTGAAAATGAATGTTGATGTGTTTATGCAGATTCGACGTGTTCATAACCGTTCATGTTTTTGCACGCTGAATATGCCATTAACGTTTTGTTCGTTGGCTTGAGGGCACTTTTGAGTACTAAATAAAGCCACATTCCGTTGCTTAAAAGCAGACGAATGGATTACAACTATTTTAGCAATTGCTCAATTTTCCCTTCAAAAACTCTTAAAAATACACCAGTATGCAAAATGAAGCTACATACATTCTTATATTCAAATACATATTTTATACCTAAAATCTTAATCATGTTCAATGAACTTACTTTGAACATAGAAGACATATGAAGACATGCTGCTTTACTAGACACAAGTTCCTTAACTGCAGGAAGTTATTTTTCCATCATCTTTGAAGAGGCACATGTATACATTTTTAACTAACTTCCTGCATTCAAAACCATGTATTGCTCTCCCTCCTTCAAGTCAGACAAGTTCGCATATTGCCCCACAAAATTTTCAGGGGTCTGATGTCGGCAGAAGATTGATGCAGCCTCTGGTTCCGATACTATTTCTAGATGATCGTTCGAAATACCAGCCTGTTCAATAG
The DNA here is from genome assembly GCA_007844125.1 of Sinonovacula constricta. NCBI lineage: Eukaryota > Metazoa > Mollusca > Bivalvia > Cardiida > Solecurtidae > Sinonovacula > Sinonovacula constricta. Next base: position 15,893,211 of record CM017563.1, read on the forward strand.
AAATGAGCATCAGTCGTATCAGTTAATAGTTGTGTATATTAAAGGGTAGTGTGATTGACTTGATTTTATAAGTGAGCAGACCTTTAGCCAAAAGCCTAATGTTCATGTGAAAACACTATATATGTTATTTTTTATATGATCTGAGAGTAACTTCATTATATATTAAAGGCTGAACAGGGAAATAAAATAGGAATGTGAAATTTCCCATATGTGTGTTTAGATCAATATTAAAGTACATACATTATGTTCAATTAATCCTTTTTGATTTGCTCAGTTTATTTTACAGCTAATTAAAATGATTACATTTGGGTAAAAGACAGCATTGTACATAGAGTTGTTACGATGTACACTAAACAGTGTATGTCGTTTAAATAAACATAGTTAAGAAATAGTTTTCAGTTGTATGCGACTAAAATATGCTTCAAGCGAGATTTATTTATTTACAAGAAGCAAGCTCAATAGATACCTGTGTGGATGCCTCTCTCATAAACTGTTTAGCGGCGCCATTCCATATTGCAGGAACGGTAAAAACCCAGAGAATCTCCGACGGCTTATACTCTTGGCCACCTGTCAGTCTGTTTAACGATTTCTCAATGTCGTTCTTCAGCCAGACGATCGACAAAGAAAACACTGTTATTGCCGGCAAAAGTTTTCCCAGAACGTCCTCCACCGCTACATACATGTTGAGACACTGGCGATACCAGGAAAGATAAAACGGTAAGCATTACGATAACAAGAAACACATCTTCAATAGCGTACCTTATAAATATGGAATTTAAGGTTAATTTAAAAGAAAAAGTTTGACGAACATATAACGCGATCTGTGATTTTGGGTCCAAATGAGATACCTGGGTGAAATTGGGTTTTATATTTCTTTTAAACTACAATTATTTCTGATGTCATAGTTACAACAATTTTCATGACGGCAGTATTGATCCCGTTCAGGCGAAAATAACAATCAACAAAGACAAGTTGAACTTTATAATGGTATGTTTACTGAACTATATAATTGCATGAAATACACAATAAATATTTGTTCTTTGACAATGACAAGTATATACAATGTCAAGACCAAAATACGATAGTATACATTCTTAAATTAAAAATGGTTACCATGGCAACCATGAAAATGTGTATTGTATAGTCACAAAGATGCCTTTTGCCGTGTAACTAGAGATAGCATATTAATTTTGTAGACTGTGATGTACATTAGCCAACATAGCAAATTAAACTGTAATATACAATATAGGTATAGCTAATCAATTACACCGAATGTTGTTCCCTTCGTAAGTCTGACATACTGTTCTGCCTTAAAGACAGCATGATTAGGTTAGAGAGGTAAAGCCTACTATAAGCTCAATACTAATGCAACCTACTCATCTAAACTTGTTTTGAACATATGCAATTAAGTGACAGCTTAATTGTATTTAAAAAGTAAGTCAAAACTATTATCTAAAAACAACAAATATTAATTCTGTTAAACTTATCTGATAAGCACTAGGTTAATACTGAGCTCTATCAAAGTAGCACAGTCATTTAGGTCGCTGTTCTCAAATTGTTCAGACATAAAATATATATTAACATCCTAGTTATTTTATATAGAAAGGTGCATACTGTAACAAAAACAATGGTAATTCGCATGAAACAGTAGTAAACAGACTACAATAGTTGGAAAGGTTCTGTACTGGCATGAGCGTATGAAGATTCTGTATGCAATAAATTGAGCACCTTCACTCAAGTCTTTATTCTATTAACATATTCCAAAAGTGTACTTAACACTACCATACAAAAAATGATTCAATTATCAATTGTGCTATTTGTTAACCTTGTTGTACTTTAAAAAGCAAAAAATAATATGCATGTTCTACCTGAATTCTATATTATTTTTGTCTTAGTGAATGCTTGTAAAAATATATACATCTTTTCGAAACAGTTCTGATGTAAAATCCTATGGTTTAGGCACTGAATGGGGTAGGCAGCATACTGGCCATCCACTCGATGATGCTATTGTATATGTGCATTAGGATGATGCATCATCTCTTGGAGGTCCTGACCACAGAATCAGCATGTTCTGACATGGAATGGACTGTACTGACTCGCCATTTGAACCGAAATAATTTGAAATAAATTTAAAATATACTGCCTTAATAAGTGCGTTAATGTCTTACTGTTGATATAACACATCAACAAAAAGTAACTCCTAATAACTGAGTGGCCGTGTAACTTCACCGACTACTAATGTTAAGAGAATCTGTCATTTTACTAAGGTTATATGACTGATTAAAATGTTTCCTAGTAATATAAGATACATTTCACAATCAAAGTACTAATTTGCACTGAATTTGGTATGCCCTGCTTTCAACGTAGGATATTCTATCTGCTAATGCAGTCCATTCATGTCGTGCCATAAACCATACCTGTTGAAAAATGCATTTAGATTTAACATTATTGGCTTTGAAAAGTGTCGAATAATATTGGTTATTGATTAGAAAGTAGTTGGTATAGGCACATAGACGCAAAGATATACAATGTATATTTTCTATAACAACATTATTTAGATACAATTGTCTATGAAAACACTGTATGTAAATTCCACGTGTTTGCAAGGATTTAAACTATAGTGGACCATCTCGTTGTGAGGTTGGATGCTTTGTTGTGCATAGTAGAAACTGAAGTCTTGCACCATATTGTTGGAACTAGGCCACTGACCTAAAATACATACAGTAAACAACAGTGTATTAAGTGACTGCTTTATTTTGCTGTGAGGTGACTCTGTAAAAATGCATGATAAAAATATAAACCATGTGTTTATAAGGTAGCAGTGTTTATGAAAATAAAATAACATTCGAAAAGTAATTATGTTAATCTCAACGACAGCCATGATTTTGTGTTAAATAATAGCTGTACCTTAAATGGTGAAGACAAACCAGAATTATCAAAGTAGTTTAATACAATAATGGTTTATACATACTGGATTTTGTTGTGGAGCAACAATAGCCGACGGGTTAGAGTTGCTGTTTTGTAACTCCTCAAACACGTCATACCATCAAAAAAGAGTCCTCAATAGAGTTGTTTTAAACAGTCAACTTTTCTTGATTTCGTCGAACCTGTGCGTTTGCCGCTGGAAATTAGATCACGCAAAAACACAGAAAGTATTGACGTTTACAGCAGTTATCAAAAGGAAATCATGAGTCTTTAACATGCTTTTTATAACATGATTATCCCAGTTGTCCATCATGTAAATTACGTATTTCTACACTTGCGAAACAATAAAAACATAACAGCGTACGCGCTCATGTGAGGTTTACAAGTAAAAACAGTTGTGTCAAGTTTAATCGAGTTTTTGGCGTAACGCCATTACCGCATTTGGACCCAAAATCACAAACCGCGTCACGAATTAAAATAAAACAAACAAACACTACGTTAACGACAGTTTTTTTTTTTTGTTACGCGTGAGGAAGTTTTGTTTTATGTTAAAGAGATATTTCCAAATAAGGACCAGTACCATACCATGTCAATACACACCATATTTACTGAACATAAAGTACGTTTAAGCCTTATATTTGTACAGGGGTGCAATTGTTTTTGTTACCAAACGCACGCTGCACAAACACCAAACGCACGCTGTACAAACACTAAACCCACGCTTAACGAACGCTGAAAGCACACTGATTTCATGCTTCTTACATGAAGCATGAACGCATATGGATTTTCAGGTTTACGTTCGTTGGCATGCATTAGCGCCCATACTTCATTCTTAACAGGCGACTTTTCTGCGTGTTCGGATTGCTCGGATTTTATCGGCGCAAAAATGAGTTTTCTTCCAATTGCTTTGGTTATCGGATTGTCTTTAGTTATGTAACACATGTCCAAATGCTAGTTATAAGATTTGCTCCAAGTTTTAGTTTGAAAATACATATTGGTTGTATTTTAAGTTTTTACTCAAATATTTTTGAACTTTAAATATGAAAGGCAAGCAGAGCATTGGTACCTTCGTGGTTCTGTTATCCAGTTTGGTACATATAAGCACAACCGTGAAGTGTACACAATGCAACAATACGTGCTGAAATTATCATGAAAGAAGATATTGTTGATCAAACAATAAATGTGCCATAAGAAACGCAACCTTGCTGCAGTGTATGCTCCCCCTACTTACACTCCCCTATTGTACTATTGTTTCACACAAAAGATGTACGAAGGTTCACAGGTCCTTACACATGTCATCATTTTAAATCAATCCTGAATTCTGATGTGGATTAAGCCTGCGTCTTATTGTTGTGTTATGTCCTTGTGTCGCCTGAAAAGGCGACATATAGGGATTACTTTGTCGGCGGCGTCGGCGTCGGCGTCTGCGTCGGCGTCGGCGTCCGGATTTCCTTGTCCGGATCCTAACTTTGTCACCGTAGGTCCAAATGACTCCAAACTTAGTATGCATGTTTCTGGCAATGCACAAGTGCACAAGATCCGTAACTCTACCTTGTTCCGTTTTTAAATTATTCCCCTTTAATTTATTTTAGAACATTTCTTGTCCAGAGCCTAATTTTGTCACCGCAGGTCCAAATCACTCCAAACTTGGTATGCATGTTTCTGGCAATGATTCAAAGTACAGTACACAAGAAGGGTAACTCTACCTTCTTCGGTTCTTTAGTTATTCCCATTTGATTGATTTTTAGTGCATTTCTTGCAAAGGGCATAACTTGTTGTTCACGTTTCTGTTGCAATGAGACAATTAAAAGGTTATTTTATATGTGAATTTTGTGCAAATACATTGCTAATATCTGTACAACAAAAAAAAACAACTAATTAACATTTTTTATGTCGACTAACACAATTTTCGTCAGGCGACACATCCGACTCGCGGAGTTCTAGTTTTATCTTAAGCATCGTTTAGGAAACATATCGGGATCACGACTCCGGTAAATGAGCTGAGCGATATTTGCCAAGGTATAGGGAGATGGTATTTTTTCACTGACACATTAAATCAAGGCGTAAACAAGCGTGCAATTAAAATCTAATACAATTATCACATTGAAATGTGCACATATTGACACATTCCCTTTATCTTATATAATATGCTAACAAACGCCTTAAGCAGAACTATGGGAGTAGTACAGTTAAAAAAAGAGAAATAAAAATTAAGACTTCCAGCTGCTGTGAACATAGATGCCTGTTTGATTTCACAGTATAACAGCTAAAGAAAAGAACATCAGTTACCGCCTTGGAACGGTCAGTCGAAAAAAGGACCGACTGGGGTGCTTTAACCTGGTTCGTGGAGCGCTCCAACCTCGCACTTCCTGAAGGTGATTCTATCTAACAAATAGTGTAAATAAACATATCCCGTCAAAGTGAAACAACTAACACTAAGCACCTGCATCGGGACTTAAAACAGATACAATTAACTTATATCCATACACAATATTTAGTAATACAATAAACTATCAAAAGTAGGTACAGTAGATACAAGCCCTGGCAAACTAAAATTCCTTATGAGAGCGTAGTTTTTAAATAAAACAGCCCAAGCGCTGATATATAATAAGACATGATTTACCTTTAGTGACAAAGATTTTTTTGTGATCTGAAAAACAAGTGTGACCCACGTTTCGTTTACTTTACATAAACGTAGCTGGACGTCACCCATATGACTTTAATTGTACCGGTAAAATATAACAAAATATCGTCGTAGCTATGCTTGCTTTAAAATAACTGTTCAGATGTTTCTGTGAACTTTTGATTTAAGCATAGTCTGATATTGACATTGATGGCATTTATTTAACATGCTTCTTCTTCTTAAAATTCCCCCTAAAACTTAACTTTGTTAACTTTCCCCAACCCCCAATGCATCACCTTTCCTTGAGATCACAGCTGGACACTTGATTAGTTTACTGTATACAGAGATGTCATAGTGGAAGAGGTCATAAAACAACAAGTCACACTTGATGCACATGGGTTCACTACACTGCTATTGGTCAGTAACCCTCTAATCCCCACCTCTTTCTTGATACCAATCTGGCCTGAGGATGTGTCCAGCCGACTAAACCCAATCCAACCCCATAGCCTTCTCACAACCCATTAACCTGCCACTGTGATCACAGTGTGAAGCCAGATAAGGCCAAATTTAAATTTCCAAAGTGTGTTATGATTGGTCATGTGTTACCTACTTTTAGCAATAATTCGTATCCGACTTTTCGTATTGTGCAAGAAGTTGAGAGTTGTGTTAATATTGTTCATGACTTTTTTATCTTCCTACATGCATCACTAGAACGAGAATGTACGCATTTCACATGCAAACTGAACTCACGAAAGAAAGGTAACCTTGAACTCATGCACCCCTGTACCTTTCCCTAGCGCCATATACTATGTGTTATTTATTCTGTGATTCTAATCGGACCTGTTGATAACTTCATAATGCTTAAATATTATATAGTTCATATAAAGGAAAATTGAACGTCATCATGTTGTACACCATGAAGAAAGCCAACGGTTTTAATTTTAATTACACATTTGATATCGAGCGACATCATAAATCTCTTGAACAGGAACAGACTTGTTTTTTCTTCGTCGTTGGCGCTGACGTAATCAGTCTCTGCATCATATCCAAAGGCTTTGGCTTTGAAGGTTTTGCCGTTTTTCTCGATCAGGACTTGTGTAGGTACTGAGGATATTAAACAGGTCAAAAGTGTGGAAAAGTTTAAGTTTCAGCAGAAAAAAGACGAAAACTGCGGAAAATTGAAATTAAGCTGTCTATAATTGAAAGTAATTTAAGATTGAATGCTAATTTTCTGCGTGTCATGATGGTATTTAACACAGTTGCCCAACATCTAATCTGCATAATCATCCAAGGTATTATTACAAGCCTTTTCTTTGTGTTTACTGAGTGGTTCTCATTAATAAAAATGTATGCCAACTTTATATTTCCACCAATTTAGGTTCGCATTTTAATTACCGTTCTCATCCCTGGATGTCTTCATAACTACCGATAGGAAACGAAATGAAAGGAGTTGGGTTTATTATTTTGTTTTTTCAGTTTTTTTTAAATATACTATCATAAGCGGTCAAAATACAATAACCCCTAAAGAGGACTATGAGACAATTAAATTAGAAATCTCACTGGTTGAATTTTTTAGATTTAAAACTCTACAGAATAGCAAAATATGTAAATTAATTCTTCATATGATTTTATAATTACTATTAACAAATAAATGTTTATTTTACCTTTGTAATAACATAAAAATGGGCCATTCCAAAACCTCGTTGTTACACATAGAGGGTCTCTGTTAAAGTCTGCCGTAGAAGAGAAAGCGTAGCTAGAGTATGTGTTACCAAAACTAATCGCAGCAACTAGCACATGCTTTTGTGTAGGTGTCTGTAAACATGATAACAACTTGCTATGATTATGTATTTGCAGGCAACTGGATATATTAAGAATTACAAACACACACACACATTTGTTAGTTTGTTAAAATATATAAATATAAATTAATACCATTTCTAGTTAGGTAAGTGAGACACTGCAGTTTATAGAAATGAGATTAGGAGCACAGGGTCCCAAGACAGCAATGTAAAAATCATTTAATTAAATATTGTATTTCGAAACGGGTTGAGATAACATTCAATGGCACCAGTACTGAAATAAACTTAAGACTAGTAAATGGTCCATTACTACATGTTGGATAAACAGCACGATTAAAAATAACTAAATCAAGACATTTAACAATTTGAATCTGTCCATTTATTTAATATTAGTCCTCTACCGGTGTTTACACGGGGCCCATGTGCTTAAACGATTATTTTAAAATGAGTTGTAACAGAGCATGCCCTTTCAACCCTAGATATAAAAAGATAGTGCACAGTTTTATTCAGTAATTTCATATCGCAAAGTAGGTCATTTACCATACCCCTTCCTTATTACATCCATTTGGAAAACAAACTACTTTAAAACCATTTAAAGCAAAATTCGCTCCTGTTTCGTGTTTCAAAAGCTAACATTTTATTGGCCAGAATGAAATATAAATTATCTGGTATTGTATAGGCTTTAGCAATTATTAAATGGTTGGATGTGCATCATCTACCTTTCGTATTTTTTCTGCTATCAAGGCCTGTAGACTTCTTAGACAAACTACATACGCTCATGTAAACTACTTATATTATCTCATTTGCTAACTTGTGCACAATCATCTGCGCAACATGTTACGTTAGAAACACATACATTCGTACACTTGTGCGATTACTACATTGATTACTTCTTAGATATTTCTCAAAGGCAAATAAAGTGGTTGGTTATACCCCTACTAGATATGAATATATAGAAACAAGAAAGAACAAAGATATATCATTTATAGTCCGATGTAGCTAACACACACACAGACACACACAGACACAGATATATATATATATAACGTCGGTTTAGTGGCGATATTTCTATACAACTATAAACATGTAACTCATAGAAAGCATTGAACTAAGACAAAACATATCAAAATATATCTAAAACGTGAACAATAAACGACATATTTACAATAACATAATATCTTTTTACGTAGACTATACATATTTGAGTAAATTTGTTTATTGACATTATTTCACATATCAGCCAACAATAACACATACTTAGATGTCGATATCAAAGCCCAACGTGTCACAAGGAGTAATACAGAAAAAAGATAAAAGTCGTATTTGCTAAATGTGCAGCCATGCAAACTAAACAGTGTTCATTTTCGCATCAGTTTTATGATGGTGGTCTTTTACGGGTCGACTTATACATGTTCCAATGAGCTTTGTCTTGATGTATGTGCATGTGTTTCCTATTGTTTTTACTGTTTCGGTTTAAAACCATGCAACTTCCATGAAAATTAATTAGTGTTAATGATATTAAACTTCTTTAACTGAATATGGTTTGTATCAATACTATGAAATAGTATATGGTTTTTGGCAAGGATCACAATTAGGTTGAATTTGTCTTTGTAAAAGATCCGAAAGACTTAATCTAGCATGTCAAATGCGATAGCGAGCGCGAGTCAACTCGTCTGTCTTCTCTACAAATAGAGACAATAGTACAGAACTTTGGATTAATTACGTGCAATTTATTATTTAAAAAACATAATCGATTAAAAAGACAGAAAAAGCGTCAATATTTGTAAACGCTACACTTTTCTAACCAGGCTTTGAACTAAATGAAGTGAAAGTTTTGTTAGTCTCAACTTCGGCGTTTAAAAGTGAAAAACTACGAGTATTTATCGTCCTTTTACAATGATTGTCGCTTACTATCCATGGGATATCATGACAGGCGAGACGAAATCCCTGGATGTGAAGGCGGTATGATTTCTTGGCAGAACTCTAGTCTATTTTTATCGTATGGGAGATCAAAACAATTGCAGTAAAACTGTATGATCAGCTCCTCAATCAGTATGTGATAAAAAATAACGTGAGTTATGACCCTTAAGACATGTTTCGTTTTCACATTAAATGAGTTGTAACAAATTCAGGTTCCTGACAAATAATACGCCAGGAAATGTCGTTTTCTGGATAACAGGAACATGAAAATTAATGAGATAAATTTCAGGGTCTTTACGTCAGATAACTTTTGATAAAAGTGAAGACACATTGTTTCGTTAAGAAATTAAAACCATTGTGATCGCTTCTTGATTGTAATTTATTAGGGCATTGCTGTAACTGCCTATTTATGGTATTCATACCTTTTGAGCGATAACATATTTATACGTCATTCATAAAAAAAGAAAAGTCAACCCCATTGTTAATGTTTCTGCAATACTTTTTTCTTAAGTTTTGAAGACATAGTGGAGTCTTTCACTAGATTTTTTTTTTCAGAATGAATGTTAATGATAAATGTATATAGACAACCCTGAAGACCAAGGTCTCCTTCATCGTTTAACATCCCATGATAAAGGCCATGTCATGGGGATTTCCAAAATCAAAGAAACACCGCTACAAGATGTTCTTTGTTGAGTAGGCACCGACTATAAATGATGGTAATATAACACTATGGTTTACAGTAATATTTTACTGTCTGAAACCATAATGATATTTAGTCAATAAAATTATTGTATTCAAATTAATAAATTAGTCTATTTCTAATAATCGTTTATAATGTTTTACAAATGCAATAAGTCAAAGCAATCGGTTATTTTCCTCACGAATCTTTAGATGAGTGCATTGTTTCGGTATAGGGATAGTGAATCTCTTGTAATCTGTATTTCATTGTAAATGGATAAAAATAGGTTTTCCTAATGCACCTTGATTGTGATAAGCTGGTTATATTTATCTTTTATTTCTATTTTAAATATCAGAAACAGAGAGAGATGAAAATGTTCCAATTACCGACAAATGACAAACGTCATACCTTTAAAGCTGTCGATTCAATTGGTGGCACAACCTTACTCGATTCATATCGACTGGATGTCGACTCGTTTTGTCCCATCTTCTGTATGGCAGTTTATTCTTTGCCTACACAAATAAATATAACATGTTTTTACTATTTTCATACTGGTTGAAAAAGTAGGTATGCAGATGTCATGACTGATACATGACGCTTAAACATGACGCTAATGTTAATAGTCTTATCATTAATTATTTTGCAAGCTAAACATTGAGAATTTACATCAAAAGGCTATGTCTCAGTAAAACTTACCATTTTAAAATATCCCCGGATTCATTGATCGCAGATGCATCATGTTACTCATCCACTGGTATCATAACCATCCAGTTTAAGAAAGTACAACAGAAACGTAAGACTAGAAACATGTGTTCCCTAAAAAAAGGTAACTTAGCATTACAACACCGAAAGACCTAAAGTTTATAGTGGCTGAACCTACTGTTATGATCGTATCGTTTTAGATACATCGCAGCGATACATAGATTGTCGGTATAGCGAAGTGTAAATCAATGGCAGAGGAAGACATAGATAAATGTCTATTTAACCACCGGCGCCTCGCAGGTCAGCTGGATGGCATTTAACATGAATGTTTCGTTCCGACCGGAAGGCGAATCAACAAACTTATGTAAAGCAACATGGAAACTTAACCAACAGACCATGTAAGCTAAGTGGAACTTACGTCAAACCATGTATAAATAAATGGATGTATTAATTAATTTTAAACCGTTTGAACATGTGATTCAATTTACAATATAAAGATTAAAATATAAATCTAAATCTCTGAAAAAAAAACGTTATGATTATCAATAGATAAATCGTAAACAAGTTTAAAGCATATTAACAGTATGCTAACATCTTAGTCGAGTATTACTCTAATCCACATGCTCATCGCATGTTTTGTGTTTTTACTTAAGAAATAGAAACGAAGTTGTTCCTATTATTTTCACCTGTTTTACGGTATATGTATCTACAAAAACATGTATGCATCATACATTTTCATAAAGTGACTTAATAATTTTATTATATCACTAGCGTCTGTAACTGACATATCGGCATGCTTTTCCTCACGGATAAAAAGGACAGTGCTATAATATTAACTAAATAACAAAACAAAACAACCTTACCTCTTCATGCGAAATAGAACACACATCTATTCTAATGCTGTACAGTCAACAATGTTTTGTTTTATAGCCACTTAAACGTGAATGGAACGATAATTACTTTAGTCACGATAACATTCCGTTGCTTTCAGAAATACAGTTTCTGTTAATTTTGCTTGCGTACTCTGTGTTTGTTAAATTAGCTGATTATTAACGACATGTTTGCAGGTGTGACAATTAAACAATACAGAGATTTTTTTGTTCGTTTTTGTTTTCAAATACATAAAAAATGATCAATTTTATTTAAATGAGAAGGTGTATGCACCCAAAATAAACAAATATATCGTTACACTCCTTTGCTACATGTACTTACCTCAACTAAACGCCTCCTTCGTCTGCAAAAGGTTAGCGACACTGAATAACTAGCCTGTTAGGTTTGGTCTTGCCTCGTTTAGGTTTCTCTGGGGAATTCCCCTTGAAAAAAGAAACTCGCTTAAATTGATAAATTGTTGAAGTTGTGTCATATGTATTTATCGATGAAAGTAAAATGTTTCTAATGCACGTTTTATCTATTGATTCTGTCTTTCCCACAGGAGTTATGCATGTAACGTACCTGCATAGATAGCAACACCTATTTATGGCCCGATATTTTACAAAAGTGTAAAAAAAATGGTCTAGGTATATGTCATGCTTTTATGATCAGTTAATTGTTGACTAAATCGTTAATACCATCAAAACAAATTTAATGATATCGTAATATACCATTAAATCTAAATAAATGGAACCTTGGAAGTTTAGTTTGTGACGCCTTTGAAGAATATGATGTGCGTTGCATGATAATAACATCAGCATGAACTAATTTTATAACTAGTCAGGGTGGCATATATTTTATCTGCTATGCTCATGAGAGTGACAGTATTTAACAATGCAAAACAAATCTTTTATTAAAAATGATCTGCAATAAAAGTATATGTCAACTGTTGTTCAGGTACGCAGCATTATAAAGGAATTTATTTTTAATGAAATTTTGGTTTATTGTGTTTATTTTGTTTCCATGCGTGTTTGTTTATATTGATCTATCTCAATAACATCTACACACAAGCTCACAGAAAATCAAAACAATGACAACCTTTGTTGTTTTGATTTAATAGAATGGCCTATACAACTAATAGTAGTGATGTTCATTTATTGAGTAAAGGCAAAACTGTGCATAAATACGATGCGGCAATTTAGTAGCAATACATATCGCAACACAGTTCTTTCTCTTAACTACAGTTAGGAAGAAAGAGCTAAAGATTGCGGAAAACCTCACCAAAGCTGCACACTACGTTTTGCAAAGAAAGGCAACACATTTGAACAAGATGCATGTATATGTAAATGCAATATGTATAGGGTAATATAAAGTCTTTTATATAATAAGGGAAGAGTAAAGACTGATACTGTTTTAACATCTACATATTTTTAATAATAATTTATTCAAATACCTGAAATGCCACCGTTTAAGTCCCCGCTACCTTAATGCGTTGCTGATAGTCCCGGTAGGCTATAACTTTATGGCAGGTAGTCTTCCTGCAGATCTGTGAAGCGCAGGTATTTTTACCAAGACATTCGTACACGGTGCCAAAATAACAATTGGCGGGTATGTTCTTTTGTTAAACCGACCAAACTTATTTTATGTTACATTAACTTAATTGTGTAGATATACTTAAACCGTATTAAGACCTTTAGAACCTTTTTTACCAATACTTATTCTGTATTGGTGGTCAGTCATTGAAACACTACTCGCTTTAGCTTTCGAAATAAAATAGCATTGTGGACTCCACCGCCGTCACGAGGTGCAATTCATGATGGATTTACCGATGGATTCAGACCCCATTACAATATAGGTCTGATGTGGGCTTATCCAACACGAGGGAGAAAGTTATCATGTGTAGATTTGCTCCATATATCTGACTGATAACCTGAACTAGATTTTAGTTATTTCTTTCCTTCATGTACAGTATCTTTGATGATTTATATGTTCGTTTACATGTGTCACGTAGCTAGATAAGTAAATGTCTGTGTAATCTAAAAATGAAGCAAGTTGCGTGTCTTAGACATAAAACAAGTCTCCTAGGGCCTTCGTGATTACCCTAATACGCACCTGAAATCGAAACCAAGATATATTGAGCTTTAGATCATGGAAACTTGAAATGATTTTTCCTAATTAAACATGTTAAAACATAGGCACTATTTAAAACTGTGAATAATAGCTCAGCTAAATGACAAACAGTACACTCTCGAAGGAGCAAGATTTAAGAAGCTCCAATAAAGAGGTTAATTCTAATGTAAGTGTACACGTAGTTTCATAATCCGTTCCTTCAATTTAGTGATCTTATGGTAACACCTTTTAAAGTGATCAGACGACAAGTAAGTCGGAAAATGTTCACAGGACACGACTTGTTTTAAATTGTGCAAACACATTTCGCTTTGAGTATAATTTTAATACATTATAATACACAGTAATACATTGTTTTAACACGGTTGAGTGTTTTGTGGGGGTCCTCATTTACATACTTTTCATATAATCATACTGCAGATAACCTTTCCTGCATTACCTAGGAGGCACATTGTCCGATCGATCAACGAAGACCTATTGCTAAAGACCTTCAAACATTTTTACAGGTCAGGTATTGAATACCAGTCATACCAGATCGCATTTTGAGATAATCAAACAAGCGCTATTAAAGCTGTGTGTACACAAGTGCAAAATACAATGAGTCAGGACTTTGCGTGTGACATGTTTCACAATCGTTTTGAAAGGGCAGGATTGACAAATCAGGTTATATTCAGAATTTAGGCACTTTAAAGTTTGTATCAGAGAGTTGTTCAGAATGTTAAAAGTGGGAATAGTAAAATGTGTGTTTTAACATAATAACTATTCTCACGTAGTTTATTTTAAATTTTCCTTGTAAACATGTGCTTGGTTAGTAATAGAGGAAAGTAAAACGTAACTTATAGACTTGACAAGTCTTCGGTAATACTAGCATTGCCATTACATTAAAATTGAAGATGTAGATTGTTTAACGAATAGAACACACCGACAAAAATGCGTTTATAAGTCTATTGTCACAAAGCTGTCCAACACAATAGTTATTTTCTATGTTTAGATATACTTCCATAAACCTCCACAGACTTTACATGAGTTTAGTGTAAGTTTCATCAATTCTATTGATTGAACTGTTCCCATAAGCCGATTTTAACCGCATAGCCCAGCAAAGCCGATATGTTCTCTTTTAAGAACTGTAGTCTGAGTTAAAGCGTATTGTGCTTGAGAGAGCTTCCATTTGAATTGACGATAATTGACGATAAGTAGTTACTGCAGGAGTCATAAACGGGTTTCTCAAACTTTTATTATACACAATATTTCTATAACACTTTTTCATATATACATATACGTTCAAACGTGTTTGACAATTATTTGAAAACACACACTAGAAAAAGAAACATCACATACGTACAAAGGATAAAAAAAATAGAAATAAGGTAATTGATATATACAGTAATTAAATTACATGTGCATGTTAGTTTATTAGGTTTATCGTTGCGCCTAAAGTATTTCAGTTATCTGGAGACGGTGTCCACTTTAAGCAGATATTGTGCTGCCTTCACTGTGAATAACATGCCGTGACCACCTTGCATGATACCAAACCCAGTCACATTATCCTGACACCGGGCCATTAAGTCGTGAAACTACCCTTATATTTGCTTGAGTGTTAGCAAGGGAAATATATTACTACCATTTGTAAAGGCTTCGGTATGCCGCGGCCCGGGATCAAACCAGAGTACTCCCGTACCTGAAGCCGACGCTCTACCGATTGTGCTACCAGGTCCGGTCTATTAAGTGTTTAAATTAAAGTTTAAAGTATAATTAAGGAGGCAGAATAATGAATGAATGATACTAAAATAGTTAAAATGTAAAATAAATAATAGAGTAAAACAAAATATCATATAACTTTAATTAAACATGAAACAGGTTTGATTAAGATAGTAAAATACTCCTTTGAATATGAATAACTTTAAAACAGCAATCATTACAAATACATAGGATGAACATATTGCAATTTTTGTTGTCCCCATAGTGTCAAACAAAGACATGTGCTTTAATTTCCTAAATGAAACAAGACTTATAGGCTGGCTTAATGAGTTTGATACTGGTCTGTTGTTCTTAAGCTCATTTTACTCAAGTACAGCTGTTTTCGTTATGGTCGTATTCGTCAACGTTTAAACATGTGCGGTTCTTGAAATACATCGCAGCAAATATTTAGATCAGTATAGCGACATCCAGCTAATTGATGAAGGAAGACCCAAAACGAACGTCTGGGTAGAACCACCGGCGCACTGCAAGCCAGCTTGCAGACACTCCCGCATTAAGTTCTTCGCCCCGAACAGGACACGAACCCTGTTGATGTGAAGATAAGCAGTCTGAGCAGCTACTAACTCTACCACTTCGCCACAATAAATAAAGGATATCTGAGTGAAATCGTGCGAGCAGCCTTGGCCAATCACGATCAAGAAATTCAGGTGCTTTGAATCAATTTTCTTTTGAAGGCTGTGGCCTGTATATAACAATAGGACATATTGAGTAATTTAATTGTCTGCACTTGAAGCAATCAAATTAATATCAATAGATGATTTGAAAATACGTGGAGCCCGACCTCCACTTCTACCTGATAAATGTTTGATGCAGTAACCATTCGGAACCAGATCACTGATACAGGCTTTGTCTGAATTTGTAAACCTAAGTGTTCTAATCTCTTTATCAGCTTAAGTCTGGGTTGCTTTGTGTAAGATACACCAATATTGTGTAGCGTAACATGTCATAGAGCTTAATTATTGGCAAATGTTCACTTATTATTGACCCCGCCGCAACGGGTTGGATTTAAATTCAAATACGTAACAGATACTAGTTTCCAATTAAAAAAAAATAAAACAACACAATTACTAGTAAAAACTTATATGCACGTGTACACCTGTCCTATATTCTCTTAAAACGGTGATTTGTGGAAATCTCCTTAAATACAGCCGACACCTGGACCTGACGTGACTCTAATTTTAGTGAGAACAACAACGTTAAAATGCTGATTTTAATTTAGAAAAAATAAAAACGATGATTGGTCACTAGTTTTTGCAACAGAACAGCAGAACAATGTCATCCTATGTGACGCTTTAAATTGTAATTTGCATGATGCAAACGCGAAATAAACGACGCAAACCTCAGCTCGATTATCGAAAGTTTTAGTTAATCAATAAGAGTTAAATTATGTTGATTATCGATATTTAGTAACTTGAAATAAAAGCTAGCTAAAAACGAAACAGGTAAAAAAAACTGTCAGGCATGACCTTAAACGAACACATTTAAGTGCAAGTTCTAACTTTAAAAATGTTAGGAGCGGTAAGAAATGTGTCTTTCCACGCATTTCCAGTGCATTATCTCCACTATTCTACAACGGGAAGCTATCAGATAGAAAACACATTCTCGTATGCCATCAAACACATGGCTACATTTGTGCAAGACTGCTTCGACTCGACATGGAGGATGAAGAGTAACATGTGGTGACATGACTTATAGAGGCAAAATTAATTTTAAGTTAAGCATTTTTATTTGGAAAATACCATATTTCGTATTTGACACACTTTCTAATTGCTGTTTACATTATGCCTTGTACCGGTTTTCTCTTAATCAGACGGTTTATAAGGTTGGAGTTACTAGGTTTCAATAAAATGTCATTATTCAACATGCGCATTTGGCGGAAGGTCATATGTTGAGTTTCTGAATATGACATAGAAAGTTGTTTCTGGTGCTGTCAATAAAACCGGACATAATACAAGTTCATACATTGTCAGCAATTGATGTTTAATCGGGAGCCAGATAAATATTCCAAGCCTCATTCGTCAAATAGTCGAAGGTTGCAAGCATACTGCCTATGTTTTTATAATGACTATTCGATATATAAGACAGTGAGCTTTGTTGACAACTGCAGGAACAGCCTGGGATAATACATACAGACTGATCTAAACACTATTTATCAATAGAGCATCGCTTTTCAGGTTTAGAATCGCAATGTAGCGGCCACTGAGTTGAATAGTTTTAGTCAAATATATCAAAGGACAGATCTTACTGAACAATGAGACAAAGCAAGACCGAAGGTCGAGTAGCCTTTTTAGCAAATACAATGTCTGAAAACATTTAGAACATGTCAGATAAGATCAATGCCTTTGTATGCTCTAAACAAAGTCAGATATGTTTAGATCAGGTAAATGTTCTTACAAAGGCCTCGTGTATGATTAAACATAAGATATCCGGCTATTACTTTGGAATGAAGGTGTGTGCTTATGCATCAATTCCATTAACATTACTGTAACACTAGAACCCGCGTGATATATTGTAGATTTAAGATGCACTTTTTAAGGTGAGCTAGTGGACATTTTTTTATGATGTACTGCCTCAAAGTAGTATATAATCACACACATCCAGTAAAAATATTTACGTTGGAAGCGAAATTGAAAGCCCAAGTAATTATTAACGACTATTCTCGTTTGAAAACAACAATAATTGTATCACTGTCAATATACACTTTAATAACTGATCAAACATTCTATACACCATTGTATTTGTTATGAGTACTTCAAGTAAAACCCTGTCTTTGTTTTCTGCGTACGCTTATTAACTATTTTTGCAAGAAAGACTTCCATAGGCGCCATATATATTAGTTTGTTTTATTCTACTTGGCAGTGCTACATAAACAGCTTCCACAAAGACATCGTGAAGACTACTGAGAACTTGTGATGAATACATGAACTTGTCTACAGTAATGAGAAGTATCTTCGACATCTAGTACATTGTCTATATGTACAATGCCATCATCAGAAAAATGAGTAAATAGATGCCATTCAAAAACTCGTTTTGGTCTTTAATATCAGGTTGATTACCCGTTGTAGTATAACTCAGTAGTGATAAGGATTTCCCCTGCACTTGTTTAATACACATTTATATCTGATAACACTTATCTATATCTGTCGAAATAATATTTTTTAAATCATACGGAGGAATATGTACACCATGTCCGTTTAAGTGAAAAAAATAGATTTTCAACCAGTAAATCTCTTACTTCGTGTTTATTAACAACGGTAACTTTTTTGTTTTGTTTGTTTTGTATCTTGAAAGTTCGCAGTCGCTTCAGTTTTGATCATTATAGCCACGTCCAGCTATTTGATGGTGGAAGGACATCAGAAAAATATCTGTTTAGAACCACTGGCGCATATATCCATCTATCTATCTATCTATCTATCTATCTATCTATCTATCTATCTATCTATCTATCTATCTATCTATCTATCTATCTATCTATCTATCTATCTATCTATCTATCTATCTATCTATCTATCTATCTATCTATCTGCAGCCTTTTTATCAAAAATGTATTCTATGATTTTACATCATTTACATGAACAACATTATGACATATTGAACGTTGCCAAATTGTAATTCAGTTAAATATTTGTATAAAAATCATTATTTTGTGTTCGACAAAACAATGCATTACAGAAAATATCCTTAAAATGGTGTTGCGTTATGTCTAATATATACATTTTAACATGAGTTCGAGCCTGAGTCCTGTCGTGACTAAATTTGTGGAGGTCTGGCAGCTGAACTGATTTGACCGCGCTTACTGTCTCAAAAAGGTGTTTTACAGACTGTATTGACAGGCTCTTAATATGCACGATACATAAGAAAGAGTACATACATATCTGTCAGCCCGCTGTAGGCTATCATTTACAAGACATGACAAATTAGGAAACATGAAACCTGTACTATTTTTAATGCAGGTAGTCCATCACTGCGACTGGCGACTAACCATTTGAATTGTTTATGGTGGCTGAGTGGGTTGGTGACTGTTTTAACATGTATTTCCTTTATGATGAATGGAGCTACCAAGTGGTTTTGTCGCTTTACATTTCATGTGTGCGTGTTATTTGTCAGACATTTGCTAGTTAAAATAATCTAAATCTCAATGCATGTTGTTGTTCAAATTGGGTCAATAATGTTGCCATTTTCAAATTCATAATAGCAAGGTATAAGCAGCAAAAGGAAAATGTTTTTTGATATAAACTAAAAGAAACTATACTATTAACACTGAAAATAAGCCGGCATAACTAACTAATGGCTGCACGAGCATATATTGTACTCCAGAATAGTTAACTGGACCGATTATATATCGAAATAGCTCATTGTCGTATTAAATTGTCTAATGATTTTGTAGAGAATACATGTACGATTCTTTCGAGCAAATGAACTATTAATGATAGTTTAATCCATTTTCATTTTATTCTTCAAATTTTCAATGGTGTACTGTGAAACACTAGTTGGAACAGTTTTCCCATAATCGAGTTATAAAATACACACTTCTAGAAATTATGTTTCTATTTATGGTGTCAAAAAAGCGTGTTGCCATAGCGAATTTCGTAGCAAAAAGGTTAGATAACGATCCTTTTTAGCTGCCTTTGTGTTTTTGTTGATTTGATAATACGATAAAATGAGAAAGTCCTTGCGTTGCGTTTTACAATGCATACAACTTTAAAGAGCATAACAAAAGACATTCACATGCTTGCCAAAATTGGAAGTTACACACTTCGAGAAGAGATATTTCATACAGCAGAGTAGGCCCAACAATATAGGAGTGGTCAGACAGCAAAAGTGTTTGCTGGGTTGCTTGAGTCGGTTTACAGGGCTTCAATCTTGTACTCCCAAGCTGGGGATCTAAATTGCAAATAGTGGAAATAAAACAGAAATGTTTGAAGTAAAAGAACAGTTATGATGTGCCCTTGGATAATATTTTTACGTCATAAATCAATCGTTTTGATGTAATGAAACTAAAAGCGCACATGTTGTATGATGAACGGGAAACACTAGTTTTGGCTTATTAAAGAATTAATCGAACTTACACAGCCAAGGTCAAATCACCCAAGAAGACGTATACATTATCGTAGCATTAAAAATGGCAACAATCATGGGACAAATAAAATGACCTAATAGATCACCCTTATGGCAAAAGCTTTTCGGCGATGTCACCTTCGGATAGGGTTCGTGCATGCTTAAAATGTTAACAATTATCTGTTAACTCTGTAAACTGTAAGTTCATTATATTGTGTAGTTCTACGAAAACATTTTGTCCATTGTTTGCACACGAAAAGTTTCTGTAAGTATTGTTGCATTAAACAAAAGGACACATTTATACCCATGTCACTTAAACTTAGTTTGTCGATAACAATATTGTCAGTTAAATACATTTATTATAACAAACATAATACACACGCAATGAAAATAAAAATTAACTTTGTCAGTTGCTTTTTTGTTTGCATAGTATAAATATTCACTCTTATATATATATATATATATATATATATATATATATATATATATATATATATATATATATATATATATATATATATATATATATATATATATATATATATATATATATATATATTGGCTAATCGGTAAATATATTATTAACATGTAATTATTTTTCTTTCAGTATTTTTCTTTCTTTCATAATTCATATCCAATGCTTCACAACTTGTCATAGTTAGATGTAAAACATAACGACAATGTCCAGAAGCCCAGTGTATAATAATGCACCGCACACTAAAACTCGTCTTTGGCCTTTAACATCAGTTCTTTCATAATTATCATAACACAAATTTAGCATATGCGATTGCACGTACGCTCCTCTCTGTCATGTGTAATGATTAATACATAAAAAAATATAATATGTCTTAAATAGATT
Organism: Sinonovacula constricta; assembly: GCA_007844125.1. Classification (NCBI taxonomy): domain Eukaryota; kingdom Metazoa; phylum Mollusca; class Bivalvia; order Cardiida; family Solecurtidae; genus Sinonovacula; species Sinonovacula constricta. The sequence goes on from CM017563.1 coordinate 15,914,534, forward strand.
GCAATATTATGCCTTCATGTTTAATGAAAGAAAAGTTCCATACACATATTTAAGAGACTTAATTTACGAGGAATTTCATTTTATTTACAGAGAAAATAAAACACAAAACGAAGAATGCGTTTGATTGATTTACTGCCCTGTTAAGGGATATCATATGTTGTATCAAAGGACAGAACTATCGTCTAGTTCAACATGATGCAGCATTATAACAAACAAGACAGTTAAAATGTTATAACAATATTTGGGTCAATTCATATTAAATATAACGTCTAATGTACACACTTATCAGGTACAATAACTGTATTGAACCATGAAGGAAAGCCTAAATTAAATGCAATTGTACTGTTTGCTATGCAAAAGTGTACCTCAGACAGGAATATAACCCAGTCATATACAGATTAACAACCACGGTACTGGTTACCTCCCACTAAAATGATTTATTGCATAAATATATAAAGGATTTGTACACTAATTTTGATACTCTTCATTTAGATGTGCAACATAACATTTGATCTACCTTAAAATCATAAAGTCGGTTTTATTGCCAATTACACTTCCCAAATAGTAGTTCTTCTTTATCATAGTTATAGTTATTTGTTTTGTTAAAAACGTATATTTTAAAAATATTTTGACACATTGTAATCGCATACATCATACGAGAAGCTCAATCTGTTTAAAAAATAAGGCCCTTTAGATTCTCTTTCTGGCTTTTGTTCTAAATAAAAATATTTTTATAAGAATAATTTTACGATAAAGTAGCTTTTTAGTGGGAGACAACCAGTACCGTGGTTGTTAATAGATATATGATTGAGTTATACTCCTGTATGAGGTACAGTTTGGCATAGCATACAATGCAAATGCATTTACAAACATGCATTTAATTTAGGCTTTTCTTCATCGTTTAATTTAGTAATTGGACCCGATAAGGATGCGCATTAGACTTTGTGCGTATAGTAAATACGAACAGCCCCAAATATTGTTATAACTTAAAATAACCTGTTTTTTTACAGTTTGCCTATTTTGCATCAGGTTGAACTAATTAAATGATATTGGCATATTTAAAAGAAGAACTAGGACGACAACTCTGTTTTCTTTGTTAGAAATATTCATTATATCATTAAATTAGTAGTATAAATCGATCAGAAAAAACTCTCTTGTGTTGTCTTGTGTTACTGTTTATTTTCTTTGCAAATGTGATTAATTCCTCCTTAAATTTAATTCTTAAGCTATCTGTATTAATTTTTTTTATTGAACGTGATGACATAACATTGAAATTTATTTAAAACAGAATCGGATATGCGGAATGTGTTATACTTTTAATATATGTATATCTAGCAAATGCCAGACAATTTTTGGTCGGCAGTCGCAATTCAATGACGGATTACCTTCCTTAACTTTAGTACAGGTTTCATGTTTTTAGTATTCTTATACACATCTCCATGGGTCGGCTGTAACTGACAGCCTACACCTAAACTGACTGGTGCGTGCTTGCAGTAGAAAAAATACCATATGTTAATTATAGTCAACGCAAGACACCTTTCTTATGAGAGGCTTCTCGAAAACACAAAATTCAAATGGTTTAAACAGTAAGCGCGGTCATCGAATTTCAGCTGCAAGACTTCCCCAAATTAAGTCTCGACAGGACTCGGACTCTATATATATACTGGTTAAAATGCTGCAAATGAAAAATAAATTCAGTTCAAAATATGCACACGTTGGCAATACGTTTTTGTTTTCGTTTGTATAAATTATTGATTTAATTGATATCTAAAGAATCATCGGATCTTTTAACATACATGTTGTATTCGAACCGATGACATTTGGTAAACGAGCCCAATGCACTACTACATTAACATTGTGACAGTTGGAAGATACATACTGATAAACATCTTCATTTCAATTTAATCTGTTAAAAAAATCGATAATGATATTGAGAAACAATGTTTTAAGAGTAACATAATAATATGTGGATACAAAGCACATAATTGAATCCCTTGTTTTAGCATTTCGAACAACTGTTAGAAAGAACTTTTAAACGCGCCAATGGCAAAATTCGTGTACTGTCTGATGTTTCAACCCATTAATTAGAAAAGAAAGGTGTAGTAAGGTTTATCAACACAACGCTTGATATATGACACCTGGCTAAACACGGTGTCGATAATACATTTTGAATATCTTAAAATGGGTCCTTAGTATGGAATGCGCAAAATTGGCCTACAGGTTAACGCTTAAAGCAATATAGAAGAAAGTAATCATCGATCCAAACAAACAAAGGGTCGATGTGTGCATAGGCGTTTTGGCGAATGAAGTCCCAGCTGTCAATATTATGATCACGGTAACAAAGACACTATATGGACCTTATAATTATGTGGCTATATACAATGCTAAACCTATCTAAATATTGACAAAGAACCGAATTTTGACGACATACATTCACGTGTTCTGCTTTGCAATCCTTCTCCGCCATATCTTCAGAAGTTTTATTCGTGTCATTAAATTGTTAATCTTTATAAACTCAAGCCTAATAATAAAAACGGAATTAATTATTTTAGTATTTAAGTTAATATTTAACTTATTCATAACATATAAAACCTTTCTTCAGAAATGAACATATGTAGTCGAAAAGGACACGTTCATAGATCCCGTCAGATATTGATCGAATCCTTTTAATCATAACTGTATGTTTCTCTGTCAATCAAAGTGTATTTAAAACAAAGGAGAATAATAATCTATTTGTTATTAAGTACAGTAGCGTCGTCGGGAAACAAGACATACTTGGCCTCTGGTCCGCAAATGACATAATTATTTATATTTTGCTGGGATATATAGATTTAGATGTAAACAGCATAGCATGCGAAAATATCTATCAATTCATCCTAAATGTTCTCAATCAATAGTTAACATAAGCATCTAATTGTTGTAGACATTACCCTGAAATCCACTTTCCGTCTGTCAAACGTTTGCCTTAATGGAGGCCTAAAACAACGGGGAATCGATAAAACGAAAATACACATCAATTCGCATTTTTGTAATAAAATCATGCAAAGATAACGTAAGCAACAAGTATTCACCATAGATGTGAGTATAATCCAACGGAAATCATTGGTATGTAAAGTAATAACTTTTGCTCACATCCATGAAATCAACAATTAACATTAACGCAGTAACGTTGAAGTAATGGCAACAATTTGTTTGACCGCTTAGACTGTTTTCTCTATATACACGTAAAGACCTTCATACTAACATATCGATATTAAACCGCCCGTTATATATTTATTTAATCAATATTAACCTTAAATTGATTAGTTTAACTAATATGTTCACGCCAATTGCATGTATTAAAGGCCTTAATGATACATTTCATTATATAAATTTGAAATGAATTAAATGCCGTGATCTTCTTTAATGTACCCTTTGTGACAGTTAGATTAAGATCTTGAGCCAATCAAAGTTGCTAGTGTTATGATCAATAGATAACCATCAGATTTGTGTTTTATGTTGATTAATAATTCAGCATTACGGTTTTGTTCTTGTTTTCCTTCTGACCTTCCAGTATGTGCACGGCATTTTATTCTTATTCACAGTATAGCCAGGCTAAAAAGGATCACTGGGCATAAAAAAGGGGAACTGAAAACTCCAACTTTGGCGTAAGAGCTGAACTAGCACATGTAGTGTCGAGATATCCGGCGCACAATGGGTATAATCTATCAGACTAAAAAGGCAGGGGTATTCTCACTTCAAAGATGCAGTAAAAACACTATCACTGCCAGGACCTGGCAATTAGGAGCGTCGAATTAAGTAACTTTATTGTATATCGTAAAATACTAATGAGTAAATGAAAAACTATCTGAACCTGTTGTCAGAGACAAAGTCAGTGAGCACATTTTAGTCATATGATCAGAAAATTGGTTATCACCCAATACACATTTAAGCTTAGACATTAAGGGTACTATGCGGAAGATTCATATAGACAAAGGTAAATCATTGCTTTAAAGAGAAGTTATTAAGGTGGAGTTTCGATATACTTTAGGTTATAGTTGAATTTAAAAATTAACAGTACGCCCTTGGTAGAGTCGACGAATTGTAACTCCTTTGACTGAAACACCTCCGATCGCTTGTGTTCCAGTTCCATTCAGGGAGAAGGATTTACTATCGGAAGGTCTTCCAGCTGACTTGCGTGCACCAATGGTTTTATCCGGATATTTGTCTGAGGTCTTCATCCACCAAACAGCTGGACGTCGTCATTATGATCATAATTGGTCAATGTGATCAATTAAAAACAATTAAAAACAACTACAAACAAAACAATAAAAGTAACCTTTACCTCATTATTCTTGTCAAGTTCATGTATTCATCACATGTTCTCAATACTCTTTAAAATTGTTGTCTTTGCCGAAGCAGTTCTACGTAGCAATGCCAAGGAAATTAAAACATATGGACTAATATATCTCGGCACATAATGATATTCTTTCTTCCAAACATTTAAAAATGCAAATACAATGTTGTATCAAATGTTTGATCAGTTTTTAAAGTGTGAATAGATAGTAAAAACACTCAATGTTGTGTTCAAACGAGAACGGTCTTGCGCTTTTAATTTCGATTCAAACGTAAATATTCAAACGAGCTATGCGTGATTATATTATAAAATACTTTAACGCATTAAATCATCAGAAATTGGTCGCTAATTCACTTTACATGCAAAGTAAATCGTAAAACTACAAGATAGTACGCGGTTCTACTGTTACAATAATGTAAGTGGACATGATATTTAACGAAACAAAAGTCATAACACACAAGGTCCTTCTTAATTATTAGCACAATCTTTTAAGTTTGTACATAATCGAGGTCTGTTTAAGTGAATTTACCTTATATGTATATATGTCTATCTATGGCGCATTCAGAGGCATTGAACTAATCCTTCATGCTGACAATTATGTCAGAAATTGCATTTTCCAAAATAGCTTCTCGATCTTCGGTCTCTCTTTGTCTCATTGTTAATAATCAATGGGTCCTGTCCATTGATCCATTTGCCTAAGATTATTCACCGCAGTGGTCCCCTACATTGCGAATGTAATCCCTCCTGCCTAAAGGACAATGTTCTATTGATAAATAATGTTTAGATCTATTTGTTTATCTAAATCTTATACATCTTAATATATCTTATATATCTGCCGTAATTTGAAATAAAAACGATTTGAACAGGTACACATTCAAAATATCAATTTTCCAGGGGATATAATTTATCAATTTAAAATCATTTAGTCAAAATGGAACATCACCAACCATTTCATATCATCATAAACATCAATATCATTACCAACACATACAACATCATTATCACCTCCACCGTCATCAGTTAAAATTATTTTAGTCGTTGATACTTACGATATGTACCGATGAAACCAGACACGTCGATACCAGGGCTGTAGTAAAAGAGTTAATATAGGCTTAATTGTATTGAAATAATGCTATTGAAGTATTGAAGCTTCTTACCACTGCAATTATTCAAAAGATGGCTTTAATGGACTCGGTTTTTTGCCTGGTATACGCCATCCTACCAATGGGTATTGTAAAATTTGTATAGCACCTACCGGGTTGCATATACAACGCGGGCCCTTTGGTAGGACTTTTGTAAAGTCGTTGTAGAGTCAAATTTCCAAAGCTGGAGTTGTTGCAGGTCAATTTAATAGCCGCCGATATTGAGTCATCATCCCAATGGCGGGATTTTTTTAGGTCAGCTTGAAAGATGCTATTGGTCATTGTCTAGATATGGAAGCTGTTGATTGCCATTGCTATAGTTGTTGCTTGGTCAGAGTCCAATATTGGAAGTTTTGTTGGTCAGTTTCGTAGTTGTTTTTTAACATAGTCCCAATTTGGGAGCTTTTCGGGATTAGGTTTTTAGCTGTTTGGCGGTCATAGTCCGAATATAGGAGCTTTTTTTTGTGGTCAGTTGTTTTGGGGTCATAGTCTGGATACGAAAGATTTTGATTATCAGTTTAATAACCGTTATAGGATTAAGGCCAAAATGTGCAAGATATAAGTGATACATTTTATTTCTAGCTTTTCATTATAGTCTCAAATGTAAAATGTTATTATATTTTAGTCTGAAGAAATGTATACACATTTTATTTACATGTAAATCATTCTACTTCGTGTATCATTCACCGAGAGTCTGATCGATAAAAGTACTCCTTTAATCCTTTGAGAAAGAAACCAACAGAAAATGAAAATATATATCAACATGATTATGGATAGATAATTAATTCTATCATGCACACAGACCTGTTTAAATTCGGTTGTATGTATTATTTTCCTGATTCTCCTTCAGAGTAAAACTCATATCCACCAACGAAAAACAACATACATTATACAGATGGAACCTTTATGTCATGTACTGTGCAATTAATGTCGCAGCTAACTAAGTTCCTTCTCCTACCATTAATATAAAACACCCGCTAATAATTGCTAAACATGTAACTATGTGTAATTTGAATAATGCATGTCTAATTGTATTTAAATAGAAGCGCTGTAAAAAACGAAACCAATGTGCAAAAATGCAACGGAGCATTGGTGTACTTGGGACAAACACATACCCTTCCGTTTTTGTCAAGCTATATTTAACGTAACCTGATAAATTTGTCTTTTTGAGCAGGCGTCCATAGTTTTTTTCTGAACAATGATTACGGTAAAGTTGCGATTTAGAAAAAAAAAGGTCAAAGTACACACGTTTCCAGAAAGTTCTTAAATAACCAGTTAAGTTACTCAACAATAAGATTATTGCTCTTTTACGGTCCTCCTATACAGATTAAAACATGGACTATATGTAAGTTTTGGAAATGACTTGACACACACAGAAAAAAAAAAAAAACACACCAAAGGTTCCAAAAGAATGTAATTTATCTTACTCTAAGCAGTTCAAACGATGTGCTTTTTGCATTATCAGGAAAAAAATTAAACTTTGCCTAACAGCATATTCAAATTTTAGAATAAGAAAGGAAAGCAAGATGTTTCAATTAACATGCATGATACCGTTCCAACAACTAACGAAGCAAGTTCTGACCAACCACAGCAGTAGTGTCGATAAAACTACCTTTATTTGCTGAGGTAAGCTGTGTTGCGATGTCTGTTTACTTTCGTTGTAACATAATACCACCCGTTTGTTATTTGCTATGTATGGAATTATTGTGCAATAAATTTTAACAACATATGACGCATGGGGCTTGGAATATTTGTCTGGCTTCAGATGACCAAGCAAATTGTTATTTACCTCTAGAAATTATACGATTTATTCACAGCATCCGGGACAACTTTAAATTTCATTTTCAGAAATTTAGCTTATCACCTTCTGCCAAAGAAACTCATTGACCTATGACATGTAAGTTCAACCTTTATAACTACAACGTAAGTGCATTTGGTGAACAGTCTGATTAATAGAAAAAAGGTACAAGGCAGAATATAGACATGCATTACAGAATAACAGTCACAGGTACTATTGCGCTGAACACATTAAAGATATTAAGTATTATCATACTGATATCAATAAATGTAGTAAAAGCCTCAATAGTCCTTTAATGTACGGACATAACATAATTAAACGGGAATGTTAATTATTTAATAACTAAAAAAAATAACGAGTGCAAATTATGATAATTTATAGTAAAATATAGTATGTATAATAGGCTTAAAATAGATAAAGGGTGCGAGACTCTGAAATACGGCCACCCTGTTTCTGCTGTTTAAGAAAGCGATTTCTTGTGACATCAGGTCTATCTTTCTAATGAAATGATACGCTTGACTGACCTCGAAAGAGGTACAAATATGCTTAATTATTGATTGCATTGTTTTGCACTAGCTATAAGGTTGCACCTGGTTAAGACTTTCAAATGTGTATGTTGTGTATTCTAGACACATTTATTAAGTGAAAGTTTATTTCAACAACCTGCAAACACCTTTTTGTATCATTTACTATTTGGTTCCGAGGCTAATTTGCTTGTGTGTTGTACATGTGCTTTTGGATGAAATGTCAGTTATGAGTATGAGTTATGGGTTATATTTAGCAGTACGTCCCACCGTACATTTAACATAAGATCTTTCTTAGGAAATGACAATATTAACGCAAATTATTAAATGTTTATATATTTCTGGCTATAGAATAAGCTATATTTTGTCGAAATATCTTAATTAGAAGCTAAAATGATAAGTACATTTAGCCTTTTATTCAAAATACACATTCTATTTATGAACAACCCTCTTGAACTATTCGTTATTTAATGAGCTATAGACATAAACTTAGTGGTTCACAAGAGGAAACTCTGTTTAATGTTTCACACTACTCACATCAATAATTCGCATATTATTTGTAGTAAGGTTGTAGAGACGTCCTGTTCCCCCACACTGTCCATGTTGATACCTTACGAAACACACGCACATGTGGTTTGATGCTTCCAGAATGCTGCATATTAACCCCATTGCATCCATAGTGTTACATGTTTTTGTATACAACTTGTGTTGCCGACATCAACAGAATATGAATGTTGGCCATCAATTGCCAAAAATGTATAGTATAAGATGTGGCCACACAATTTTGTAGCGCACCAACTTTTAACATAAAAGTCTTTGCCATGGGAAGGCTGTCTTAAAATGACAAACATTCTGAACAGCTTGGATGTTCATGATAAGTTTGCAATGTTTAATTTTTATTTCCTTTTCTCTATTTTGCAGAAATTGTTCATGAACTGTTCATTTTAGCCTATTTGCAATTCAAATTCCATGACTATGTACTTTTTGCACAGTTACCTTGTTTTGTAGCAGCTTGTTAAAATCACGTTTTAATAGCCTAGAAAGTAAACATATGACAGACTTTAGAGTCGCCATCTTGCAATCTTGAAATAATAATCATCAACTTTGAACAGCACATGCAGGTGATCATTAATGGACATTTATGACGTAAACAACAGCATCATGTTGTCATATCAACACATAAAATGTAGTGAATAAACTGGTTATTAAACTCACAAAATATCAAATATATATTATTAAAAATGGGACATTAATAAACGAATCCAATACATCACAATCTGATGAAAATAATATTCTAAAAACAGCTCCTCCATCAGGATCTGACGACGAGTCAATAAAACCTTCCCAACCAATCAGATTGTCGCTTACAAAATCGCAAAAGTAAATGATGATCCGAAGCGTTCCAAACATATCATTTTAATGGCTCCGCCCATTTACAAAAACATTTAAACATGGACACTCCGCAGTCGAAATTTAAAAAAACAAGCAGTTATAACACAAACTTAAACTGAGTGACTTTTCTACTGCAAAATCGATAGCGACCATTTTGCGACTCTTACTGAATGCGTTATGCAGTAGGCTCTCTGATTGGCTGTTATAAAAAGTCATCGGGAAAACCATTCTTATTTATAGACGGTATTTGCGGGAAGTAATTAGATCTTAAATTTTGTAAAATCTGACTTAAGTGAAAATGAATACATCATCACATAAACAACGGAGCAGATGCATGATACATGATGTTTGTTACTAGTATTGGATAGTATTGGTTACCTTAAATCATCGGCATTTTGCGGTAAAGAAATGTCAAACACACATTTTGCTTCAGTCCCAGGTAAGGAGCAGGTAAAATTTTAACATATAAAACATTAATAAATACTACTTGAGGTTCTCAGTTTGGTTAAAAATAACAAAATTAATACATTTTCAAGTACGGAGAAACACACGTTTTTTGTCCAATATATTTTCCTTTCAAAATTCACACAGAATATAGGTACATAGAAGCAAGACCCGCCTTACTTCCACGTATTTTAAACCTCTAAATGGCTATTGAATATGAGCAATCTTGCACAGTTGTAGTCTTTTGTTTGATAGAAAAACAATGTGCGTTTGCAATTGGATCGCAACCGGTTGTAGAATAGTGGCTTTTCGTGGGGAAACACACACTTATATTTCTTACCCCTCCTAATATTTGTATTTTTAAAGTTAAATTGCATTTAACCGTGTTGTTTTAAGATTGCACATGTTGCTGCTTAATTTCTATTGGAAAACAACATGCTTTAATTTGATCTGCGGACAAACTAGTAACATTGCTGTAACTACATGTCATTATTATTATTTTTTAATTACAATATGCACTTTAACGTAATTGTCCTCAATAAATTGTTTGTCACGCGACATCTACACCAGGTATCGGCTGCATTTTTGTGAGCTTTCAAAGAATCGCCTTTTAAGTGAATATGGGACATATGTACACACTTGTAAATCAATTGTGCCAGTGTAATGAGCAGATAAGTCCGTTTATAATACTAATGTTATTGTGCTTCTCTCTTCATTCGGAAACCAGTAACTGTAACTCATTTGAATTTTTATCTCAAACCGCTGCGTCGGGGGCAATAATTTCACGTGTCAATGATTAAACAATATTACGCTACATGTTACGTTACTTAATATTAGTATATCTTTCACCAAGAAATCTACCCATAAGCTGATTAGGAGATTAAACCAGTTAGGGATATAATTTTAGTACAGAGGATCTCGTGCTAAAGTTCGACGTGTGTGTGGACACTAACGATGGAGTCACTCTCAATGACATACAAACGTTGACACATGTGACATCTATCATAAATATCACAACCAACTCAGATTCTCCTTTCTGCAAAATGTATAATACCAAACATGTGACAAAAATAAAAATATGAAACTCACGATCTAGCCAAATCACTGACTTTTCTTTCAGTATGTTATAAACCAAGATTGGCCAAGAACATGGCTCTTCCACTTACTAATTGCATACAATCAAATGACTCTGAGCTAGTTGTTGTGATTGAAACATCCTTCGGAATCAAAACGAAATCTGTATCTGTGAACTGGTTCCGAATGACTACTGCACCAAACATGTACTATGTGATGATAGAAGTGAAGATTCCAGTCATCCTCAAATCAACTATTGATATTCACTCGATTGCTTTTAGTGCGAGTCATGAATGTTGTACTTTTAAACTTCAACAAGAAATGTTAAAATATACCCAGTATAACTTGCTGTTATATACAGGCCGCCGCCATCAAACTCGAATGGTTTCAATTTCTTGATCACCAAGATAAGTAACTGTGATAAAAGTGGCATAATAGGAGAACTTTCACTTAGACATCCCACAAATTCGTAGCAATGTGCGATTGTGTATTTTTCTCAAGGCTTGTGGTAGGATGTAAACAAGCATACACATGTATAAGGGTTTACACTTGATGTTGTATTTACCATATGTTCAGGTGACATCGTTTCTTATATAGATGTTACTAACTCCGGAATGTCAGATTAATCTGGGAAGGTTTCTCACGATCATGTCGCTGTCATTGAAATCAAAGATACCATTGCCACCACTTCTTGGAGAAAAGTTATTACCACCAATATAAAATCTGGTTAAGGTGACCATTGTATTATTTGACTAACAAAATATCCAATCACGGTCGTCAGATGCTGTTGAACTAGTTAATTACTATACAACTGAGTTATTTTCTCTTTTAGAGAAATGTGGTACATTACGCAACAAGAATAAACTTCCAAGGCAAGGGTGTTCCTGGTACACCGATGAACTACGTGATAACAGACACCTTCGCCGTAAGCTAAAGCGTAATTGGAGCGAATCAAAAGTTCAAAACGTCAACATTTATACGGGGATAGTGTGCCCTTTCCAGATTACCAATCCTCTTCTTTGCGCGACAGGTGAAGTGATTCTACCTTTCACTTCAACATCTCAGAAATTAGCACTTTAATGATTTCTTCACGTGATCCTTCCTTTCACTACATCATCACAGAAATTGGCACTTTAATGATTTCTTCACGGGATTCTACCTTTTACTACAGCATCTCAGAAATTAGCACCTGAGTGATTTCTTCATGCGATTCTACCTTTTACTACATCATCTCAGGAATTAGCACTTTACTGATTTCTTCACGTGATTCTTCCTTTCACTACATCATCACATAAATTGGCACTTTAATGATTTCTTCACGGGATTCTACCTTTTACTACATCATCTCAGAAATTAGCACTTGGATGATTTCTTCACGTGATCCTTCCTTTCACTACATCATCTCAGAAACTAGCACTTTAATGATTTCTTCATGGAATTATACCTTTCACTTCATCATCTCAGAAACTAGCACTTTAATGATTTCTTCATGCGATTCTACCTTTTACTACATCATCTCAGGAATTAGCACTTTACTGATTTCTTCATAAAGAGGATTGGGTGCATTAGATATAAAATAAAGACTCATATTTCAACAACCAGTATCTGGGACACACCTTAATCATGCAAGCTAGCGTAACCATCTTATATGAATGATTTCTTTCCTGGACAGGATATTAAGCGTTTCGTCCAGAAATGTCCAAATGAATAATGACAACTTGATCCAATACACACATGGTTGTTAAAATAGTGTATTTACGAAATGTTGACTTGACTGACTACTCACTAGAATCATCAATACAGGTATAGAATCCGCGTATGATCCGACCGTGTTTAAATATTCACAAATATGACCTTTACTAAAAAAGCTGACCTTCACAAAATGAGCTACAGTAAACAAAAAGCCAGACCATTACTTTAAATAAAGGATTTAGAAAAAGCAGGAGATTTTCAGCTAGAATTTAATCAATCGTTGAACACTCTGCATGAGCCACATCATTCCGAGTTTCCGTTCGAACCAAGCAATATGCATCATGCAATACTTAGACAAAAAAACAACAAAAAAACGGTGACAGTTGCTTTACTATTAGTGCTCGACAACTCTGGAACTCGTTGCCGGTATCACTACGTCAATCTAGCAATCTTGTCTCATTTAAGAAATTAAAGCACATCTCTTTATTCGACACAATGCTCATAATAAGGTCATCTTCTGTACTGGAAATGACTACTGATTTAAAATGTGTTTTATATTCAAAAGGCGTAGTTATCTTAATCAAATCTGTTTTATCTGATGAAACTTTTATAATTAAACTATTGTTGGTATCATTTGATAAGATTAAGCTGCCACCTGAACTGTATTTTTAAACTTTATTTTTAACAGGTAAGATTATCTACTTATATTTCATTTTGTTTATTCCTGTTTCAACATTTTCGTTCCTTTGTATGAATGCGATATCTTCTATTGTAGGTTTTCACTTAATTGTACAACACTTTTGAATGTATATGTATACATAAAAGTGATATGGAAATGTGTATAATAAATGTATGTATAATAAAAACTAATAGGAGTTATCGTTTTATAACTCCTTTAACTGCAATTATCATCTATTACTATAGAAAATCTCTCAAGCATAACTACGTTTTAACTCAGACCATCTCAAAAGAGAACAGATTAGTTTTGCTTGGCCATACCGTTAATATTTACTAAAGGTGCAGTTCAATCAACATAATTGATATGACTTACACCGAATCTATGCACGTCTACGCAGGTTTAGGAAAGTATCTATACAAACAGAAAATAACTGTTTTTTGGACTGCTTTGTAACATTAAATTTTGAAACGCATTTTTACCAGTGTAATCTATTCGTTTAACAGTCCGAATACTCGATTTTACTGTAATAGTACTGATAGGATTGCCGATGACGTGTCAAGTCTATAAGTTACGTTTTATGTTCCTCTGTTACTAACCAAGCATATGTTTAAAAGGAAAATCTAAAAAATAAACTACATGATAATACAAATTTTGTTAAAAAAACATTATTCACATTTCTTGTCTCATTTTTAATATTCTGACCAACTATCCAATAGAAACTTTAAAATGCCTCAAAACAGAATTAAACCTGCTTTGTCAATCCAGCTCTTTGAAAACCATTGCGCAAAAACCTGACCCATTGTTTTTTATACGTTTGTGTACACAGTGCCAATAGCGCTTGTTTAATTATCTCACAATGCGATCTGGTGTCGTATGATTTTAAAAGCTAATTGCAAAATGTATAAAGATCTTTAGCAATACGTCTTCTTTGATCGATCGGAGTATGTGTTGTAAGAAGGACATGTCGACAAGTGCATGGTTACTAGAGTACCTAGCCTAGACTAGACCAGATCTAACAGGCTAGTAATTCAATGTTCATAACCTTTACAGATGAAGGAGGCGTTTAATTGTGGTGAGTACACTTAGCAACATTGTTCATTCTTGCATAAGAATAAATTTGTTTATGTTGGTTGTACACATTTTCCATTTAAAAACAAAACAAAACAATAACATTATAAATGTACTTGCAAAACAGTTTGCCAATTTAAGCGAGATTAATTTTCATGTTGAATTGCCTTGATAATTGTAAATGAAACTTGACCAGACTGGGCGTCATACACACCTACTACTTATATACAATATAAGTGTGACGATAGAAATATTTTGGATTCTGCAAGACAAATCTGTTAAAAAGTTGGTAAAATTTACTAAAGGTATTTAATTCTGTGTAATATTTAATGTGTTCCTACCATTTTAGAATGTGTGTACACATGATGAATATCTACTTTGAGACTAGCATTTTACGTAAAACATATTGTACATAAGAAAAAGAAAGTATGTTGACAACGCCTTTAGTGCATTTGTGGGATTGTCTTAATTACACTGAGATTTTTTTCTTTTCACTGTAAGGCACGTCTTTGTTTTGTTTGTTTTTTCTTGCATAAAATACTTCTACAGTGGCGCAAAAGCCATAACAAGAACAAATGTCAAGGCACAATATGCTTGATCATGGTAAGTCATCACAATTTATTTAGTGTTTGTATAATCAGCAATATTGGATTATTTAACAGACAAACGGAGAAAACCCTGGTGCCAATGTGCATAATTGCAAAATTGGATAGTCCGGCCTAAAACTGCGAAAAATGTATTTATGCACGATGTCTCGGTTACAATTGTGTATGATTAGGCTTACCTGCGCTGTGTGCGTCTAGCAGGGAAGGTACTCTATGTTCTATATCACATGGACAGGTGAGGCTGTTTTGTTTTGTAATTTAGTTAATCTTATTACACCGTCCTCGTTATCCGTGATAAAAACATGCCGATATGCCAGTTAATGTTGAATGAAATGCGATAAACTAAAATTGTTCAGTGACGTTACAAAAGTGTATGATTTATACACATTTTTGGTAGATATCTATACCTTATGGGAGGTAAACGCTGTGGGAATGCCTTCGTTGCTATATTTAAGTAAAACACAAAGTATAGTGTAATGATAATGTTATTTGTTATAATTGACTTAGATTTGAGCATACTCTTTAAATAAGCAATTTTAAACATGGTTACGACTTATCTAATAATAATTATTTTTTTGTTCAGAGACGATGAATCGATTTATATACATATCCTTTTTTGGGAGATGAGTCCCATTTTCAAACGGTTTAACATTAATTGTTAATACATGATTTGACGTTAGTTCCAGTGAGCTCACGTGACCTGTTGGTTAAGTTGCAATGTTGCTTTACATAAGATCGTTGATTCGCCTTCAGGTCGCCTTCCGTTCGGAGCGAAACTTTTATGTGAAAGGTCATACAGCTGACTTGCGGTGCACTGGTGGTTAAATAGACATTTGTCAAATATCTTTGTCGGCCAATGAGCTTCAAGTCGCTATACGACCATGACTGTATTGTTGCGATGTATCTTAAAAAAGTCGATCATAACAGCAAGTTCGGTAACTATAAACTTTAGATCGTTCGGTAAGCTATCCCTTTTTTAAGAGAACAAATGTTTCCAACATAATGTCGAAACGTCTTTTTATTATGTTTTACTTTCTTAAACTGTATAGTTGTGGTACCAATGTATGGCACGATTAACATGATACATATGAGATAAATTCAAATGGGGATATTTGAAAAAGTTAATTCTGTTTTACTGAGACATACACATTTGATCTAAATCCTCAATGTTCAGCTTGTAAAACAAAAAAGAATAAGTGTCGGTGTGCCGTAAAACTCCACATACAAAATACAAATAATAATATGGTTATAAACATTGCATGATGCCGTCACGGGAATAGGGATTTGTTGACATTTTCAAAATTATTGGTCAAACGGCACGAGTCGAATATTAACATCTGAATGTGTAAATATATTGGTTAAGAAAAGGAAACAAACATTACGTATATATCTGATCTCCTTTTCATGTTGCAACGTTTACTTACGGTTTCTGCTTTTATGTTTCAGTAAAACATGTTATAATTTCTAACAATTATGAAACAGTAAAAACATGCCTTGTTCATTTGTGTAGGCAAAGAATAAACTGCCACACAGACAATGGGACTAAGCAAGTCGAAATCCAGTCGGTATGAATCGAGTGAGGCTATGCCACCAAATGCATCTACAGCTTCAACGGTATGTTGTTTGCCATACGACATTTATTGGATGATTTTATTTGACCAATGATCAACATTATATGTATATATGAAGTCGTACAATATTATAGTGGTATATGCAATTTCCTACGCCTTCTCATTTACGTCTGATGCAATGCTCTAAGCCTGTAGAGGCATATACGTCCGGGCTGTCTATAGCGGAATAAAATCCGTCATTGGCAGGCAGCCTGGTCACCGTGGGTGGAGACTCAGTATCACCACAATGACCGGATCCTTGTGGCTGGGGCCTATGGTGACTTGTCATAATGCGACAGAGAACATCGCCAACATACTACGTTGTTCATCAGTTGGACAGTAAACGAGCGCTTGTCTGGGATCGGTATAATCAATCGTCTGGTCGTTTTTTCATGGGTTACTTGAATGTCCCTTGTGTACATGCATACACAGTCTTGCTATTTTTTACTCTAATTTCTTAATATTCTATTAAACCATAAAGTGTAACGCAAAAAGTCGATATATGTTCGTTATTAAGTTTCTTTATTTAAATTGTAATTGGCTAATTTTATGAGATCCTGTTAGTATATTGTTGTAAAATATGAATAAAATAATACTGAACCATTAAAAAAACAACAACGGAAAACACGTGCATGTACAATGGAACGTGCAGAAAATATATGGGTACTACTGATAACATTTGTTTCAAATGACATAACAAATTTTTTTAGCCGACATAAAAACGTATATATGACTTGGTGGATTTCGGAACAAAAATGTTCGATTTTGTACCTGGAAAATTTATGTTACACGCTTATACAACATGGAATAAGAGCAAAAGGGTGCATGCTTAATGTTAAAAAATCGCAGCGCGCTTGTGTTAAGTCGATAGTAAAAAAAAACAACAACAACATAAGTGAAGCGTATTCCTGCACGGTAGAGGTAGCTCAAGGCGAGGGTTAGTCTTATTGTTATTTTATTTTAATATTTATGATATCGAAAGTACTTTGTCAAAGGAAGGCTTTCAATGGAGGACATATTTAAACACTGTTGTTGTTATTTTATGCTGATGATATTACAGAAACGGACTTACAACAAGGGTTAACTCTTTTACGAAATTATTATAACAGATGAAAGCTTCGTGTCAAAACAAAAGTGGTGGTGTTTAGAGGCATACTAAGGAGGAGTTTGTGTTCCAAAAATGATTGTGTTCGGCATCGAATTATAATTGTTGCTCATGTTTGTTATCTTGTAATAAGTTTGGCTTCAGATTTATCATTTACAGAGGCACGGATTGATAATAGTTTAGACACATGAGATCCGTAATAGAGTATCTTCTTTTATCTGGAATACACTTAAGATAGCTTCATTCATTAAATGTGGATCAGTAAGGTATTGTGTGGTCTTTCGTTAACATAAAATCGTACGTATCCGATGAGCACGTCTATTTTGTACGGGTTGAGACAAATAAAATTTGCGGTTAACTGGGTCCTGTGAATAATAATGTTTATAAAGTATGGTCTTGAAAAACAACAACACCATAAGCATAAGTCAAGTTTGAAAAGGACTGCTTTGCTTAAATAATGTAGGCTCAAACAAATTGTCAATGTTCTTACAGGATAATAAATGATATTAACAAATGATCTTTTTTGCATTTATCAGTTGGTTATTATACTAACTGAAACAGGTTAAGGAAGGTGTGCAATAACACAAATTACTTGTTCAGTTTGGATACATCTCGTTCGTCTCCAAATTAAAATGTGTGAAATATTTCCAAAATGTGAAATACATCAAGTTCATAAACTGCAGTGCCACATGTGTCGAACCAGAAATGGTACAAACTTGTATTAAACTATTTTACCAAACTAAAAATGTGTGTATGTGTTTTTGTTTGTGTTTTTTTTTGTTGATTTTTGTTTGGTTTGTTTGTGTGTGTCGGTGTGTGCGCGCGAGTGTGTGAATGTGTGTGTGTGTGCAATTGTCTGCAAAGTTATAATCATACCAAGGTATAATTAATTTTGCAGACACCTACAAAAAAGAAGCCTATGCTAGTTGCTGCGATTGACTTTGGTACCACATACTCTGGCTACGCTTTCCAGTTAATGTCAGTTTTTAAGAAGGACCCTACACAGATCTTCATGAAGACGTGGACTGGACCATGTTCGGTGAATTACAAAAGTAAACTATCCATAACCATTTATTTGTTAATAGTAATTATAATTATTAATCAATATGATGAAGTATTGTACACGTTTTGTTAA
The DNA here is from genome assembly GCA_007844125.1 of Sinonovacula constricta. Classification (NCBI taxonomy): domain Eukaryota; kingdom Metazoa; phylum Mollusca; class Bivalvia; order Cardiida; family Solecurtidae; genus Sinonovacula; species Sinonovacula constricta. Next base: position 15,933,138 of record CM017563.1, read on the forward strand.
TTGGTTCAGTTGTAAAATCTAAATAATTAAAACCTGTTTGTTTTATTTGAATCTCACAGTCTCATCCCTGTCACCTGACTGCGTTTTATTTTGCAATAAAACGCAGTTGATTATATCCGCATTAATATTCTGGACCAGAATTATATTTTTATTTTGCACGCAATATTCTTTTTCTTGCATATTACATCAGAGAATTAAAATTCTATTGACTAAAATGCTTTTATGATTTTCATAATTTGTTGTATTTTTGTTTGTTGTAGGCGAATTATTTATTACTATTATCATTATTATTATTATTATTATTATTTATATTGTATTCTCGTATTCTCGTATTTTTATCAAAAACGATTCCAAGTATTTGCCTATATGCATGTTTTACTCTTCATTATTGTCCATTTAAACAAAGCAAGACAAAAAATACATAAATAAATGCTGTCGTGATTTCTTTCGGTAGTTAAGAAGACTGTCATGTCATGAAACAATATTAAAACGCGAACCCAAATTGCTGGAAATATACAGTTCTCATAAATTTGTATCATTCTTTTTAGAGCCACATAGTTAACACACAGGAAAGGAAATTATTGCGTTCCGTTTTTTGCGAATTATATGTTGGGCAACTTTGTTTCATATCACCATGACACGAACGGAATTAACTTTTAATTCATAAATACATTTAACTATTGTCCATTTAATTGCAATTTACCGCAGTTTTCTTTTTCTTTGCTTAATCTTATACTTTGCTACTCACTATGCCTGTCTGATTATCCTCAGTGCCTACACAACTCCTAATCGAGGAAAACGGCCAAACCTTCAAAGCCAAAGCCTTTGGATATGATGCCGATACTGCATACGGCAACGCCAGCGTCAAGGAAAGAGCAAGTCTGTTCCTGTTCAAGAGATTTAAGATGGCGCTGGATGTTAAAAGTGTAATTAAAAATTCCAATTGTTGATTTTCATCAATCTTGCTAACAACTTTCAAGCCTTAAGAAATTATCAAAAGGCCCGCTGAGAGAAAAAAAAAAGATCTGTAAACAACGTACTAGCCGTTGATAAAGGTACAGGGGTACAACCATTTAAGTTTACGGTTCTTCCGTGCGTTCAGCGTGCGTTCAGCGTGTATTCAGCTTTCACCGCCCCGTTTGCCAGTCGAATGTGTGCATTCGCGTGTCCGCTTTGCGTGTGCTTGTGACCATTCACGTGGAGGAAACTGTCATGTCAAGAAAAGTATAAAAATGGCAACTTCTTGCACATCACAAAAAATTGAAAACGAATAATCGCGCCTTACAAGTGCTTGCAATGAGTAGGTAGCAAATTGACAATCATAAAACGAATTAGGAACTGGAATGTGGCATTATCTGGCTGCAAACTGTGATCGATGTGGGAGCCTAAGGGGTTGAGAGAAGGTAGGCTGGGTGGAGTGGATCTAGACGGTTGACACAGTCTCAGGCTAAAGTTGTATCACGAAAGATTTAGGGCGCGTAACTGACCAATGACAGTGTTTAAGATTTAAGAAATAGTGAAGGAATGCTCTTAACCAGGCAATTATCAATTCATGTTACGTATGAACACAAAAGGTTTAGTCTAGAGTTGCCGAAACTTTCTGAAACTACTTGAATGAAGAAATATGGATATACATATAAAGGCGTTTATACTTTCTGAATTATTTTGTATTTTCTAAAGATGACAATGTTCGGAACAGTTTTAGTCAATTCGATAAGAACGATACAATCTTAGTATTCGCATGCAACATACGACGATATTTCGTTATATCGCACCCACACAAGTATGTCCATATTGACGACGTCCAGATCAATTTTGCGGAAGAAAATCGAGTACCTGAATCTGTGTTGAACATCCGGCGCACAGCAGTTTAGCAGAATAACCGCATCACATGAAAGTTTTCTACTCGACAGGGCCTCGAACCCATCCGGTGAACGGCTGTAGACTTACAAGTCGAAGACTCTAAAAGATCGACCACAACCACCCCTATTCTATTTTATACTACTACATATAAAGTACAAAAGACAAAACGTAGATCACAGTTATTTGTCAGATCAAAAAACCTTTGACACTGCCAATAAATCATGTCCTACGAAATATAAACGTCTAACAACTATCGTGCTAAAATGATTGTACTGATGATGATGATGATGGTCATATGCCATTACCTCAATGACAAAAGGCGTGTCAAGAAAGTTATTCATGCGCAGGCAGCATTTGTTGATTGACTGCTGTACATCCGAATAATACTTATTGATATTTAAAACAAAATAATACACTATTTTATATATAAATAAAATGATGAAGTTGAATCTGCATCATGTAGTTAAAGGCGTAGTACGGTAAAGGTGATGGAGATCAATTGTCACATTGACTACATGCGAACATGTAGATACTTCACGTGGAATAATATTACAATAAAAATAAGGGATAACACAATGCCGAATGGTTGTTTCTGTAGCATCAGTGTAGCAGCATCGCCCTATGAGCGTTGCAACATATACCGAAATTTAAAAAAGGCACAGTGCAAAGGTATTCACGTACACGCCAATTTTAAAAGTAAGAACACATGTGTTAATTTAACAAATGAGAAAAACAGCAGCGGTCAATCAGAAAAAGTGACCGACTGGGGTGCTTAAACCGGTTTTACAGAGCAATAACCTCGCACATCCTGGGGCGAGGGTCTCAGATGCAAGCAATGCAAAGAAAACCAATATATACATGAACAAAATTTCCACGCGCTGACGTTTTCTTTGATAATTCATGACGAAAGTAGAGACGTCTTTAAAAAGAAATGTCCCCTTAGAATTTAGAGCGGAGAAATGTAAGAATAACTATGACAGTTGTTGAGTATAAGCGACATTATTTTTTGGATTCAAGACAAGAAAATAATTAAAGAAGTGTCAATGGTTGTAGAATTCTGTTCTTGTGAATATGGTATTGAGGAACCAAACTTATTTGTTTAAAACTTTCAAGCTCCAAATCGGAGCAAACCTTAAAATTATCTCTTGGAAATGTGCTGCATTACTTAAGAAAATGCGATGAACAAACCAAGTGAGAGCAAATTTGAGCAATCCGAAATTGCAAAACGTCGCATGTTTCGAATGCACACAAATGAATGCAAAATGTGACAATACATTCGTGTTTCATAATGCAAGCGTTCAGCGTTCGTTAAGCGTGTATTAAGTGCTCGTGAAGTTTGAATATATGTAAATGTTCGGTAAACTGTGTGTATAAAATGCAATGGTAATGCTCTACATTTTGAAACGTCTCCCTCACATTAAAGACAACATGCCCACACGTAATGATATCCAACAACCGTGTGCATGTTTATGTTGTTGCTGTTTTTATTTTTTATATATTAATCAAACATTTTCTTTTAAATATACATATTAAATTCCATATTTATAAGATACACGTTTGAGATGTTTTTGTTATTGTAATGTTTAGCGTTTAACTTACCTGCCATCGCCAGGGTCTCGACGAGTATGTAGAGGTGCGTGACATTCAAGGAAAATATTTGCCTGCAATGACTGTGTTTTCTTTGTCGATCGGCTGGCTCAAGGAAGACCTCGAGAAAGAGATACACAGGCAGTTAGGTGGCCATGGGTTAAAGCCGTCAGAGATTCTCTGGATATTAACAGTTCCTGCAATATGGAAAGACGCCGCTAAACAATTTATGAGAATTGCGGCCACAAAGGTATGCACTTAGCTTGCTTTTTGTGAATAAATCAATCTCGCTTTTAACTTTTTAGAACGCATACAACTTAAAATAATGGTTTAACTTTCTTGACGGCATCCTCTGTATAATGTGTATCATAACAAGTAAGTTTTGTACAGTGTTGCCTTTTACCCAAATTTTATTAGGCCTGTAAAGTAATACATGCTGTAATTTCGCTGAAAGCCCACGAAGGCACAGGACTCGAAAGTGATTATAAATGCAAGTTATACAAACAAGAAAAAAACACATAATTTATACATACCTAATTAACATAATATTGATCTATACATATATCACATAATCATAGGAAAACTTATGTTCTTACTTTACTTATTTGTTCATAATTTATTACGAGGTTTGTGCTCTATCAGATCACTTATTAATAATACACTAATATATTGTTTTCTCATTAACATGAGGCTTTTGGCTAAAGGTCAAATTATTTTCAAAATCATGTTGATCATCTATATACACTGAACTTTACGGATATGAGAGGTGTTAAAACAGCTCGGGCTGATTTTGCTGGACGCACCATAACTCTAATGCGCTTGCGCGAGTAAGATAGAGCATATCTGCTAGGTACGCTGCCAGCTTTGATAACGAAAGTTGTAACTGTCAGTCCCGTGATTTGGTTTAATATGCCACATAAACTATAAAACAAAAGATACTTACATTTTAAGAGTGAACTGCAAAACAAATTAACATCGATAGTTGTGTTTTGTACAACATGAAGAAATAATAAATCTATGCGTATCTCGTCACTTCTTCCCTACGATTTTTGTTTTCAAAGATCTCAGTGAACAGTTAAAAAAAAACATGTTACTATAAGTGATTTTGGTTGACACTTTGTTGTTTACTTCTTCATACCATTACATCAGGATGTATTCGGTTTTATAGCAAGAATATATTGTAGCTAAAAATAAAGAGACTCGACAACGTTATAGACGGACACAAAATGCTGTAACTCTCCGAAGAAATACCAAGAAAATGAAGTATAACATAATGAAGTATTAAACATTTTTCAGATATATGTCCTCATTCGTCAGATAGATTAAACATGCAAACACAAATCGTTGGCATCAACTATTAACCGATAAAACAGATCGTGTAGTGTTCATGTAGTACATATGAAATGAGATTATTTCAAAACTAACACAATAGATTGTTATTAAGAAACCCTCGTACATGACTAATATTTGTTTCGTTAACGTGTGTTATTGCGTCGTGTATACATATGTTCTTGATTTTTATGTTGCTATTTATGTGTATGTTGTTGTTGTGTTGTGTTTTTGTTAAAATTTACGTTACGAGAATACTTTACAAGATTGTATTTAAATATTGGAGGCATTCTTTCCCATAATCGCTTAAAACTAGGAGGGCATCATTTGGATTGCCTCACAAAACGTTCTCTGTTTGCACGACCAATCGAATGCTGTTCATAATTAGAACTTGCTGCAGTGATAGAAACATTTTGGGGGATTTTTAAGATAACATGCATGCCACGTCTTCTTAATTTTTATATAGAATATAATTTTGGCTAGCTAACTAGTATCTGTATGTACAAAAGATATATCTTCAAGTCTTGCTTTTGATCAGTTACGTTAAAAATATGTAAGGATAAATTATAAAGTGTTCTTTTTGATTTAATTCCATGAGAGAAAGTCACATATTTGAATTTGTAACCAATTGTTGTTGTTGTTGTTTCATGTAATAAACCATTTGATATGTTTGTAATAACATAACGGCAAATGGTCGGATAGAAGGACGAAATTAGGAACTGACATTAAACCTAATTGATTTACGTGTTCCGCGTCTTTCTCCTCCTTATAATGCACAAACCACATTCAATAGTGTGCTTGATTGTGTCTGTTTTCCTCTTGCTAGTTCGAACATATTGTTTAGAAATGGTTCAGGGGTACCAAGTGTGCAAGTGGGATTTACAGTTGGCATATCCTATTTTCTTTCGGATAGGCTGGTATTCTTGACGATCATCTTCAAATAGGACTGGAGCCAGAGACTGCATCAATATTCTCCCGACTTTTGGGACGAGAAACGTTTGTCGGGGTGTATGCGAATTTGTCTGACTTGAAGGAGGGAGAGCAATACATGGTTCTGGATGCAGGAGGTGAGTTAAAATGTATAGATGTTCCTCTTCAACTTTGGTTGAAATAACAACTTAGTGCAGTTAAGATACTTGTGTCTGGTAAAGGAGCATATATGTGTTAGTTTAAACTTGGTTAATTGAACATTATTACGATTTTAAGTATAACCAAGTATTTGAAAATAACAAGGTATATATGGATATAGCATTATTTGATAAATTTGTGCTAACCGAGTATACGTGTATTTAAATGGAAATCAAACAAATGATAAACTAGTTTAAATCCATCGTCCCAATTCAGCCGTCTGCTTTTAACCTATTAATGGTACCATCATTCTGCAAACTATACATGGCTCTGAACACGTTGAGTCTGCATACACATTAATACAGCAAGGCCATTCTTGTGAGCTAATAAAGTCTAATTAGGCATCTGACTCGTATTAAGTTGTGGGCAGAAAGGACAATGAAGTTAATGAATGACATCAATCTCATTAAAATCAGCTCCAGTATTACGCGTAATAGGATCTGATGACTTCCCATTACGGTTCACCTCAAATTGACCTTTTCAGTAGCCAATGAAATTCTCGGCAACAAAATCTTGTGGTATACTGCGAGCAACGTTCTACACGCTATAAAATTCTAATGGTAAAGGGTCGCGTTTAACTCGTGATTGCATGCAATCTACACACATTCTTAAACTTAACTTTACATATTTCAAAAGAGACATATATAACCTCTACAAATATGTATAAACCATCCAACAAAAAGAAGTTTTGAACAAGAAATCCTTATTTTAGTAACACTGGTAAATACATTCACAACTCGCTCGCTGCAATTGTCATGGCGGATAACGAAAGCGTTTTCGCAGTGGGTTGCGTTGAAAATCCTTTCGTATTCTACTTAAAAATGGAATGATGAAATGTTATGGTAGATACCGATAGATAAATTGTTGATTGAACAAAATGTGTAAAAATTAATGCATGCCAATAGAAAGGATGGCTGATTCAGCGGTTTAAAAAGTGGTATGTGTTGACTGGTGTATCGGGAAGGATTCTATAGTAGTTTTGAAAGGAGCGATTGCATTGGTCGAAATACGGGCACTTGTCTATGCATATTCAATTACACAAAGGTCATTTTGACACGACCTCTTATGCGATGTAGTCAGATCCTAATCACGGACAGTAGATGAGGGAAATTAGGATATGATTTTAATGAGATTGTGAATGACATGGAACGGTGTATAAAGCAAGAATCTGATTATATGTGTTTATATTTTATGTAGCGCCGTTTTGTTGCCGATGAAAGAGTATCGTAAAAATGTGACTAGGTCATCTGGAAGCATTAAAGCCGATGTAAAAAGATTCGACTGGTCATGTGGAAAGAAAACACCAATCCCTCTTTTCCGCAACTTTATAAGAGAGTACCAGCAGGTGTGGCCAGCGGGCCAATTCATCGGGTCATTTAGCCAATAAATCAACAACACCCCCCCGGCTTCCCCCCACGAGAATCGGGTCAACGTACCAAATCAACGGATCTTTTAGCCTATAAATCAAAGAAAAAATACATCCAACGAGAACCCTAATGTTGCGTTGCAGAGGGTCCAATGATCTCGGTCCCTAGGAACGGCCCACCACCCTCGCCGGCCCAGACGGGCTGTGCTCCATGAGCCCCAAAGATCCCCAAAGCCACGTGGGAATCAATCCTTGGCTTTCTCTCGGAGAAAAGTATAGTTTTGCAGTTTCTTCGTTAGACCTTTCAAGCCGATATATCATATTGACCACCAGAATAATTGAACACGTGAACGAGTGTAGGGGGCACATATTTGCTGATATACAGTAGACGGTCCAAGCCTGTAATACATACACAACTTTGTTTAAGAAGTTGACATACATTATCTATTTCTGGTATGCTGGAGTTGGGTCAGCTCAGAGAGAGGTAGTAATGAACATTTTGGAAAGCTCCGCTAGCGCTTCTTTGCGACCTTCTTCTAGGATTTCTTTTAGAATCTCCTCCATGTTCTCCTGAGGTGCCCTTAAGGCACTGATCTCCCGTTTCAGGTCTTCGAACTTCTGGAGCTCATCTAGAACAAACCTGTACTCGACGTCGGAAATATTCCCGTCTGCCAGGGCTTTGTTAACGATGTAGGTGATGGTATTCAGCTTTGCTCGGGCCATCGCCTCGATGCACCGATGCTTAAAAAGTTTATGGAATAGCCGCCTCCCAGCCACTATGCCAACAACAAAGAGACCGCGCAACCAAGACACCTAAATCAAGCCCTACAGCGAACGGAAGGGCTACGACCGTCGATATGAGAAATACATCCCCGATTCCAAACCCAGCGTCAACGCTCGCCAAAGTAGCGGCGGCGCAATCTACGGAATTCAACGTCGTAGTGTATTTCTTGCGGAGGCTTGCCCTTTTTCTGCTTCTCGCATTAACTCTGCCTGGATTCGGGTTATTTGCTGTAGACGGTAAGCGTGCCCATCACCCTCAGTTTGCAGGGTAGGATATATTGAAGGGGCTGTTGGAATCACTCTGTCCTTCATGTGCGGTTCGATGTTTACCCCCTCCAATCTATATTTCAATAAGCAACGCAACCACTCTCGAAGCATAAGTCCGACTCAATTCCGGGGTCTGGAAGTTGATGATAGCACCTTTATTAAATTCTAGTGGTTTTTGGAAAGTTTTCTAAACGGAATAATTGCCTGGATTCTTAGTTATTTCGTAACCGTCTTGGAACTTTCCACCTACTGTAACGCCCACATTTACCATCTCTTCCGATTTTCCAATACGTTGAGCCACAGACAAAGACAAAGCCAGTATATTTCCTTTTTTTTCATTATGACGTAACCCACTTTACTATGGCTATTAGTATCACCCGAGTTTGATCCGAACGACCATTGAAATGCGCAGCCTCCTAGGGGCCCGCGCTCTTCCGCTATAATGGTAATTATGGGCTTTGGAATTAACCTGTCGACGTATGTTTTATTTGCAGCATCGTTCGCACGAACAGGAAGATCCAAATTCACTATCCGGTGATTATTAAAATTAAGGTGTCCTTCCACAACTGTGTCGCCGTTTTTCAGGAGGATTTCATCCTTTACGCGCCTCCATCATTAATCGGCCATTTTAGCCGAAACCGCATTCGTAATTACTTTGACGTCGCCGAGATGCATAATCCGACCCCCATTAGGTCTACATCACCATTCTGGTCCTTTTTATGTTTTGGGTCAGATCAGGCGCACTCTGTAGCGAAGCAACTGCATCGACATAAGCCCGAGAAGCGTAGTCTACACTGGGTTTCCACCCCTACCACGCTCACCAAAGATCAGTTCACCTCAATGACGACACTCACCTGCAAACCGTGGTTGTCTATTCTGTTACCACGTTTGTCTCCAACAGATGTTGTGAGCTCCGAGATTCATGTCTCAGGATCTTGAACTCTGGATTATGGGATACGAATGATTTGATCTCCCCGTATCACCAGCCACCGAAAGCGACAACAGCGAGAAGACTACTGGGGGCCCGTTCAAGGAGTTCTGGGCGGTGTTCGTCTCTTCTAGGTGGTTAAACAACGACCTGTGCGGTCTGAAATTTACAGGACGGCCCCCTTGGGAACTTCGCCTTGGTTGGAAGAAACGACGGGTCTGTTCGAAGCCTAGAAGCACCAGCAACCATTCGAGATTTGAACGAGCCCTAGCGAAGAATGAACAACGAGATCGAGTATTCCGGTAGTTTCATCAAGCCTTAGGGTTGGGCCGCGGAGTTGGACGCTGGCTCTGAGGTGTTTTTGCAGCTGCAAAAGGTCCAAAGGCCCGGGCGCACAAAGGTTCTCTCCTTGGATTAGGTTACACACTCGGTGTTTATAATGTTGTACTAGCCAACCGTGTACGTGATCGACCGCAAACCGATCTTAAAACTCACGTCCCTGTCTATGGGCTGTTGAAGACAGGTCGGGCCTGTAGTGATATCGGCGATCATTTGAAACATTTTGCGCACGATAGACAATCTTCTTGGAGGCCTTTACCTTCAAAATCGGCGTAAAGTATAAGGCCGGGGATATCCACGGAACCTTGACGCCAGAAACTTGTCCATCCTAGAGTTCTCGGCAGGCCCAAACCAGTTCTTCTCGCCAGCCTGCCATATATTTTGCAACAATACCGAAGTCCAGGATCCCAACTGAGGCGACGATTCAAGTTTAGACCAATAGCCAGATGAATGTCTGGTAGAACCAGCTGAACTTCGCCGTGTGGTGCCCAACGGCAGAATGCGAGGTCGCATTCAACGACCACCTGAACGGACCAGAGGGGCTTACCACCCTCTCATTCAGTATGTCTACCTCTTCCATGTCTCCTACACCACCCGTCACATTATATCGGAAATGAAATGCGCCCTCGCACCAGGATTCGTCCTGTGATTCTGTGAACAATATTTACGACGGGAGAGCGTATGAACGGGTTTGTCAGGAATTCGGGATCGAACCCCAGACAGACTGGTGTCAAAAAGAATACCCCAACAGCCGCGGCCAGGGGAACGTCCACACCAGAGGGCACGTTGCGTGGACCCAGATAGACTTCAGACATGACAGCTAGGAAAAACACGTCGCCAGCCAGAACGTCGGAAACTTAGACCAAGAGCACATGACGTTCGGGTCGGAGGTCTCTGGAGGTCGTCATTGCAGGGTTTCGTCTTGTGACTGGCGGCCGCCTAAAAAGGCCCACATTTAGTTCATCGAGCAAGATCCAGGAGTTGATGGCTCTTGGAGCACGTTCGTGCTAGATGTCTCGAAAGGCTTCACTCAGGCCGGCATGGAGCGAATCAGCGACTACGTGGGGGCTTTGCTTGGGGCCCAGGCCCGAATCAAGTCCCGGATCACAAGCGGCTTCGAGGCGCAAAAGCAGTTCCTAGACCAAGCGATCAACTCTCCGGTCGACATCCAGGCCGCTTTCACCAAGTTTGGGCGGATAGAGAAGGAGGCTATCGCGGAGCCCGCAGTCCGAGAACCCGAGTTGATCCCGGCCAATGGCCCGACCGCCTGCCCTTGTTGCTATAGTGGATAGTGCTAGGTGTCTTCCAGTATTTCTGTTGACCAGATTAATATCTGGGTGGGCCTTGAGGCGGAGCTGATCCCTTCCGCCGATGGTAAATTTATGGTAGTCCCGACCCGCAGGAGGCTGACGCTCACCCAATCCGTTGTAAAAGTCATCAACGGTTTCCGTAAGTAATTCATTGGAGAGCGAGGTAGTAGCAATATCGTCCGTAGCCGAATCCAACGGCACCAGCCGGTCACCTAAATTTTGCAACGGAATGCCCTCATCAGGCATTGTATTAAGAAACGGGTGGATGGGTTCAATACAGCATGTTTCAAAGCGCTTACGGTCGAAAGCTGAATCCGCACCGGCTCCTGAGAAAGCCCCTAGTAGCCAAGGGCATCCGCCAGTTGGTTGTGATCACGAACAAGCCATCCACAATCTATCATAATCCGCAGCTCTTAGTGAGGTTTTCGAATCTCGGTACCATCAATGCCATTGTTCCAGCAACAACCCGTTTAGCTTTCCAAAAGACGCAAATAAGGCTCAATGGTAAATAATATGGGTCGGGCGATCATTAAGAAGACCACGATTAAGATTTCCGGAACACGATCATGAGTCTCGACGACAGTGATATATTCGGATGTTACACCGACCTCTGGAAAACGTAAAACGAGCGGCTAATTTCCCATACCAGGGTATTGTCATCACGGATGAAAGAAGCGTAACCCAAATAAGACTCAATGCCGAAACAAGACTGTTCAAGCGAAGGATACCGCTATCGCCAAAGCTTACGACAACAGTTTCTCCAACCCACTCGATTTCGAACTTTTGGAGAGTCACATGCCCATCATTCAATCCGCTTTTGGCGATATACTCGAATAGGAACTTACGTTCAATGATTATGTGCACGTTGTCAGGGCGACCGGCGATGATAATGCCAAATACTGAATCCAGGGCATTGCCTTGCATTCAGCGGCCGCCATGCCAAGCAATCGGTCTGGGTCCTGGCTCAGAGGTTCAACGCCGTCCTCAAAGATCTCCGTGAGCAAACGCGTTGGGTAGCTATCTTCCACTGCAAGGGTCGTAATAGTTTCGACGAGTGCTTGCGGGAAAATGACATCAACCCCGCAGGCCTGCCGTGCCGGGACAACTCACCCAAACGAGACATGCGAAGCTGCTGTCAAATACCTCGCAGCCAAGTAGCTATGCTGTGTTAACATGAAACGCCTTAACGTTGCCGCCGCCTGCGTCGGAGGAGTGGCGGCTCTTCTTCTTTTCATCCCAATTAGACTCGGTGTGACTATAAAAATGGAATGCGACGACATTATTGAAGAGCTTCTTGCCTTCGCGGGCCATTGCTCGTTCTGGAGGCCAGGAGCATGGCGTGGAGGAGCCTGCAAACGTAGAACGACACCGTCAAGACAGAGGCTTGCCGCCCTTGTCATGGGGAGTCAATCAAGGCAGTACATAGGCAGAGAAGTTTTCTGCAGATCTGATCGATCGCCTACCCGATAAGGAGATTAGAAAGCTCTACGCCCGATATGAGGCTCGACTAGGGGCTAGCGTGACTAAGACTCTTGGCTCCGCAGCACTCCAGATTTACACTTTGGTGGTACGCTCGCTGCTCCCGATCTCGGTTGTTCGGTAGGATTTACTGATCGCTGACCTCGAGGCAGATCTCTTCGTCGGGCATGTCCTAACTACCATCACCTGTGAGCTATACTTCCACTATGACATGTATTTAGCACCTATTACAGCAATGCTTAGCACTTTTAAACATTGCCAAACATCCAAGCATGTTTCTACTGAGCAAGACGGCGGAACCTACCACAGCGACGGAGGGGACACCGGGTTCGGAGCCGACGGAGGTTGCGCCGCCAGAACAGAAGGATGAGGCGCCGCTAGAGAAGGTGACTAGGAGCAAGGATCCTAATCGGGTTGCTGCTGGGCGTGCGGGGGGCAGATGCGAGAAAAAGGAACCGACAAAAAACTCCTAGATAATTTGCGATGCCTTAAGGCCGCGGAGGCGGAGCGCCCGGTGAGCGACCAAAAAGCCAACTACACTATCCGTCGAGCACAAAACCCCACCACCGTTAACTACGCCTCAATGGCTGATGATCGCTGGAGTCGTAGTAGCCCTAGCTTGAATCATTTGGAGGGTTAAGGTGTCCGCTGCGCCACCTCCCCTAGTCCGCGAATTGAAGATAGGTGCTAAAGAATATACATGCGACCCACATTACATGAAATAACTACGCAAAACTAGACGGAAAGGAAATAGTCAAAGCGATCTTCCACGGCGCCGTGGTAGTTGGACTCGTAGTCGTCTTAGCTCGCCTAGGCAAGGCGTCACTCGGAGGGGCGTACCCTAAACTGGAATCCACCCCAAGGGACGTTGGCATGACCATAGTGGTCATCACGGCCGCGCTCGCAACCAGAGATCTCCTCATCAAGCAAGGGATAATCCCCGCTGACATATGGAAGTAGGGCGCCTATGTATTATAATACCATGACCGGCATTGTAATGATGTTGGGCGGTGCGGTCGCCAATGCTGCGTCGTTCACCGGAAGCAATTATCTGTTTAGCCTATTTAAGGACTCCGACATCGAAGAACGTCGACGCCATGACCTCGCCGTAGAACAGCTTCAGGCAGCTCCGGCCGCTTGCGCCCCAAAAAGGACCCAGCGTATCGATTTCATTTGGGACGACCTTTGCCGGCAAGGACACGCCACCTAAACCTTCCAGGATATAGACGCTGCCATGCAGGAGTATGCTCTGGTCATATCAAACAAAAATCTTCCGTCCGACGACCAGCAAGCTAGAGAGATTGAATTTATCGTATTAGCGCTCGGAGCGGCCGGGCTCGCGGGTTACTACTTAGAGCAGCAGATTAATTAATACTGTCCCCGCTTCTTTTTTCCGCTCCTTATATACTCAACCTTCGGTTATCATGGGTCTTCCCGAGAAACTGTTTACTAAGCTGCTGGAAGTAGGCAACGCCGCTCGACGGCACAACGTTCCTGGGACTTAAGCTTCCACTTTGATCGATGTCACGCATAATTCACTCAATAGCAGGCGGAGGATGAAAGGATCATGAGGCGTTTCGGAGTGCAAGCAGGCCCGACTAACCTCTGGATAACAATTGGGCAGCTACCCGAGCCTGTGGCTTCTGCGTGTTGGAGGTTGCTTACGCTCTTTGAATACCTCCATGGATCAGAAGCTCGCAAGATTATACTACAGCCCCAGGCACTACTGGGAGGGGATAACGGCGATATAAAACCTGGCGGCCGCGTCTTGGGTTTCTGAGGCCAAGTCTTTGGACTTCTGGTCATCTGGTAAATCTACCTTCCTGTTCCGGGCCACATACCGAGGCCTAAGTTCGACGTTTCAGTACCGAACGATGTGCGACAGGCCGATCTCTTATTCTAACCACATGACACGGTTCGTCGGAAGACATGCAAGTATGCACTGACTGTTGTCGGTGTGGCCAGCAGGTTCAAAGCCGTTGAACCGCTTACTACAAAGGAGGCTAATGAGGTCGACGCTGCTCTCGAGCGGATCTACAAGCTGCGATGGCAGAAACTGCTTCAAGTCGACCCTGGTCGGGAGTTCATGGGCTCTATGTCCCATCTTCTGGCGAAGCACGGAGTTGAGGTCAGGCGCGGCCGTGTGGACATCCACCGTGGTCAGAGAATTGTAAAGCGGTTCAACCGGACACTTGCTGAACGTCTGTTCGGGCACCAGAATGCGGTCGAAATGCGACTGGCAGAAGGCCAGCGGTCAGCGGAGTGGGTTGGTAGGCTGCCCATGGTTGTAGAAGCCTTGAACGGAGAAGAGACCAGTCTTATCGGCAAACGGCCAGTGGACGCCATCAAGGCCGAATCCGTGACACAAAAGACCACTTCGGTTGTTTCCTGCCGTTCGGTTGGCTTCAATGTGCAAAAGCTCCCCTCAGGTGCCGGTGTCCGCTACCTCTACCATGCCGGCGCACTGGAGGGCGGCCGCAGACGTGCGATAGAAACCGTGTGGTCGCTTGAGGTCTTCCGGATAGGGCGCTCTGTTACTAAGCCTGACGAACCCGTCCTCTATTACCTAATGGACGGACCTGGGCGAGGCTTTGTGCGCGAGGAGCCCCCCAGACACCCAATTACCCCCAATAGGTTGCTCAAGCGTTGCGGCACCTCTTTTACGATTTCACTCAAGACAGGCCAAGCGGACATTGTCATGGATATGGCCTCTGGAGTTGTCCAGCAGGTCCACACTGAACTGATGTGTGACGTGCTGTGTGAACCCAGAGCAGCTCGATGTTGCATGCTGTACAACGGTTGGTTTGGGACTCCTAGAGCTGCCTAGATTGGACTCGTCCATAATCCATTCTTTTTGAGGGCTGTGGATTGTCAGACCCTGAAGGAGTGAACTGTGATGGAATACCACAGACGCCAGTCCTCTGTCTGTATAGCAGCCTCTGCAGCCTCGACTGAGACTTCCACGATGTCATTAAGAACTGGCTCTTCCTTTTGATCTGCACCCGGAATTGCCACCTGAATATTCTGCTTCCGACTGCCTTTCGGGTGGTAGAGAAAAGGCACAAAGTGTTCCGAAAGCGCTCCTTGTGCCTTTGGAATAGAATACCCTGTGCTTGGTCGTGAACCTTTTGTCTCAAAGTCAGTATGAGGTCGTCTGACTTCCATGCATGCACAAACAGATACCAACCAAGGCAGTCTGGGAGCGCCTTTCCTATCCCTTGTCACTGGTCTGGTCGGAGACGGATTTTCGGTTTCAGGGCCCTAAGGTTTGGGTTCTTCGCCCTGTAGCCGTCCTCGATCTCCTCACAGTGGTCCGCCTGAACACCCCTTCAATCCAGCCAGTCAAGGAAGGTCTCGAGGATTGGCCGGGACACGGTGAAGATCTCGTCCCAGATTATCTTCCTCAAGATGAACTTCTGTCCCATCCGATCTGGGGTCCACTCCGTTTGCCCGCTCCAGCGGAAGAAGCTGTTATAGGTCTGGGCTTTCACGCCGCGGGCCCGCATCTCTTTGGCAAGGCGGTGGGTCGGCGTGAAGACCAATAGACCTCTGGCTCGTAAGAGCTCGATGACTCGAGTGGTTGTACCCGAGCCTCCACCGCCATTGAGATAGCTTATCTTATACCTTGACAGTGGATCATTATGACTTCGTGCCGTGGATGGTGTCAGGTCTTTAGCTTGTGCAATAAATTCTGGTTTTGAGTTGTATGAAGCATGCTATTATTCCTTGCCCTTATCTCTCCACTGAGCTTAGGCGACGAGGCGGGGGAGGAGGGGCAGGGTTTCTATTCCAAAGAGGCTACTAGCACAACATTTCTCCATGCAGTTGCATTTTTGGGCAGCAACAAAAGCCCCGACCCCTTGCAGTTTGGGCAGGGCTACTTTCTTCACGCTGATGGAATCGGTTGGCACTCGGACAGCCTCGTCAGGCATGAAAGGCGAAGCATCTCCAGGAGGTTGATGTGGGCATAGGCCAGCATGCTGGCCTTTGGGTGGGCGTACTGCGGCTGGGTGCCGTCGTAGTAGGTGAGGTTATTACCCAGCGGGCACCTTTCTGGGTCCTAATCAGCGTGCCGCTTTGGCGGGTATCGCGGACCAGGAAGTCAAGCTCTCCAAAATATGTTACGAGCCTCCTCGTCACTATTTTTCTATCGGCCTTGCTGCCCTTTGTTAATTTCCCGAAAACACTGCAGCCCCGGTTACGGTCTTCCGGGGGCCAGACCTCTGTTTGTTTCTCGAATGCGATGATAGCCTCTCGGACCTTGAGAGAAACCAGGGGGTCACTTTCCACAAGGTAGGCCAAACGTGCCGTTGGGGCCCAACGCTTGTTCGTAAAATGATTCCCAAACCAGGCAGGGATGACAGGGTGCACCTTTGCCGCGAACTCCCACCCCTGGACCTCGGCGAAGCCTGTGCTAATGTCTTCGGGGAGAGTTCCATTAATGGCCACACGGGCCATGCGGTGACCCGGATGGCCGAACCTTCGGAAATAAGGCTTCGCCTCGCCGTGCCCCAGGAAGCTTGCGGGATAGCAGCCCTTCAGGTCGATAGAAGTAACTCCACACAAGCTTTATCGATGTCCGGGAGGAGGTTTACTGGGGTTGGCTTCCAGCTGTTTAGCTCTTTGGCCTTGATGCTGGCTGCATAGTTCTCGCCATAAGTTATCTCGGCTAAGGATTTATCCCCCAAGATTCTACACACGCTTTGCAGTCTTTTGTGGGCCTTCTGAGTTCGGTACGTGCGGCCGTCCGAGAACACAAACTGGTCGACGCTGAGCCGTCTGCCCTGTCCTCCGAGCAGCCAGACGGCGATCGGCTCACCCTGGGTCGCTTGTCGAATGGCTTCCCAGACGTCGCCCTCCGTGTGAACCTCTCTTAGAGCTGGAAAGTGGAGGTCCATGGACCAGGCGTGGCCGTTATGAAAGATGAGCACTACCAGTTTATGGAAGCTCTGCTGGTACTTGCCACTGCTGCAGATGACCTCCAGCGATGCCCCGCAGGACAATTGCTCTTTTCTAATCTGCTACATCTTCCATTATATCTCCTGTTGCATGGACCCGCTCTTCCCAGTTCTGTATTTTCAGGCGCCTTGCGGGCGTTAGTCCCTGACCTCTCAACATACCTTCGAAGTGCTCTATCACACGCTGAGCCACGCAGTTAAGGTCAGCGTCCTTCAATGGGGCTAAGTTGGCTTGGTCAGGGTCTCTGAGGCTGTAGAGCCCATACACCACCGCGGTGACCGGATAGGCGTTTTGATCTCGGGTTTGTGTCTCGGGAAATATCAACCACGCCTGCCCTTTCTTCCTCCCTTCACGAACTGGGTCAAATTTGTCTTCAACTACCCAGTTGTCCTCAGCTCCCTTCCTCAAGCATTTGATTCGCAAGAGAAAACGGCCCTCTGGAAGAGATGCGAGGAGCTGCGTCTCTCTTGCATCGGTCATACGTGCGTCCAAGGCCAGTCGGCCGACCCTAGCGTACAAACACTCGGCAATATTAACGTCGCCAATATCAATAGGGTCCTCGTACTTCACTCTCCACGTGGAGAATATCGAAGCGGCGCCATCTACTTCAAACTCATCTTTGGCGTCGTTCATCATCTCGACCCATGGATAGGCTGGAACATTCACCGAGTGTGAGACCTGGCCATTCAGATCGACGAACCGCCGTGTACCGGCTGGCGCTTTCACCTGGGGAGGGCCGGCCGGGATTGCGTACGTCAGGGAGATGGCGGCCAGGCGAAGAAATTCATCGACGAGGACCCTTTCCCTGATTTGCTCGATTAGCCTATCAAGAGCGGCGGCGGACCGCGGATAAGGCGGTAACTCACTGGTCAGCCCGAAGTATGCAATCCGCGCCTCCCGTCTGTGGTGTTGCTTTACCCTTCCGAACGGGTATATTTACGACCAACCCATTTGTTTAATAGGGAATTTCGATGGCTTCGAGACGACGGAACTCCGTGGCAAAGGCGCGCCGCCTGCGCCTGTATAATTCCTCTTATAGCCACTGTGTTTGCAAAGCCCCAGGACGTATTTGACGCCTCCCACATAATTTGCAGGGGCTCGTGCTACCACCTTTGCGAAATTTTGCAATAGCTATTGAGACAGGACCGGTCGCAAAACTCCGTGGAGCCGAGCAAGAGCCAAGAACAATTTTCTTTCCCCTTCATAGCGACCCGTATGTGTTATATTTAACCATTTATCTAAATGAGTGTCCGGCTGGGAGTCGAAAAAGGGGGCCTCTGCGAGCTAGGGCCCGGAGGCTGTATGGTGCTTACGCTTGTGGGGCGGGAGGGCCCAGCGCTTCGACCGCTAACCGCGCCACATCGCGTTCTGCCTAGGCCATTTCAGAATCGGCGTAAAGCCGCTCGCAATCGGCTTGCGCTACCTCTGCTCTGGCTAGCACAGCCAGGTCGTCGACTCGTAACTGCGTGGCTTCTACCCGCGTCTGTATGGCCTCGCAGGCCCAATACACACTCTCTCTCTTACTGTCGTGTCGAGCTCGTGCTTGAGCCCATACGTAACTTGCTCCAGTTGTTCCCGTGTCTCGTTGAGCTCGTTCGTGACTGGCGCCAATTTGTTCCGTGTCGCTGCGTGCCGTTTCACTTCAGCCCGTGCCTCTGCAAGTTGGCGCCTCACCCGGCTAATCTCTGACAGTGAATCGTCGCGTTCTTGCTCCATCGCATCCAAGTCGCTCACCGCCTGTGCGGACCCGGCGAGGGCTTGGACGCGCACCTCGCGGGCTTCCATCACGTCGTCCAGCGCCTCTTCGAGCTCGGCTTCAAGCTTTTGCATTCTGCTTGATTCATGGATTGGGTGGTTGGGAAAACGTAACGCCTGCATTCCTCTAAATCGAAGTTTTCTAATAGGACCCGAAGCTTTCGGAAGGTCTTTGGGGTACAGCCCCTCTGCGTTGGCGAGGGAGGTGGGCCGTACCCTAGGGACCGAGATCCTTTGGCCCTCTGCAACATTGGGGTTTTCGTGAATTGTTTATTCTTTGATTTATAGGCTGACAGATCCGTTGATTTGGTACGCTGACCCGATTCTCGTAATGGAGGGGGCGCTTTTTTCATTGATTTATTGGGTTAAAAATCCGACGAATTGGTCCGCTGCCCCACCCCCACACCTGCTGCTAGAGTAGTAAACACTCCAAACCAGTTTAAATGTACCAACTAAACGTGTTGCTGGCGTAAACGGATAAGATGAACTATATACTTTTACAACCAGTGCACCGTATCATGATTTATGTTGTTTTTGTTTTAATTCGGATCTTGTTTTACTTTTGCAAAAGTTGTTTTATACAGGGCATGTCGTTTCCAGCTTTGGTAAGAGATTCTTCTCACAACGGCATCTGTTTCAATTGAAAAATTGGATATGACGTTATATCCATATACCAGATAGGCAATGCTACAGATTGCTTCTCGTATCCACATGTACAAATAATAGTAACAACCCCTGCTGTTTACAAATCTCTTTATGGACAAGCAGCATGTTATCATGTAGTTCTTCAAAATACAATCATTAAATTGAATTGGATTTAGTATCGTTGTTTTGGATGTGCAATACATACAATCTTCAGCTGTGCTTTCTTTGTGGATTTTGAATTGACATTCGAACATTTACATTTACATTTTGAAAACATTTTGAAAAAAAAAAACTATTCTATTTTACCAACGTATTATATTAATTTATTTTATATACGTAGATGCTCTTCTTAATTTTAACGTGCTTTCTTGAAATATACTTTTTCTGAGCGGTTGTCTAGTTTTCCGTAAGAAGATAATACGGAGCAAAGTGACTATATTCTGTTTGGCATGGGAATTGTTAATAATAATATGCGACTTACGTACTCGTTCATTTAAGAGAAGTAAAAGAGTATTCAACCCAATACATGTGTATTTTAAAAGAGATGCTATTTTATAAGTCCAGTAGGTACAGGCATTGTCAACCGTAAACGCATGCAAATGCATCGATGTTGTGAATAAATACGCAGACAACTCCGTAAATGCACAGTAGCTTACACTATACACTAATGCTTCAACAAGCTGCCCAATTAATATCCCGGTCACTCAGTGCTACGATACTATGGGGATGCTCCTCAACTTTGAACAAGAAGGTCTCTAGAGTTATTTATTTTTCTATGCTGTAAATAATTTCAATTTAAAGAAATCGTACTTGATCAAATAACTTCGTTGTCAGTTATCTATCTGTTTATAGATACGCTTAAACATAAAAACATATTTGATTTAGGTGGCACAGTGGACTTTACCATCCACGAGGTCGTGAACAATGGCTCTGTCAAGGAAGTAAGTGCTGCGAGCGGTGGCCGCTGGGGTGGCATCAACGTTGACAATAAGTTTATAGCCTTTCTAGAAGAGATCACAGGTAATTGTTTTAATTTGTTATTTCGCAACTCGACCTCGAATCAAGTAAAATTGTATTTTTGAAAATACTTTTTAATATGATCCTAACCATATAATACATTACTGTCGTTTATCCCAATAATATCTTTAACACATGGTTCGACTTAAAGTGTTATTATAAATATAATCCTAGTATTGTTATTCGATGAACTGATTTAAAGCATGAATAACTATTTGATAGAAGGTGAAGTCAACACATGTACCGAATCACACAATCACACACTACAACGGGACTTTGCTGAGTGTCTACAGTAATTGGCTGTATCATTGCCAAAGGAGCACGTATTGACAATAAAGTAGTCCATTTTAAAACGCTTACCATAGAATACATATTCTACTCGATCGACGACAATACAGAATAAATACTCCGTATATTATGCGGACAATGTGATTAACACGACGCCCTCGGATCGTCGGCAAAATGTTTCGACTATAACAACCAATAAAGTGGCTTTAAACTAATCTTTAATATGACAAAAATTACTAGGTATACTTGGACGGTCCCAATATGGCCAACACATAAGAAGCTTAGACGAACTTATAACACAACTTTAACAATTAACTGGTGGACAGCATGGGAATCGCTTCATCACCCATATCTTATTATCTTTAAATATACTGCTATAATCACATAATTCAATCACTAGCACACTTCAGCATGCACCTTGACCGCAATATAGATACTAAAATGAATACTTTTAGGACAACAATGGAAAATTATATAATATTTTATCCTGGTTTCACGCGTAAATGTGCAGGATAAAGCCTTGCCGGATAAACTTAGTGATATCCAGTCAATAGGTCACATGACCAAACCACGCGTATGAATACACTGTTAACATTAGTTATGTTCACATGCTCTTAATCAAACGTGTAATAAATGTTTTGCCGATTTATGTAATCATTCATGGATTTTAAACATTTATATATGCTGAAATGGAGAATAAAAATTAAAAAACAAAAAAACAATTGCGCTTTTATTGTTTTGTATTGAATCCCCTAAGAGAGTCGCTATGGGAATTTCATTCTTCTTCGGCCGAATTGCATTTTGGGATTACTACAGCGGCTTTGATAGTAAACACGAAATGTCAGATTTCTTAAGTCCAGCAACCTTTGATGTTATATGGGAAGGTTTGGTAGGAGAAGATATAAATAATGAATTGTTTGAAATGCCAGAAACACCCCTTCCAGAAACAAATTTAATTGAGATTTCGGGGAATGTGTTTAAGCAACTTTATGGTATAGATGTTGAACTACTACTTAAAAGTGAATCAGATCATGAACTGCAAGAGGAGGAAAATTTACCACAACTACCAGAGACTGACAGCAGAGAATTTGTCATTTTGTCAAATCAGGACATTGAAGAACTGATAAGAAATTCAGAAAACAAAAACACCACTAAGAAAACCAATCTGGATGTAAATAAATTTTACAGATTCCTTTCAACAAAAAATGAAAACAGACATATTCACCACATTCCACCTGAAGAACTTGATCCATATTTGGCAAACTTTGTTTTGTCAATGAGGAAAACAAATGGAGAAGAATATGAGCCATCAACTAATAGAAATATTCTATCAAGTATAGACAGAAAATTGAAAAAGATGAAGTATTCTACAAGAATTATGCAGGAGCAAGATACTAATCTCTTCAACTTGACTAGAAATGCATTAAAAGCAAAGCAAAAATGTCTAAAACAAATGGGGAAAGGAAATAAGCCCAAGGCCTGTAATCCCATCAGTGAGGGAGTACTGGGACCAGCAACACCTCAAAGTTTGCTAAACACACTTTGGTTTAACAATTGTGTTCATCTAGGAATCCGAGGAACCACAGAATGTAGAAACTTGAGGTAAAAAGATTTTTCATTTCCATTTTCTATTTCAATCAAAAGCTTTAGTTATATAGACAATAACAATCACAATGAAACCTAAAAATTGTAAGTAGGCATGCACAATGACCAGTGTATTGTTCCTGCTGAGATTCTAACTCAGATTTCTTTCAAAGAAAGCGTTTTTAATTAAACTACAAGAACGGGCTGCACTGGACTTATAAGCACATACATACAAAAACAAGAATATCATTTTTGTTTTATTAATATTATTTACATGAAATAAATAACCATCGAAATCCAATCTGTTTATAAGATTAACATGTTTTAAATAAATAAGAAAACATTCATATGTTTTACTTCAATGCGCACAGAAACACACCGAGAAAATGGATGCTCGCATTTTGATAATACTTTAAACAAAATATATACTAAATAAGTAAGAAATTTTAGTTTTTCAGAAATGAAGAAGGAATAGCTGAAATTTATGTTTCTTAGCATTGAAGAAAGTCATAATGCTTATTCTCAATGTTTAACTACGATAATTGTACATAAAAACAGTAAACAATCTTCAAATTTTAAAGGTCCTGATTTTCCTCTTGATTATAGATGGAGAGACATTACCGTTCTCACCAGTTCCAGCGGTTTGAAGTTCTTAGAATTTAATGAGCGAAAAACAAAAACTAGAACAGGGGAAAACATCAGTGATGTCAGAAAGACTGTGCCAAAAATCTGGGCAACTCCAAATGACTCAACAAGAGATCCAGTCCAAATGTATGAACTGTATGAAAGCAAACGACCAGCAGACTATAAGGGACCAGATCATCCGATGTACCTTGCGCCTAGAACAACAGCCTTGGGGTCAGATAAAAATGAACAATGGTACATAAGGCAATCAATTGGAGAAAAGAAACTGCGTCGCATGCTAAAAACATGTGCGAAGCAGCTGGTCTTGATGCAAAGAAGCTGTCTTATCATGCAACTAGGAAAAGTACTGTCCAAAAGCTTATAGATGAAGGTATAGCCCCCACAGACATTATGCAAATTACTGGCCATAAAAATGTTCAATCAATCCTAAACTACAGCACACTTTCTGAAAAAAAAAACACCAGGTAATGTCACACATTTTGGCGAATACAAGAAGACAACTACCCATAATTGAGACTGTTTCATCATTGTCAGCATCAACAATTCAGAAATCAAGTAACATTGAATCCCTTAGTACAGATATTCCACAGCTTACAGTTCAACAACCCCCCACCCACTCTGACAACATGAACAATCAACAAGTGGACAGCATGCAACTATAAACATCCAGAACTTTAATGTTTATATGAAATAAAATACCTGGACTTCATCAGAATGTAGATAATCTATGCACTGTGTTATTTTTTCCACATCACAAGTCATGCGTACAGACTACAGTGACATTGACTAACTGAAATTGTGTAAACACGACAATTCGTGTCAGCATAAAGTATCGATTTATGTGTTGATAAATTAATTTGAAAGTTGTGATAAAATTAATTTGAAAGTTGTGATATATTTAATCAGATCATTTATGTTTGTTGTTTAAACAATTGAATGTTATCTTTTGTACTTTTTGGTGTTAGTTTTGTTTTACTCGCCGAACTACTTTTTTGAGCGGATGTTTATGTCTGAATAAAGAAGGAGTAAAGCGGCTATTGTTCTTCCGTTATTTTTTCTTCAATCTTCCTCCTTTGTTTACCGATTTCTTATTTTTTTTTCAAATAAAAGATGAAAAGCAGGATAAATCGAATACATGGTTGGTGCCGAGAATGAGAACGTTTATCTGGTTCGCTTCGAAGCGTATCTTGGCTCGCTAAAGCTCGCTAAGATATTCGCTTCCCGCTCACCAGATAAACGTTCTCATTCTCGTCACCAACCATGTATTCTCTATTTATCATTGCAAAATCAAGCAAGCTAGCAGAACCACTATCTATATGTGAAACTTACCCCATGAAAAAAAGGCATCATGATGGTTAAGAAAAATAAATTCACAGACAAAAGACAACAAAAGTAACAACATACTCTTTACATGCCCTACAATCTGTACAGTCTATCAATGAAGATGACCCAAGAACTATAATTTCATCAGAGCACATTACAAAAAAACGACAGTATACAATTTTACTGACTACAAAATAACGCATACATTCAAAGATGGGGCTAGGACTACAAGGTCAAAATTTACTGCCACAATATGCTTAGTCAAGGACATTTTTTACACTCAATTAAGACTAGTAGCAATCTACTTTGGTAAAGAATGTAAGTTCACCCCTAGGAACTCTCCCCACTTTCACAAAGAGAAATCCTTTAACCCCGTGCTGCTTTGGTGAATGCAGCACACAGTAGCAAGAGATAACCTACAAAGAGCTCTATTAATCGCGCACGACTCGTTTCAGTAAAAACAATGTCTTTGTTTTTTGTATCATCGGAAAAGCCAGATTTTATTTAAAAAATACAACACTTAAATACCTAGAAGACATGAATTATATAAGAAACATTTAATTCTCTACTGAACTATATTATATATACTAAACTTATTTAATTACCAACCAAGCTTACCGTCTTACACACTTTTCCCGTACTTTTTTCACTTTAAAACAATCGCGTAACTAGTACAACTTATATACAGTAATCCTACGGCGCGTCCGAACTGGCTGATTTCAAATGTTTGGGGAAATACCATTGACAACTTCTTTAAAGCGATACTACCAGTAATCATAGTTCCTGATTCAAATATAGTTAAACGTAAAAATATGGAGAGAAAAAATAGACATAATCCGACTTCATGGAGTCAATTCTTCTAAGTAAGCAAATAAAGTCATTAAAATCGCAACTTTTGGCACCGAGCAAATTTTCTAAAATTATCATCAGGGCTTGATAAGAACAGTTCTGAACCTTAAAATAGCGTTAAGAAGGTGGCTGATGAACAGATCTCCTTTGAAGAGCCATCAAACATAAATAACTATTAGTGTGTCGGTTGGTTGGAACTAGTTTATTGAGGGTCAGCACACCCTTTCGGATCTTGTCCTGACCACGCCGTGTTGCCTATGCATGGCTTAAAACGTATTTGTCTGATGTATGGTATAAATTGGGCATTAAGTAGGTACCTATGTAATGTTTAAAGGAGTTTGGACCAAAGCTATTTTCACTAAATGAAAAAGTAAATCATTGATACCTGCAAAGATCTCGCGAAATTCTGTTTATCGAACTGAGTGAAAAGTGAACCATAACGCCAAAATCGTAATTTAAATATATATTACCTATCTGATGCACGCTGCACAGCTATTTTAAACTAAGAAAGCCACGCGAGCACTCATGATTCTGCTCATCCACGTCATCTGCTCTGATGACGATGTCTATTTTAGCAGAAATTCAAATCGTTCTTATTTATAGCTTTTTAAAAAATGAGCATATTAAAATTGATTAAGTTTTACTGCCCTAAAAAGAAGATACAGTTTATATTCGTTTAAGCGTACACTGATATATATATACACATTGTGTTTATGTTTATGTTCTTTAAATTGACCATCTGCTTTCTTTTTAAAATGGCTTAAAAGAAAGCTGTACGTTTCTTTGATACTTAGTCCATATTTTAGCGGGGTGCCATTAAAGGAGACCTGTTTTTGATATTTTATCGGCCTTGTTACGACTGGTGTCGCTA
This sequence comes from Sinonovacula constricta, assembly GCA_007844125.1. Classification (NCBI taxonomy): domain Eukaryota; kingdom Metazoa; phylum Mollusca; class Bivalvia; order Cardiida; family Solecurtidae; genus Sinonovacula; species Sinonovacula constricta. The sequence goes on from CM017563.1 coordinate 15,959,453, forward strand.
TTTAAGATTTATTTATAACATGGCACGTTTACTAGACGACGATTTTGTATAACTTCAAGAACAGGCCAGCAACAAACAAGTACAATACTGTTAACAAATAAATCTATGGTGTAACAAAAAACAACAACTATATCAGACACAATTTGAGAATTATATAAATAAATGCTAGCTTAAAGTTTTTTTTTCTTTTAGGAGATAGTCCAATTATTAATCTAACTTCCAATTATCCTGAAGAGCTTTCAGTAGAATGTCCTCGTAGACACGCACAGTTGAAATAATCAAAAGGTAGAACAATACACGAATGTGATTAAAATAATTCCAAGTCCAACACTTTTATATTGATATCACTGTAGAACATAATAAGTCCACGTAAGTTCCAACAAAGAAAGCTTAAATATAGAAGTGTAATTATTTCCAAACTATATATCCAAACTATATGTCCAAAGTTTTTGTACAAAACTTAAACTTAAATCGGCTAACAAGCCCTTATATAGGCCCAAAGTATTTCTATAACACATAAGTCTTCAGAACATTCACGAAACCCAGTTAAAAATAAACAAATGAATTTTCTAGAATGGTCCTTTCGTTTCTAGCTGTTACGCACATGCTACGTCATGCGAAATGCGTCATTTACACTACAACGATAAACAACCCCCTAACCTGACTAGCGTAACCTTAAACGGTGGTGTACTACTGTACATAACAGCCTACAATAGCTACATGACTTGGTATCCAGACAAGGCGTATTTCTTTTCTATAGTTGTCATGGCAATAGACTATTTGTCTGATTATGGCTTGTCTGTTCCTTCCTTTAATTTGTTACAGCTGGTAATGCACTTAGCGAGAGTCGGTAAACAAGTATATAGTTCTCTCCAGGAGCCCCGTTGCCGCATGCCCTTAGTGCCTTATTTCGTTCAATGGTTGTAGTATAATGAGTCATGGCTGTGTTGCTTTTTGAAAAGTTGACTTACGTTTGCCGAGAATTGTTCGTTTTTCATAATGAATTCGGGTGAGTATCCATCATTGCTGCTCGTTTTTGAGTAATTATACCTAATATTTCTGTTTCGTTTATTGTCAATGAACAATGTTTGTGTTGGGCTGTGCCCCTGATTCTTTTCATAAAATGTTATAATTCTTAACTGAATGTTCTATGTGTGCTGTAGGTACAAAACGTTCACCGACTTTTTTGCGGGCTTCTTTTAAGATAGCGCTCGGTCTTCTCCAAGCTTTATGCCATAGCTTGAGTTTAATTTTAGATTATTTATTTTGCCACGCATATAATTCTTCCTTCAGCTTTCCCTTTTTTTAGCTTCCGCGGTACATGTTTTCCACCATGGGACCATACGTTGAAGCTAATGAGCCATCATTATTAAAAAAATAATAATAATACGTGAGTAGAAATAAAAATCTATCAGGTTAAAAATGACAAACGAAAAACAAGTTAATATATAACGTTAGCATAATAAACAGTTTAAAAATGTATAACTTACTAAGAATACCAATCTCGGTTAGGAAACAAACAAGCTTAGCATCTGATATTGTCGTAAATAGTTCGTATATGTTATTGACATTAAAATACTTAGACCAAATATGGTCTGTGTCAATACAATGTAGTAAAATGTGATTAACTGTAAGAGGTTCCTGGCAAGGAACACATTCAAGATGAACTTCTCTTTTTAGAAGGTAAGAATATGTTTATATTGTATGTCCAATGCAACAGCGGGTAATAGCTACGTCTTCCCGCCTACTTTCCCTGCAAGTAGAGATATTGGCACCGACATTAGGTTTAATGGCGTGTAATTTGTTATAAACAGTATTATCCCAACTTGTTTGCCATTTGGTTAAAATATATCGATTGATAAGTGGTTTAAAATAGGTGTGGGGGATGCATCCGTCAGTAAGGGCTGAGGCATTTGCACTCTTATCTGCATCGTCGTTTCCTCGGATGCATACATGACTGGGTAGCCAACAGAACACAATATGCTTATTAAGGGAAAGTTCGTTAAGTTTCAAAGGTAATTCTCTAATGAGGGGGTTGGAAAAATTAAGGTTTTTAATAGATTGTAAAACCGACAAAGAGTCAATAAATACTACAAATATATCGCCAGGATGATTTGATATGAAATCAAGAGAAAGCTTAACAGCCTGAATTTCGGCTGTGAAGGTGGACGAGTCGGGTGGTAATTTTTGTTTAAAACAATGAATTTTGCTTACGGAAGCACAGCCGACATATGAATCTGCTTTTGAGCCATCAGTATATATTTCGAGGTAGTTAGAGTATTTCTTGTCGCACAGTTCGTTAAAATTTGAGCGAAATACGAGAGGGTCTGTTTTTTTACTTATTATTTGAACAAAGAGTTAAATCGACTTCGGGAGTTTTAAATTGCCATGGTGGAAATTCTAAGACATTATTTTCTATAACTTGATTTAAATTAACTTGTGATGAGTGTACGATTTCTAACATTCGCAAACCAAACGGCTTAATTGCCTTTGGTTTACGCTCATACAAGTGTTCATATTTCGGATTAAAGATAACACTATGTGCTGGATTTTTAGGGTTAGATTTCACGTTTGTTGTGAACTGAAGAGCAAGTTTTTCTCGTCTAAGGTATAATGATGGCTCATTAGCTTCAACGTAAAGGCTCTCTTAAGGAGAGGTCCTAAAAGATCCAAGGGCCAGACGGAGTCCCTGGCTGAAGACTACGTCAAGCATCTGGAGATATTACTAGTGATTTATACAGTTGCAATAGAACTTTTCTATCAGCTCCCCATTCGGTATGGGATAAAAATTTCAACAGGTTAAGAGATTTAAGACATTTAGTTTATATATATTTAATATTCGGTATAAAAGATAATTTGCTGTCAAATATGACACCAAGAAATTGAGTTTCCTTAACAACAGGAATACAAATGATATTAAGAAATGATTCAGGATCGTTGTGAAAAGTTCATTTCTGACATAAATGTAGGCAGTTTGTTGTGGTAGGTGAAAATTTAAAACCATTGTTGTTACTCCAAGTTTGTAATTTGTTGAGGCACTGTTGTAATTGCCTTTCAATTGTGTTCATATTTTTGGAGCGATAGCATATAAGAAAATCGTCCACATACAGTGAACAATCGACTCCATTATTTAGAGTTTTTGCAATGTTATTTATTTTGATGTTAAAGAGTGTAACTGGCAATAAACTACCTTGAGGGACACCTGGTTCCTGTTTACCACGATATTTGAGTTTGACCTTTCCACATTCATAGCTTTATGCACATTGCTTTAAAAAGGCAGATGGCTGTTTCATTAAACGATTGTTGTTTGTTGTTGCAGTAGCGTTTTTCATATGATTTGCAATATCAAACTCTAAGCTGAAGTAAGAACTCCAGAACAGGAAATACAATATTATACTTACGATTACAAATGAGTAATTTATAATTTATTAACGATATTACACGACAAGTGGTTTACTCATAAGTATAATAAGGCACAAAATAGGTATACATGGTTGCACATACTTTCTTTTTATTTTATCTTGACCCAATCTTATTGCCCAGTCATAACCATTATTAATAAGAGTGCAGACATCGGGGCTCGCATCAGGTACACACATACAACATCTTAAATGCTAAAGATGCGAAACTTAGCTATTATTGTCTTTAAAACAAGTGAGTGTATTTCTCTGCTTAATATTAAGCCCTTGTTGTTGTTGTTGTTGTTTTTTTTTTTGGGGGGGGGGGGGGGTTGTTGTTGTTTTTTGTTGTTTTTTAACTTTTTTGACTTCGACCGATCTCTTTCATTTGAAGAAAGGAAAGGTGGGTTTGGAAGTGTGTGCCTATGATTACAGGCAAATGCTAGGCGTCAAAAGTTATGGTTCTGAACGCTTTTATTAGCTTCTTGTATTGTCAAAATGACAAGGATTAAACAATATATAAACAAAATGTATTGTTCTGCGATTTCAAAATTTAAAATTTTAAAAATTATAGCGGTAAATAAAGTTGTTTACACATGTATTGCTCGCCATATCTTATTTAAGGCAGAACACTTGCGGGGTAAAATTACTTTAAAGTTGTATTAGTGCACCATCTTTATATGTTGAAAATGTATGGATAATGTTGTGAAAGTTAAGTCTTGGAAATGCAATTGGATATGATTAGATTTAATGTGTTTTATTTGTTTAATGCTGTTTAAGTATGTGACTAAAGCTTATTTGGCTAATTCTGATATATCTACTGGCAAGACTAGCAAAGTGTCTTTAATACACACACACACACATATATATATATATATATATATATATATATATATATAGATATATATATATATATATATATATATATATATATATATATATATATATATATATATATATATATATATATATATATATATATATATATATATATATATATATATATATATATATATATATATACATATGTAGTATATAACATTAATTCAATGGAGTTAATTTCCTCCAGACAAAAAAAATCACCATGACCTCTGCGTTTTCCGCAAGCTGGAATAAGACATTCTATGTAATGAAGATAGACCTGCGTTTATAAGAACGCATATAATTAGCTCATGTCTTCCGGTAGTACCTGACTACAGTGCTCCCTCTCCAAACATCACCTCTTTAGACGAATATATCTCTTAGACGTCACTTCTATTTACCCCCTGTTGTTTTTAACGATAACTCTCTTAAACAGCTACCGTCACACATGTTTACTTTCGTATTGTTTAAGTTCCCTCCCTTGAGCGGCCGATGAGTTTTTTCACCAGTCGTCGTTAGCCGTCGGCATTTTCCGTGATGCCGAGTGATATCGGAAAATTTCAAACAAAACGTGACTGGATCCTGCATATATGTATTTGTAAAGCGACGGGAACCACCTGGTTCAATCGAACATTGTTTTCGCAGTTTTCTTTTGTGTTATTAAGATAAATGCCCTAATGCCAGAACAACTATAAGAACAAACGTTTGCGGCCTACCACACGTTAGCCAATTAGGGTAAATAAACCCTATGAAGTTCTTCATGAGCAATTAAGTGGCTTAGTTGGTGGGGTAATTCTGGAACAATTGATGACTGGCATAAATTGGTCATCAGTGTGAAAAACAGCAATGACGAATTTTCTTATAAATGCCCATCGTAGTTTATCTGCGTAACAGTATCTAAAATCTGTCTTCATTACGGCTGTACTTGCCTACTGTTGTCTGTTTAATTAAAATGAGCACTAAAAAGAAAAAAGTATTTCTGTCTCTTGACCAACGTGTAACTGATGTTAAGCTACTAGACTCGGGGAAATCAGCTCAGGATATAACTGATCAGTTTAGGTGTGGTAGAACCCAGGTTTAGATTTTGTAAAAATATTCATGTTATATTTAGCATATTTGTTATAATGTTTTAGTTTGATTAAAATGTTTAAATGTGTTTTTGTCTTGTTATTGGCTGTTAAAATCAAAACAATATGAAAAATAAATAGAAAAAGTACAACAGATTAAAAAATATATATAAAATTCCTAACCATTTAATGTTGAGCATGTCAATAAACTTAACTATATAAACTTAACTACATAAAATACTGTTATTAAACAAAGATAAAATAGATTTTAAGATATATAGAAATAAAGCCAAGCAAATTACAGAAGAAAATAACATTACATGGATTTGAAACTGGAACTTAAATACTTAAGTACCTGTATACATGTATACACATGTCTAAGGGTTGCCTTTCTAGAGCAACTACCTCTCTTAAGCAACCAAATTCTCTTCTTCCGCTTGATGTTACTTAAGAGAGGGAGCACCGTAGTACGTGATCAAATGTTACAATGTGGACAGTTTTTCATTCTAGCTGTACATTATTTTCCTAGGTAGCTAGTTCCTGTTTTTAAATGCGTGCAGATCATTTCAAGTGTTGTTAAGAAATGTATTTACCTTGGGATTGGTTTAATCTATTATCCGCCTTCCTATTATGTTTTTTTATAATGTAAGAACCGAGCCTTGTAGCGCAATCGGTAAAGCGTCGTCTCCAGGAACGGGAGGCCCCAAGTTCGAGCCCGGGCCGCGGCATTGGTTGGGCGATAAACCCCCAAAAAAAAAAAAAACAACACAATGTAGGTATCTGCTTCCCTAAGACCTATATTTAACATTATGCCACCTGCACCTTGTATTGCAGACTATCCGGTATTCACTTTCCTTGTATTCGTGCATCTATATGACTTGGGATCCAAGCCGAGTTGAGATTCTGCTTAATATTTGCATATTTGATCTTTTTACTTCTTCGATTAATTCATGTCTATTCTGTCTGTAAATTGTCTGAAGCGCTTATAAAAAACTAAGAGTGTCGAGGTACATATTTATTGTTGATCGGCAATTTTGTTCTATCTGAACACATTTTATTGGTTATATTTGTCAATAGCATGCTTACTGTCTAGTTTATGTTGGTGTTGTTTATGATTCTGTTGAATTCAATCATAATTACTCTTGCTCTTATAATAAGTTTGTTTGTATCCTTGCTATCGTCTGTGTAGATGTGGATGTGAGTGGGGTATCTCAGTACTAAGGGAATAATCTGTCTTATCGAATACGTCTACTAAATTTGTTTCAATTTTAATGGATTTAATCCCTACATGGAGCCGATTTACTGGAGGTGGTCGGCTATTAGTCCCATTTGTGTCTACAACAGTATAATGATCCGTTGTGTGTAGGGTTCTGTAAGTTGGATTGGTTACTCTCCTATCCTGATAAATATGTCTTTATGTGTGCTTAATGGGTTTCTAAGTCTATTTTAACGGGACCAGTACTTTAAGCTGCGTATTTCTATTTTGTATTTTATAGAATGTTCTCCTATAACTGCATGTATTTGTTCCCTGAATGAGTAATGATGTTCCCTTAATATTTGTATTTTAATATCTCTGTTTTGAAATCACGTGAGCGTTTATAAGCCCCCAAACAGATTGCCACATTTATTACACCATGATTTTTCTCACATTAGAAGGACAGTGTGGTAATTAATCTGTAGTGCACAACACCTGCATCGGTCTGAAACATGTCATATGAAAATCCCGCCATACATAGCCTTGCTATGAAATTTCACCTTAGTAATGCGCAGATATGGAGGAGGTTAACAGCGGTAGAAAATCGGAATAAACGTTTAGGAGAGTGGTGTAAGAATGTTACTAACATAGGGATTTAAATAAATTTATCTTAGCATGTTGCATTTTACACACTTTTCCAGTGTTTACACAGGGTATAATTGGCTTACCTTTTTTTGCCTGCACATGTTACCGTTTAGACGAAAATAGCTGTCTTGTCTCATTTGAAAGGTATGAAACCTTACCGCCTACATGCGCTGAAAGTTGGCCGTAATGAAGAACAGCGACTGGTAGCTGCTTGTATAAAGTGTAAGACGAATGCATACTCGTATCGGTGGCAGCTGTTTCAGAAATTTACAGCACATGGAACGCAACACCGTGTACATCGTGTCTGAGAAAAATAAGAAGATACTTTTTCACTTATTTACTTATCATCTCGTGCCTCCCATCAAATGCGCTTCTCTTAGATCGACCGTCACACTTCCGTATCTACGTGGATTTAAGCTACCCCATCCCGAAAAAAATAACACAATATTTCACTTCTCGATGAAGACCGGATTATTATCGGGAATGAACCGACCGCTGACAAGTTGAAGATTGTATACTTACTGTCAGGTCCGATGCCGTCAGGGCACAAGCGCTGCCAGACAAACACATCCTAAAAGTGATTGTGTCCTGCACACCAGATGACGTCATGCTATACGGCTTTTTGATATTAGAAATCAATGGAATCTCACCTGTTGAACCTGACAGAATGTCCGTCGAGTACCTCGAGTAGTATTGGGCGACGTACATCGAATACGACAATGGATGATACCCAGCTAAACCAACATGTAATCAAGACAAACTGGCTGTACAAACTAATTACAACATTAACAAGAAGAGAACAGTTGGCACCAATCGGAGACTTCGCAACGAGCATAAAATACTAAACGCAAACTGTGACATTTTAGCGAACCAGGAAAGAAGTGGCTTTGTCGAAAGGGATTAGGGATTAGGGATTAGCCGGCATTTTTGCCGATACTGCGCAGCGACATTTCTATAATTACAGCACAGGGGCACTTATGAGGTGCCCAGGGACTGAACCCGGCTGGTCCATTATACTGACACTGACGAGTCAGGCGTAATGCTGTCCCCGTAGCCCCGAGCGTTAGGAGGGAAGCCACTTCTACCAACTTTAAAGTCTTTGGTATGACCCGGCCGGGGATCGATCCCACGACCTCCCGATCCGCAAGCCGACGCTCTACCTTTGTCGAGAGAGTATCCTTTCTCTAAGAATCATCAGAGCTAATGCATAGCAGAAAGAGACCTCTTCAACGTCTATACTGCAGATGTCGCCAGTCACATGATTAGCCATGCTAAAAGGAGTGCCTCGATCGACCCAGCAAAAGTTGAACACACCCGATACAAAGTCATTTTCGCCTGATTCGATACGCTGTGACAACTGACATAAGAATGCTTATCTACACGTCGGGCTACTGGAAAAGATCCGTAGCATTCAGAGTTTGTTTTCGCACAATCGACTAATGACATACAGATTCAAATCAGTGTTATTTGGTGAAACATGTTCTCCATTTGTTTCTGTATGCAACACTGCTGAAACACCTGAGACAGAATCGACATGGGCACGTTGCAATCGTCACATAACGAGACATGTACGTCGACAAAGACGTTTCGAGCTTTAATTCCAAAAAAAAGAGTTGATGCGACACAGAAGCAAGACAGCTGGAATGAAACTGCAAGAATGGTCATCGAACAATGCATGACTTAGTTGTCTGAGGAACAGCAGCTAAACATGATAATTTCTAAGACTGAGATGACGACATCAAGATGCTCGGGTTAATATGGAATTAGAATTCGGAGGTAATCAACTTCGCTGACAAATACCAATCTTGGAGGTTGAAACGAAGGTAACAGTGTTAAAGTTTTCGTCACAGATAAACGACCCTCTTGGATTGCTGAGCCCAGTTACCCTGAAAGCGAAACTACTTTTACATGGTATGAAGAAACAGAAGTATGACGTTGATAATCCGTCTGACATCTATTCGATATGGCCGGATATTGCAACAGATCTAAACACTGTCATGCGTGAGACGTCGCTTCAATGTCAAATTCTACGCCTTGATGACAGTATTAAAATACATATTACCGGAATTGGACATCTTCAAAGATGCAAGTATCAAGGCGTACGGTGCAGCGGCATTATCTGCAACAAGAACGAATCAAGCCTGAATATATTAAAAAGTGCAATTGCTCACCTCAAACTACACACCAATCCCCGTTTAGAGTAAATAGCTGAATTGCCAACAAACTGAAGTCATAAGTTGAGACGACGAATGTAACGTTTCTTTCGGACAGCCAGATTGGTCTTAATTGACTTGCTACAACAAACGCCATGCGTTTCCAAAAGTGCTTCTGAGATTAACGCGCTGACAAATCCACACATGACAAACCTGCAGACCCGCTGATACGTGACTACTGCCTGAGAGGTGTTTTTGGCAGGCAGGACCCAAGTGGATTTCTGACGCAAGAGGCGTGCCTATATGGAAGACTGACCCTCTCCTGGTGGGCATATTGAAACGCAGGTGGAATCTACAACTGTAACAGTTTTATCTCTGTTGATATGGGGGATGGTGGGAGCCTCAGTGCAAACTATTTTCACAGAAATCAACGCTGTACTCAAGGATCGACCACTGACGTTTGCGTCTTTAGACTTCAGCGATCCTGCGCACGTAACGCCTTAATATATGTTATTCAGTCGCAGGGTAACGACGCTGTCATACAATGACATCACACACCACGAGGCCGGGAGAACTGTTGCAAATGCTGACTATGCGACATTCAACCGCATCGCTAGGCAACACCAGTTTTATAGACGCTGAAATACCAAATACCTTACGTCACTTTGCAAGCAACATCGATCTTTTGGCTCAAACATGCTGACGCCAAACATCGATGACATCGTGTTATAATATGAATTTTATTTCACAATCAGTTATCATGTGTGCTTTGTTTTTAATCTTATTTATTTAAGTGAAGCTCGGTTAAATCATTTTGCGGCCCCAGTTTGTTCCGAAGATTATATAGTTGTGAAACTCAATGTTAATTATAAAGTCTTGAAACAAACAATGTTTAACACTCGATCTTCGTTGTTTTCTTCTATTTTGAACTACAACTGACCTTAAATTACTAATTTATGTTTTGCATTTAATTATACAACATTATAGTGACAATGAATTTACTGCGATTCTTTGAATTGTTTGTATCAATATAAAGTCTGGCAATAATACTAAAATTGTAACATGAATTTTACTTTTTGCGCCCACCATGTAAGCTTTTCTAAATACGAGGTTTCCACCAACAGTTTATATTTTTGTTGCATATCCTTAGCTATAAACATTTCCGACCATTCTGATTTGTGCCATTGTGTCTTCTGTACGTGTTGTTAACTAAAATTAGTCCACTATTAATGGTAAACTCTGCCTTTTAAGTACATGTTCTACATTTTTATATTAGATGAGCTCTTCATTTAGTCTAACATGCCCCTATTGTGTATGTAATTCTCAACTAAATTTAAATGACAACAATATCGATGTAACTATTAAACAGGGTATTTCAGACCATGTGGCTTAATACAAGCATTAGCACATTTTACCAATAACTGACGACTATCGTGGTCTTTATATTTACAATTTATCAAATTAATTATTTAAGCCCTGATTAAAGTTGTTTTAATTGTTTATATTCCATTAATACAATGTTTATAATTTGTACGCACTTGCATGACATGCTAATATTTGAGTCTCATTCTGACTGATTTACGTTGCTCGTGGTTCTATAGTATCTAGTCTAGAACAGTATAGTATCTAGCAGTTTGCATCTGAACATAAAAAATGAGATTTTGAGCAAATGTAGCCAACATATGTTGAGTAGCTGAAACCTAATGTAGCAAGCTACTAAGACGATTAAAACGTACTGGCTGTCCAGAACCATCATACATTCCTATACTTTGAATATACGATCCAATGAAAGATAGATTTTCCAATATTTTGATTTAAATAAAATGCATGTATTATGAGTGGCTATTTATAAAACCTGTTCCGTTTATTGTCATTTCTTTTTTTTTAAATAAAGTTGTTTCCTTTGTTTCAACAATATAATGTAAAATTACACATACGCGCATTACGATTAAATATCGTAACTTAAGATAATTTTACCCATTGAAATACTGTTATGTTTGTATTTTATTTACACTGTATTTTAATATACCCATTCTATTATATCCATTCAAGCTGAACCTGAGCTTATTAATTATTATTCATTATATTTTTTCACAATTCTTACCAAATTGTAAGCAATAACTTAAACTGATAGATCACGACTTGTCAATTTACATGGAGAGGAATAGTAAAGCAACAACGAAACTGTTTTGATGCTATGATGACACAATTCTTAAACATACAAACATTAACTGTAAACAAATATGGACTGGATATGTTAACAATAAACGGCTCCGTACTGTCTATGCAATGTCTCCATTTTCTTAAGTTTTGACAATCAATAATTATTATTGGTTAAATAAACACAAACAAAACGCATGTGTTATATAAATTGATCACCATGTATTTTATACTCGACAAGAATGAATGAACAGAAATATGAAAAATATGAAAATATGCTTGGCCAAAAGCGAAGGGACCTTCAATATTTGATTGTATACACAACTGGACAACATGGACAACAGTTAAACCATAATAAATTTAATTTAAAAATCGGCATGATTATGACTCTTCTTTGGTTAGCTTTCACCAAATGTTTTTTTAGTAAAAAGATACAAAACAAATACGACATGACAAACAGTCTCGCAGTCTGGAAGTACACAAAATAGTTTGTCAATAATTTATCATACACAATAGTTGGATTTTAGATAGAAAATAAGATATATAATGAGAGAATAATAAAAGGATTGGATCGATAAAATGGTAATAGGAAAAAACCTTTGTTGTTACCTCTCATTTTGGAGACGGTCAGCTAGTGCTAAGAGAGAAAAATGACTTGGCAGAGGTGGTCAGCGTGAGGAATTTCCAACATGAAAGTTCTAACCCCATCGGGTGAGGGGCTTGGGAAAGACGGCGACTAAGCGCTCGGCCGGCTACTTTTACCCCCAATCTTCTCATATTCCTGTAGGTTACTATGCATGCAAGTTAAAATAGGTATACATATATAGTGTTTGACATTATATTTACCCTGTAATTTAAGCAAGTCGTGATTGTCAAATGACTAATATCTCTTATCTTAACCTTTAGAATTATTAGCAAATGCATGGTCGAAAGTATATAGTTTCAGAAAACAGTGCTCGAAAATGAAAACAACAACAACATAATAGCTCTTCATCTGAAATACAATTTTAGAGCCATCATACATCATTACTGCAAGATTATGAGAAAATACCAATCATAATGAAGAATAAATAACGAGTAACAGGTTTTTTATTCCACGTATATTAGGAAACCAATCACTCCAATTATCCAACTATTTCCAAATTCAAATTTCGTTGACTTTACAATGTCCCTTATTGGAAGAGGAGAACTAGGTACTACTTGCTTTGCATTTTTTTTTCTGGGAATCCCAAATTCACTCTTACTCTTAAAATCTGTTTGATCATATTTCAGAATGATTAAAAGGTAACTGACAGTGATTTTAGCTAGAGTCAAAGCTGATTATCAGAATGCAAATGTAACCGAATCCAACAGTAAGTGGTCAGGTGGTTTAGTTTAGTAAACATTTTTGTAATTACACGTGTGTTGTTTTGCTTTGATTTTCTCATGATTGTTTGACAGCCATAACAGTCATTTCATTAGATATTTTAATATACGATAATTTATTTGTTTGGATGAGATAAAAGTATTTCCATACTGTCGACTGCCACCTTTAATAACACTGGGATATACATGTACGTGTAAATTTAGGCCTTGGCCTCTTAACCTCTTTGATGAATTAAACACCTGTAGACGTAGAATACTGCTTATTGTGTCTAAAAGTACAAAAAAATAACAAAGAAGCCAGTTTGTGTCGTTGATTTTAAAGAAGAGCGACTTTCTAGTTTAAACACATCATAAGTTTTCTGTTAGAAACAAATGACATATTTTCTTGCAGTTAGTGCGAATGTTAGCAGATGGACTGATATTTCCACTAGCTGGCTTAGGATAATTAGAAATAGACTGAACAGATGACTTCCCACTGTAATTTGAATTTGAGCTGACTATTTGGATTTTACACCTCTTGAATGAGTATTTGTGTTGTACTAAATGTGGAAGCGTATGTTGCTTTGGTTACCAAAGGTACCATTTGTGTCGCCATGTAGTTACCATCTAACCGGCTTGCTATCTATATTTGGCCTAATTGTTCTGTATTCTGCTTTGTATAAAAAACCAAACCATTTTCTAGGCACTCTTTGAACATGTAGTCATTTACTTATATTTACAGGTCCTCGTCTCTAGAATGAGCTTAGAAAACAAGGATACGATGATGAAGGTAGAACTACTCGAGGATTTTGAATTAGCGAAACGAAAGATGACAGAAAATCAAAATAACCCAGTGCGCATTCGTATCCACATGGGTGTTCAATAAGATCTGCCAAGAGTCATTCAATAAAGACTTTGCTGAGCGACTTAAAGAGTCAAAATTTAAGGAAGCTGGCCACATTTAAAAATGGACAAATTGTGGATATCGGCTGACTTGTTCAAATCATTTTTCACAAGAATGCAATACACGATATCACTAACCATGTTAAACTATTGTTGGAGAATTCAGCAGTTTCTAACTGCAAACATATCCTCATGGTTGGCGGCTTCTCAGAGTCAAGGCATGCTCCAAGAGGCAGTAAAGAATGTGTGTACAGGCCGAACAGTCATCATTCCTATAGATGCCGGCCTTACGATTGTAAAGGGCGCTGTTGCCTTCGGTTTTTATCCTTCGATGATTTCACGACGCATCTCGAAGTATACGTATGGGACAGATACCATTGAGGACTTTCGTGCAGGTGAACATTCCACACGTTTCCTCGGATTCTACTGCCGAGACCTATTCCGTCCATTTGTACTGGCTGGCGAGGCCCTTTGGGTTGACGAGCCTTCAAGGTCCATTGAAGTGACACCATTTATTGGTTTCTTGCGGCCACGAATGACCATTAAGTTGTATGCAATGGAAGGTGCTGTACCTAAATATGTAACCGACAAAGGGTGTAGTCTTGTTGGCGAGATAGTTGTCCCTATGGGTATGTTGCACTCTAACAAGCGGGTGCAAGTGCAATTAATTCTTGGAGGAACAGAGCTAAAGGTGCAGTGTAAGTATATGAACACTGGAGAAATTACATATGGCTCAATCAACTTCCTTGGATAAAGGTCCGATTTTGAAGACAGTGAAGACTATATCTAAAAGGAGAAACAAAATATGGTGTGTAACGTTTGTAAGGTTCTTATATTAAAATGAAGTTGTTTTAGACATCTGAACGCTTCATCTGGGTCTCTAGCAATGACAATAAACGACATTGAACTTTTTTGTTCAATGATCCCAGTGCCGTGGACTAACTCTGGGTGGATGATAGCGGTCATTAAGTAAGCGATCATTCAGGACCCGTTATGCTGTCTATTATCTACTACACAAATGTCAATCATTTTTATCCTTACTGGATGAACTAACATTTGTGTCTGACAGCAAATGTCAATGTGTTGATGCGATAGATCAAATTGGAAACTTGGATAGTGAAAAGTACATTATTGTATGGGAGATAGGTAGATGAGCAGAACTACATGTACACATGTACATTCTGGAGAAATGACAAAAAGCGTTCATAAATGAAAACGTAGGAAGAACTATTTTTAAGTGTTATTTTATTATTTAATAAGGTTTTACAAATATTATTACATTTTATTCGCTTTTAAGTTGTAGTTATGTGCATTTGTCTGGAAATCTTATCACTTCTTTCTTTTATTTTCCACCAAACCAAACAGGTATAGGGTGTTACAATGATCGTTTCTTAGGAATAGATCATATTTTTAATTAAAAAAATCAACAATATCAATATTTTACCAAGTAAAAAAATAACTGTTTCACTAAATAATAAATTAATTACACTGAGAGAAATTGTTTTAATAACCTCATTAATTTATACCTGTCCTTCAAATTTAAAAGATAAATGACTGTTACCATAATAGGCATCCTTGTCAGTACGGTACCGTTTATCTATACAGAAATTGCAGACTTACAAGTGGAATAAAATATCGATCCAGTAACAATGATAATAACAGTGTTGCGTTTCAGACATTGAGACAGAAAACGTCCATGATTTTGCTAATTTCTTTTGTCATTCAAGCGCACATACATATAGTGGGCAAAGGCATGTGTCAACTGGCTGTCTATCGATCATGTTAGATTCACTTTCATATTCTTCCTATTAAAAACTGTAGCGATTTAGTGTGAAGCATTATTTAAATGTTGGTGACAAGAGAATAAAAGACTTCAACTGGAATTAGACCAAGCGATGTGTTCATGTTAACTTATTTATTGAGTGTTCATTTTGGCCTATGCTACCTAGACTACTGTCCAAAAATGTTATATATGTGTACGATGTACTAAACAAATACAGCTTTGTACTGGAGGATCACGTGGTACAAACAGTACTTACAAATTAAGCATACATCGCTTATAAGTTTTCAAAACGAATCGCATAATACATGTACATACATTCGTTTATTTATATTATATAATTAAATAAACAGAGGAAGGCAGGTCCGAAAGAAATGTTATCGATAGAAATATACATACAACTGTGAGATATTTTCGTTACGATTTTTAGACAATGATACAGAATTAGACTTAAATCAACTGGCTATATTTAAATACTCGTAACACTATACGACAATAAACATTAGTCTATTGCACTAGGTTGTATAACAATATCTGTTACAAACTTACAGAAACGAATTCTAATGCAAACACCATTTTAACTATTCTATCGAGGCAGAGTTAAGTTAAATATGTTTTGAAATGATGCAGATATTTCTCTTAGTTATATAAAACGCGTTAACTTGTTCTCCACAATGCTTTTTTATAAAAATCCGTAATCGTTTACTTAAAATATTAATAATAATAAAAATAACAAGATTTTGTATATAATATATAATTATATAATAATATATAATAATGTTACCTAATCTACCCACTATACACAACGAATTCACAACACTCTTGATATGTAATTGCCAAGTATCATGGATAAACAAGGACGTTGCCGTTTTCTTTACTCGGTCGTCGAATTTTGGCATTCGCGAATTTCTCCTCGAACAGACACGAGCACGAGTCATATTGTCAAGTTTATATTTCGGTAACCTCCCTTGGACGGCGCGACGTATTCCTTTTTAATACCAATTACGTCATCCAATATATACTGTTTGTTCTTTTATCATTTCTCGAGGTTGCATCCTCTCTTATAAAAACTACCAATGAGTAGATCGTGCCTTATAGGTTTGTTATCAAAACCGATTAGAGATATTCTCTTGCAATGTTGTTCTTGTTGTTATTGTTGTTTTTGTTGTTATTTCTTTTGTTTGTTTATGTGCGTGTGTGTTTTACATAATGTAAAAGCTACTGTTAACATGTACGCAAATATGCGTATAATGAGGGTTTCTGGCTAGACGAACCAATTTGAAAGCCAATTAATTGAACAACTTCCGTAATCAGCATAATGCGCCTAGTACTGGCTCTCATATGTGATAAGACAATAAGACATACTGTATGCGGTTACTGTATGTAAAAAATGAACCCTGTGAACGTTTCATTTCTGGCATCGAACTTATTTTAGTCTAATATTAATGGAAAACATTGATGCTTTATGATACAATTTGATTTAAAATGTGTCAACCTATGATGTAAAACAAAGATGAACGGTGTTACTAAAGAGTGCATGCAGTCCCAAAAATTGCGTAAATTTGGGTGTGTAAACAAGAATGCAAGAAGCTTATTTTGTTCTGCTAATTTCATTATAACACATTTTAAGAAAGAGAAGTTTAAAGACATACACATTGCGTTTGTTGTCCAACACAATGCACCAGGTAACAATATGTCAATAAAAGGTTGTTTTTTTCTTTCTTAAATTTATTTGATATCATTAAAACGTTGGAAAGAAATCACGTGAACACATTAAAATCGAATGATACTAACTTAAATATCCAGATGCATGAAGAAGGAATTATAGTGAGACTTCCTCCACTTATTATTATCTACAAAGAGCTGAAAGAGAATGTATCCATTGAAATAACGATTCCTTAAATTTCCAGAAAAGGCTATATGTACACACCGTATTTTCACTCGTAATTACGCTGCAATATCGGAGGCGATTGCCTAACCTCAGTCTTTAAAACCACAAGATTGCTCTGTGTTTTGCCTTTCTAACATAACTATGGATATTTCGATAATCCTTATAAACACCAAAACACACGTGAAAGCAATGTAGTTTCAGAAGCGTTTAAATATAAAAGATCAAACCTTACGATTAGGTGGGCATGTTGATGCTGGGCCACATAAATATTTACTGATGGTAAATGCGTTTTACATTGCATTGTAGATAAAAGCGATTAACACTCAGATATTACCTAAATTTACATTATGGAAAAGTCAAATGCCTTGATTAAAATTCGCATTTGATATCTGGACCTCCACATTTGCGGTCACTTTAAAGTTACAAGGCAATAACTAATATGATGAAGAAAAGTCAGCATTGAGAAATATTTTTCTGCCGTAGATGGTGGTAGTTGGTGCACATGCATCAGACGTTCAGTCTTAAATTGAGTCATAGAAATACGCACGATAGTTGATGTTTTGGAAAACTGGCAAGGTGTCATGACTGTATATATATATATATATATATATATATATATATATATATATATATATATATATATATATATATATAACATCGTGTATCGTGCGTATTTCTATCGTGAATGTATCCTACAGTAATTTAGCGTATTGTTTAACGAAATAGGCCTGTCGTAAAGTAACGTAACGAGCCACATCATAAAAGGTACTCTTACGGACCGTAACGCTTATGACTAGACCGTTGTAGCGTATGTTACGACTCGTCGCGCTATATAAGTTTATTTATAAAGTGGCACGTTTACTAAACGACGAAATGGTGTAACAGAAAGAACAAGCCAGCAACAAACTAGTACAATAATGTTTTATTTTAAAAAAACAATTAAAATATGGCGTAATAAAACAATAACAAATAAATGAAACAAAGTTTCAGAAGGTAAAATAAGTATTAGCTTACAGTTTGTCTCTTTAGGAGGTGTCCCTTTAACAATACAACAAATAATCCAAAGTCGAATAATCCTGGACAGTTACTGGTAGAATGTTCTCGTAGATAAGCACAGTTGAAATAATCCAAAGGTAAAACAATACAGGAATGTTAATTATATAATCCAAATTCAACACTTTAATATTTATGTCACTGTAGAATATAGTAAGTCCACGTAAGTTCCAACACAGAAAGATTTAAGATAGCAGCTGCAAGTATTTCAAAATTATATGTCCAATCTCTAAAGCAAACTTTTTATTCAAAATTCCAAACTTCCAAACTTAACTTTTAATTCGGCAGACACGCTCTTATATATACCCAAAAACTTCCAGAACATTCACGTACCAAGAACATTCTGGAGAACCAGTTAAAAAAACAATTGAACTTTCTAGCATGATCATTTTCTTCTAGCAGTTACGCGAATGCTACGTCATCAAAACCACAACGGTAAACAACCCTTAACCTAACTAGCGTAACCTTAAACGCTGGTGTACTATTGTACATAATACGTAACGGAACGTATAGTATGGTAACATCACACAAGGAGAATTGTACTGTGCCGTCACATAATTCTTTGATACGTATATACATATATATTGTAACATTTTTCACGTAACATTATCATGCTCACACAATAGTTCACCGTAAAATTTAAGTGCCATAATAAATGCTATACAAATACACACACATAAAGTTTGGTTGTAAACAGAAACTGAACTATATATTATATTTCCGGTACATGGATGCTATCGGTCAGCATATTTTTACACGCAAATTAACATGGCGCACTTATGGATTTTTCGTACTATTACTTGAATGACAAGATGCAGACATTGGATATGTATGTACGTTTAGGACAATATTCATGAAAGTTAGGAAAGTGATTCTGGTTATTTACCCACGCTTATGTGAAAAAAGGAGCAATAAGAGATAATTGGAATAAACATACAGCTGGAAAAACTAGCTATAACACAATCTAAAGCTATGTCCGGTTATGGAAAAGAGGTTTGTCCCAAATAAAGGGATTTAAATGATACAGCTTTTATACAATTTACATTGTTAATAAATAACTTGACCGTGTGGAATCATATCTAATATTCCAACAAGTTAGTTAATTTTACAGCTAGCTTACCTATGTCATCACTGGGCACAATCAACACTGTAGTCTATTAGCCCAAATATTTTAACGCTTAAACTGTATGCACATGTATGCGAATGTTAATAAACTTAAAAGCAATGTGGTACTCGACGGAAATTCCATAAAAAATACGTTCAGAATTGTAGAAAACAAACTAATATTAAAAAAAGAATACATGACAAAGTCCTATGAGTATTGCAACATATACCAAACTCCGAAAAGGCACAGAACAAAGGTATTTCACATGCAAGCCTAGCGAAAAGTAAGAACAAATTTGTGATGAGTCATTTAAGGAAAAGAGCAAACCCGACAGTTACCGCTTTGGAACGGTCAGTCGGCAATATGGACTGACTGGGGTGCTTAAACAGGTTGTACAGAGCTCTAACCTCGAACTTTATGTCGAGTTTCTCAAATACAAGTAACGAAAAGAAAAACGATCTATTTGAAAACAAAATGTCCATGCGCTGATATTTTCTATACGTTATGACGAAAGTAGTGACGTCATCGAAAAATAATGTCCACATAGTGTTCAGAAAAGGAATATGGTATTATTTTGATTTGAAAAACAACACAAAAATGGTTGACCACAAATAAAATTAACTTTCTGAATCATGAACAAACATGACCAGAGACGAATAAATGGTTGTAGCATCCTGTTCATGTAAAGATGGAATTTAAGAAACAAAGTTCAGTGTCCACCAAAGGAAATACACGTAACAATCCTTATAGGATGCATTAAATGACAACATAGATTACATAGAAGACTAATCCACTTGAACATTTTGCAAATCGTAGAAAAGGTTCAAAATAATATAATTTACATTAATTGAATACAGGTATATGAGTTATTTCCATTATCATTTAAGGCGATTCATTATCTGGTAATTTTATATTTACCTTCAGAGATGGCAGTTACCAGCGATACACACTTTATTGCGTTTTATTTGTCAGTTTATTTCCTTAATCATAGCATGCTATCGACTTCGACATACTTGTATATAGGGCTCCCTCTAGCCCACCTTCTTCGAATTCGCTACAAGGTTCTCTTTTTACGTTTGAACTCTTTATACAAGTTAGACATAAACAACTAACTATTTCTAGAACACTTTTCTGAAAAAGACTTGTTATAGTGGTGTTATTGACCGTGTTTCTAGCTGCACAAATGAGAAAGGGATCAATTAATGTATATGGATATGTTGTACAATGGTAAAAATAAAAAGCAATACTCGCATAAATAGCTCAAATCCGTCTTATTAAAAAACGTAAAAGAAAGTTTCGGCGCAAATACTTCATCTTAGACTTGAAATATATCAAACTAATTATTGGTACCAAGAAAAGCCCCCTGAACTAGATATCAACCAATTATACGACCAATTTGATAAAGATATCGTGTCATTAATCGACATACATGAACCGCTAAAACAGGATCATATAAAGCAAAACCAGTTACCATACATAAACAGAGCCCACCGTAATGTCATAATAAAGAATGGCATTCGAGAATGTGCTTTACTGAACGATGTGAAGGTGGGAGTACGTGTACAAAGTAACGTGCACAATTTAACCTTAGTAGTAAAAAATCTACTGGAAATCTACAGAAAACCATTCTAACTGATAAGACAATTTTGAATACCGAAGTAGCAAACAGTTTTAATTTCTAGTTTTAAACATGGCAAAAGATAATGGGAACACCTGTTATTTCATTCCGCGACACACCAAATCTTATAAAAATCAGAGAGAGACATATCACAAAAAAACGCATATAATTTGTCGACAGTAAACGAGATCTCTATCCGTAAAATATTTAAAATTCAAAAGGTCGACAGGTTTTGAGAAACTATCGTGAATTTCGCGCACTTATTTCATTTGTCCTAGTAAATACTACAATTTAATCTTACGTTTCCCCCAACATGCTCAAAGTAGCACAAGTAATCCCTTTGTGGGATCAGCGTTTTACTTCCGTTTCACATGACAGTAAAAAAACGTATAGATCCAGTGTCACCGTATTTTGTTGACGCTGATATCTGGTTTTTCTTACTATAATACCTGCTTCAGACATTTCCCACAGCCCATGGTGCATCGAGTCTAGAAGCATTATCAATTCTAAAAAAACATAGTTATATAAACATAATCGCCATACTGGACCTTTCTGTCCTGCATCCATGACATACATCTTGTACATATTGTACATTGCTTAACACGCGACGTATATTGCATATTTAGCGAAAAGCTACGCAAGACGATGCGAAAAAACGGCAATTGATGATATTTGATTAAACATTTACTCAAGAAGTTACGTTTTAACTATAGTTGTTTATTGACCGAGTTTATTTTAAAAGTGAATACAACTTTAACTTTTGTCGGAGCTTTTGCTCAAAGTTCACATTGGGATTTCCTAATTTTTATCCATAAGACATGGTAGCATATAGTGTCAAAAATGTTTAAGTGCCTAAAATGTACACGCGTTTAGCTCCTATACTTGTATTTTGATCTCTACCAGTTGTTTAACAAATTGATTGTTGGCGCCGATACGTTTTTGCTTGCCACTTTCGATAGTGACCAAGATAACCAAAACATTCTCACTCATTTAAATGTTTAACTACTCAAAAGAGACGTAAATAGCTGCGCGTTGTGTTTATCTGTGATATAGAAATCAATATGCTGAATGGATTGTTCAAAATATATCTTGGCACGCCAAATTGTCTTTCTGCAAACTGACACATCAAACACACAAACTATTATATTATAAGTGGCTTCTAAAATTTAAAGATTTTGATGAATGTATTAATTATATATATTTTAATTCTTCCTGTCATAGTCAATAAAATATTTTGTTCAATGTATTTTTCTGTGTAAACTGACGTGCACTGCCTGAACAGAATCATTGCTATGTATCCATAATACAACAAAACGAGACAAGTTTAGTGGCTAATCAGCAAATAGCATGGATGTGAAAACAATCGATAAAAAACTGGCTCCTGAAGGCCTGGATGCTTTCAGTCATTGTCACTTTAAAAACTCGATAAAACATACTGCTAAATATAAATGGTCAGTAAATATGTAATAAAGAAAGAGCAACATATAATCCTTACTGTCTATCCGAGTATTTCAGTCAGTTAAGAACTTACATTATGCTAAGGTTGTTCAAGATAAATCAAGTGCAGGAATGACCAATACCACGCACCAAGTAAACAAGTTGCTATCATCGTATGAAAGTGTGTGGCGTAACGGGGCTCCATAGTAGAATGTCGTCCCATGATACTATTTTGTTAGTGAAAGGTACATTTTACAATCTAACAACAGTGAGGCGTAAATACCTCTCTCTAACGCGTCCAAATCCACTCTCCTCTCCCTAGCTTATCTCAATTCCTTCTTTTTCTCCCATTCTGCACACGTAATATATATATCCAAAACTATTTTTTTTTGAAAATCGTGTCATTGATCCAGTGCACAATTTACGCTTCCAGCGTATATTTTGATGTCTGCGCCAATCACGGTCCTGAATTGTGCCTCTGTATTGTCATTTTACTAGTTTTCCGTGCGTCATAGTATATTTCCTTGTTTTGATTATTAATCATGTTATTCGTTGTCCTACTTTAAGTTAACCTTTCGTACTTAGCTTAATTTAACGGCACGATGTTTTCAACTGACCACTGATTATTTAACTAACTAATTATTATTTAACTGAATACTACTAACACATAATTATTTACTTGAAAAAAAAAATAATGTGGTAATATTACATTACAACTGCATAAATAGACAAGGAGCCCTATGGTATCGCGCCGTTGATTAAGTAATTGTATGAGAATACTATTTTATTCATCATTTGAGGATACATCACTATTTAATTTGAAGTAGACAGTATAGTAGTCTATATACCATTTTCGTCCAATCACCCTTTTCCGCATGGAAGCAGTAAAGCTTTGTAAACAGTATTTACGTGTGTGATAAGAACGGGAAAATCATATTTAGGCATACTAAAGCAACAAAAAAAAAAACAAAAAAAAAAAAACAATTTGGACATTTCAGTACCATCTCGAAAAATAGTATTATGTATGTGTCTGATTATAATACGATACAAGCTGAATTCAGCGTATACAGACAACTTGCAGATTCACACGGTAGTCTGTATAATCATGGTTAGAGCACGCTTTTACTCGATGGTGTGAGCTTATATACATACATGAATAAATTTAAGAGTGTGACAGTCTAACGCCCGTGCACTAAACTATGTAAATCTATGTCGAAATAAGATTCTCTTAAAAATCTGATCATATCATATCTTTTGTTATAATTTTAACGTGATCAGAAATGTGGACGTCCAAATATCAAAGGCGATATTTCAATATCCGATTTTTTAAGATGTAATATATGTTTCTAATTCCCTTTAATATACAATACAATGCAAATCCAATTGACCATCGGTAAACATTATAAGGTTCAGCCTCAACATGCACACATAAGTTCGATCTCTTCTACGTTAATGCTGCCTAGACTCTCTTACCTTTAATTTCTTGTGTTTTTGTGTGTGTGTGTGTTGGGAATGCTGATCAAACTATCGATCATCATAACAGTACAGGCCGTAAGAAACACTGAACAATATTGTAATGTAAAAGAGGTCATGCAATTGCCTCCAACATTTTTTTTGTAATCACGTGTTTAAATACGGTGTGTAAATATAGTGCTTAGTGGAAATCCAAGGAATCGTTATGTCAATGGACAATTACAATTTCATCACTTTTAAATAATAAATGCGGAAGAAAAGTAAGCATTATAGCATCACTATAAGTCCTTCTTCATATGTCTGGAGATTAAATTATCATTTGTTTTTTTTTTATTTTATTTTAGTTATTCGCATGCTCGTTTTCTCGCTTTAATGACATCAAATTAATTTCAAGATAAAGCATTGTTGTTGAAAATACTTCTCTTTCTTAAAATGTGTTATAATGGCATAAGCAGAAAGAAAAGAAAACGTTTAACATGTTAGTTTATACATCCCACTTAAAAGCGTCATGCTACTTTTTTAACAATTGCACTCACGCTTTAGTAAAGTCATTCATTTTTTTATTAATTCATAGGTTGACACAGTTTAATCTACAGGCATCATCAAACGTGAACGTTTGTTTTTTTTTGTTATTTTTAAATTTCCATTTATATCAGCCTAAAATTATCAGGTTCTTTTTTACCTTAAAAAAAGAAACACAAAGACCCTCATTGTATATGCGTTCATGTTCCCAGTAAGTTTTTAATTAAAAAAAGAAAACAGTAAACAAACAAAACAACAACAAAAACATAGGTAGACAGTATCTGTTATCAATTTAGATAAAACAATATAAGAACACGATTAACTCAATAGTAGTTTTACATATGATGCAACCTCGAGAAATAATTTAAGAACAAACAACATATGGGTTGGCGTAATTGGTAGGGAAAAGGTATACATCGCGGCGTGTTTAGGAGGTAACCGAAAGATAAACTTGACATTATGACTATAGCTCGTGCCTGTTTAAGGAGGAATTCGCGACAATAGATATATACTGTCAGAATGTGATGCCATTTTGCGACGACTGAGTAAAAAACTCATTACTAAGAAAACATAAGCGCATTGTTTATTCTAATTCCAGTTGAAGTCTACTCACCAACATTTAAATAATGATACACTCGGAAGATGACAGAAATGAATTTAACAAGATTGGTTACTTTTAACCTACGTTTGTTAATTTAAATTAAATGTATAATGAATTCTATAGAACTGAATTGAATAAGTTGACCAATATCTATAAATAGCAATTTCAAATATACCTTTGAACACTTTACTTATGTTTGTTTTATTGACAAAGGTTAATTAACAAAATCATGGACGTTATCTGTCTCATTGTTTGATATGTAAAGCTGTCATAATCTTTGTTATTGGAACAATATTTAAATCAACTTATAAGTCTGCAATTACTGTATAGAGAAATGCTACCGTTTTGACAAGGTTTATTCTCCTGAAAAACAATAGTTGTTTCGTATATTTGGTAGTTTCGGAACATATTTGAAGAATAAACATAAGTAAATGAGGTTATTAAAATGATTGTATCCATTGTACGTAAATTATTATCTAGCTTAATCAGATTTAACCTCTTTATAAAATATTAATATTGTTTTGTTTAATTTATCCTATACATGTTTTATGTGGCGGAAAAAAAGAAACAGAAATGATTTTCAGAAAATTAGACCTTCTTAACCACTCATGAAAAGCAAACGAAATTATATAATGAATTAAACAACCTAAATAAAATAAAAACTCTAAAATATAATTTTTTCAAAGTTTCTATGCATGAAGCCTTTGTCATTTTTCCAGAATTTTCATGCAGTTCTGCTCCTCTACCTAACTCCCATACATGTATGTCCTTTCACTATCCGATTTGAACTTCTATCTCGTCAACAAACCGATATCTTCCGTCCAATGTTTGTTCACCACCTGAGGAACAATTTTGATTAATATTTTTGTAGTAGAGTATAGGCATCATAACCGATTCTGGATGATCTCTGACCTTATTGCCGCCATCATCCGCAAAGAGTAAGTCCATGTCATTGCAAATATTTAACGAAAACAAGTTCAATGTCGTTTATTGTCATTGACAGAGACACAGACGAAGCGTTCGGATATCTAAAACACGCTAACTTAATATAAACTCAAGTACCTTACAAAATTTACACACCAGATAGTTTTTCTTGTTTAATATAAATACTTGCCAATTCTTTAGACCGTTATTCAAGGAAGTTGATTGAGTTGTTTGCAATTTCGTCGGTTTTCATATACGTACACTGCTCCTTAAACTCCGTTCCTCCAATAATTTACTGTACTTGCACCCAGATTTTAGAGTGAAACATTCCCATACGGACAGCTATTTAACGAACAGGCCTACCTACTTTGTTGGTTACAAATTTAGGAAAACCAACTTCTGCTGCCTCGGCAGTAGAATTACAGAAAAAAAGTGTGGAATGTTCATCAGCACGGAAGTCCTCAGCGGAATATGTGTCTTATGTAGTTTTCGATATGAGCTATGAAATTATCGAAGGGTGGTGGCCGAAGGCAACAACTCCTTTTAAGACTGCAAAGCCGGCATCTGCAGGAATGATGACTGGTTGGCCTGGACACACATTCTTTACTGCCACTTGGAGCATGATTGAATCTGAGAAGCTGCCAACCATTAGGATATGCGTGCAGTTAGAGTGTGCTAAATCCTCTAACAAGCGTTTTACATAAGTGATTACGTCTATTGCTTCTCTGAAAATTGTTTCGATCAAATCAGCTGGTATCCACAAATTTTCACGTTTTACAGTGACAATCACTTTAACTTTTGACTCTTTAAGTCTCTCTGCAAAGTCTTTATTGAATAACTGTTGGCAGATCATATAGAACAATGCCAGTGGAATACGAATACGCACAGGACAATGTTGATTAGGTGACATGTTTCGTTTCTGTAATTCAAAAAGCTTCTAGTAATTCTACCTCATCATCACCTCCTTGTTTTCTTAGCTCACCTAGGAAATGAGGACTTGTAAATATAACTAAATGACTAAATATATATTGTTTAAAAGTGCCCAGCACGTTATTTTAGTTTCTTTACGAAACGGAATACAGAACAATTACAAAAGATAGCTGACTGGTTGTATGATAAACTACTTGGCGACTCACATGCTCACTTTGGTAACCAGAACAGCACATGCATCCACATTAAGTACAATACACATACTCATTCAAAGATGTTTAATCAACATGTCAACTACAATGATAATTTTATAGACGATAGGTAAATAAGAAAAGGTCCATCTAGATTTCCACAGATATTTAAATTTAATCCACCTCTAGACAAAGGCAAACAGGGTAAATGTAAATGTGACAAATACACAGAGACGAGACATAACGCACACAAAGAAAAACCATCAGTTACCGCCTTGAAACGGTCAGTCGGCAAAAGAACCAACTATGTTGCTTAAACCTGGTTTGTAAAGCGCTCCAACCTCGCACTTTCTGAACGTTTTCTATCAAACAAACAGTGTAAATAAAAATATCCCGTCACAGAGAAACAAATGCAATAAGCACCTGCATCGGGAGTTAAAACAGATATAATGAACTTATATACATACAAAATTTCTAGTTATAAAATAAAATATTCACATATGTACAGTATATACAGAAGATAAGTAGATAAAAGCCTCGGCAACCTAACAGTTACAAATGAGAGAGTAGTTTGAAATAAAACAGCCCAAACGCTAACATATAATAAGAACAATGTATTGACGCCATACAATGCCATGACGTCATACCCAAACGTGTCAAAAGTGGAATTAAAAAAAAATAACAACGAAATTATCGAATTGTAGAAAACAACCCAAACCAACAAAATAAAATGAAGTGTTGTCAAGAGTTTATAGCAACTTAGTTTTAAAACAACATATCATAAAAAGCAAAGGTTTTATCTGCAGTTGGCATATTATATTATAAAAGTACACAAAATCCTGATGTTTAACCTACCTTGCAATCTCACGTAAATGGCATGGAAACTGCTCAAGTTGTCTCACCTATATGGGGCATGACTGAAGAGATGTAGAGACAAGAAATCCATCGGTGACTGTCCAATTATTGCTTTAAGTCACCATTTTCAAATAGTCCCAACGACCTGTCCGGCCATCGTGTAATTTAAACGCTATGCAGGTTCTTGACTGTAAATAGGTCAATTGCAAGCAATGCAGGACAACGGATGATTCCCGGGTTTTAACCGTTAGCAATAAATGTTCTGATAAGTTTTGTAAAGTGTTGAGAAAAGACCCGTGATTTTCTTTAGCTTATATAAAACGTTTCCATAAAACCCAGGATGGCTTATGACTTTCTGCATTAAATGTGTTCATACTGCTATTATATTTACAAGCAATAAGATCATTGAATTTGATCAAGGAATTTTGAAAACGTCTTCTTAATTTGTTAACACGAAAGCGTTGCTGTAACAGTTTAGAAGAAATAACCCGTTTTCTAGCATATACATCTTCTATTTTAGTACAAAGTCGTGCAGACGTTGTAAGATTTGTAATTTGAATTTTATAGGAGTTAGCACACGGTAAATCAACCATCAAGGTATGGATAAGTGAAACTACTGAAGTTCAAATCATCTCTCGTGTCATAGGTTTTAGTAGAGACGTTGTCAGTGGAAATAGCGATCTCAATGTCTTTCGATAATGTTTAAATCACCAGTAATGATATTACCAGAAAGTAAATAACAGACAGGAGAAGTTGGACAGTTGAAAGAATCTTGAAAGGGATCATTCAGATTAAGGTCGGCTGCAGTTTGGTTGCTATTAAAAATAATACCTCTAATGTGTTTTTTTCGTACTTATAACCATTCATTGGGTTTTCTTATTTTTCGAAGTAACTGCGTATTTTATTGATGATACTTTTGTCCCAAAAGATACTAGGTAAGTTGATAAAATCAATCCCTTTATTAATGTATTTGATTTTCCTGAAATGTCGTTTGTGTTGGGACTGTTTATCAACATGAGATCTTAAAGCATGTGTCGTATATTTTTGAATGATGGAAGCCACCTATACATTCGGTTTACGTATAATGTGTTCACAACATTGTTGATTAAAGTGAATATTTGTCTTGACATGCGCATTATATGACATAAATCTGTCTAACATCTGTCTAACCACATGCGACTTGTAAGTGTGTGGAAGCCTGCTATCTGATTGGCAAAAAAGGTAGTGTTAGTCTATATCTGAGAAATGATTGATTGTTTGACATCATCATATAGGACCGAACAGTACCGAAGAGATGCATTGCAAATCACCCTATTCCTTATGCACACTAAGATAGACATAACTAGTTTAGAAACATCCGATCAGGGATAAAAGTATAATGAAATACACGTTGCGAACAAGAAAAGCTGGATGGACAGTACTGTGTTCTCAGACTGGTCAGTCAACTTGAAGAACGACATGCAGACTCAGACCCGGACAATTCTACTACTGCTGAGTAACGCAACAACTCATGGCAAAGAAAGTGAACCCTCTCCCTTATACTGATCAAGTTTCTTTCAGCTCCAACCATTAGACTAAGGCATCATTAGTTCATTCAAGGCCATCTACAGGAGCCGTCTTATGAAGTCACTCATCAGTTATATGGACACTGTCAACAGTGAAGGCGAGTTGTTTAAAGGGATCAATATCTTGCAAGCTATTTAATGGAATATCAACTCCAGAGGCACTCAATATGTTAGTTCAGTTGTTGAATTTTGCACACACACAAAATAATTGTGTAGACATGGTTGAGAAAGTTGGTGAACTCATTACGATGACCGAACACACGATTGTCTCAGCTAAATGTTCTTTAAAGCAAACCACACTGGACTCTTGTGTCATATCTCTATCTTTCTCCCTCCACTCTCTCCCTCTCTCTTTCTCTCCCTCACTTTCTTCCCATCTCTATATCTTTCTCTTTATCATTCTCGAAACTATAATCTACAACCAGGAATCATCTACAATGCTGACATTTTGAGCGGACCACATTAGAGAGTGTTCATGTTACCTCCCGTCTCTTGATGATGATGATGCTGACGATGGTCACGATTATAATGACAATTATAACCACAGTTGGTAGATTATATGTCTCATTGTATTCACTTTTCGAGCCTGCAAAAACACAAACATATAGGTTGAAATGTTATGCTTACTAATTGAAGTTTTTTTTATTGCAGTTTGAAAGTATTATTTTTAAGGAATAGTACAAATTAATATGATAATTTTCAAGCCAGGCGTCGACAAATTTAACCTGTTAATGCAACATAATAGTCCTAGTTAATAGTCTGCTGAGTGAGACAGACGTGAGAGCAAAACACCATAGAACGTTCGTGTGAGACAGCCCTGAGAGCTTGGTTTGAAAGGTAAATGAAACAATACAGAATAGTTCCTAGTTACACCAGGATAAAGCCAGAACCAGTACCATTCTGAGGGTCTATTAAGCTATAATATTGAGACGAAAATAGATTATCTACAGCTCAGCTTTCTTTCTTGTTTTAGGTACATGTTTGTATCAGTCAATTCGAAATGTTTAAGGTATTGTGGAAAAGTTATATCTTTTTTCTTTGTCTCATATTCCGGTAAAATCACTACGTTAAATACAAATATTCAGAGTCCAGATAGATAATGTAATCAGATATCTGCCTTCGACCTGGTGGCAGATGGCCTCATTTATATTCTTAAATGTAAGCGCAACTATTAAAAGCGCATCCTGCGTCACAGGAGCTGATGTGGTGATTCCTCTATTATCCGATCGTAAGCTGCTGATAGCTTCACTTACTAAAAGACCCAACACCTTAAGACACCGATGAGTACACCTGTCTTACGTACGTATTGCCTGACTGCTGAGCACGATGAATTCTTAACTTGATTAGAGTAACAACTGCCTCCTACCGGACAACTCTTGCTTGGCCCATCCTGTAGGAAATACGCCTTCTTGCACTGGGTACATTTGCATTCAGAGACACACTGTACAACCAGGCGGGCAACTCTTGCATTGTATATCGAGAGAGAAATATGAGTCTTCACACTGTAAGCCTCCTCTAGTAGATTTGTCGCATCGGCTGCAATTGTCCAGACATTTGTCTTGACAAGCTTCACCAGAGTGACCATCCTCACACAGAACACATTCTGATTGCGATTCACATAACATGCAATAGTTGGGACAGGTACGACACTCATTGTTGGTATCAGAGACACATACTCTACAGTTTCTTGGCATGGATGGCAATTGTTGTTGTGCATGAACCGGAATTCGGGACATCCCAGGATTTTAGTGCCATGTACATCTGACGTAAAGTACAAACGTTTTTCTTGCATTGTTAAAACAGATAAATTAAATTAACTATCTTTCAACGCATGCAAAAAATGAAAATAGGGAAATATGAACAGGACATATGAACATTTCTACATTCATTAAATTTTAAACTAGTAGTAGATTTAGAGTATCGACGACTTACTTTAAGAATACATGTACTAATATTGATATAATAAAAAGTCCCGTTTATACCCACTGCGCCATGCCAGATTAGGGTAGACAATGACTGTTTGAGTTGCTTACATGTATAGAGAGGACTAGAGTCATGAAAAGACAAACATCCACCAGTGACTTTCAATAAGATATTTAGTCCCTGTGTTCACAACTACAAATTGTGGTATTTAGCGTAGGTATTTAGTGGGTATTTTATGGCAGGACTAATTCAAAACTTGTGGAAAAGCGAGTGTATGTGTACTAATTATTACGGCTTTTTCTCAGGTAAACTATACATACCACAGTGATTGAACCTTTATAGTGTGTTATTTTACCAATAATCAATTTCTGTGTGTGTGGTTCCCTATCACACACATGCTGTTTTGTTACCGAAGTGAAAGTAATTGCAAGTGTCATGTCTGTCGGAAAACACATTCTAAAATGCACTGGGAAGGGCATGTATAGATCAAGGCGGTAGCGGTTTTATTATTAAACATACAATCCTACAATTGCTGAATTATCAAACCACATTAATCTTCAAGCTAGATAAAACACAGGATTTAACTAACTATTGTGCGTTATTGAAAGCTACCACAATTAAATCATACAATTATATCTTGTTTCATGTTTGTAATTAAGTAAATTAGTTAACGATTATATTTCTCAAATACATATTATACCAGTTATATTTCAGTAAATAAATGTGTTATGCATGTCTAAGGAAAAATTATGCCAAGATGTCACATCTGAAGCGATAAGCCTGACACTGGACCAATAAGCAGTAAAATAACACTTAACATCCAGTTTTAGAACATTAGTTTGGAAATATCGTGCAGAAACTGGGTATATAATTTTAAAGGTATAGGCTTACTTCATAGAGGAATAATACATGTTCCAATCATGAGCATGCTCAGCCGAGAAAATGTATATGACACTAAAAGGAGGAAGCAATATCATTTTCATGTATGTGTTTTGTATAAAACACACAATGAAAGCATCAAGCAGCATTGATACGTTTGCAACAAACCTTCAGAAAAGGGTATAGTCATTAAAGGTAAAACTGCTGATACTTTTAAGAGTGTTTAAACGATACAAGCTGAATGAGTGCATACAAAATGGAGTTTGTGTGTGATCTGTGATTTTGGACATACATCTATGGTATAAAATTGATTATGATAGACAGTTTTATTCTGTGTGATATATTATGCTTTCTGGCGTTTCATAAAATTAAATACATTTGTCAATTTATGTAAGTTAAAAAACTGTCATTCTATATAATGGAAGCTTACCTTGACAAGCTGATGTAGTAGTACAAGAAAAAGAAGTCTAGAGAGCATCACGTTCCACGTATATTTTATAAATGCTTCCATTCCGGTAAGAAGGTGCGATAAATCTAAAGAAGATATGCATGTGTTTCGTTGTTGTCGTTTCAAGAAAGCAATAAATGCTTTTGTAATTGTAAATTTGTGATGTATCGACACATTTTAGTCAAATGTATAGAAAATATAGACCCTTGATTTTGCCCAGCAATTGACGGATACTATGAACTCGATGACATGCTTTTTAATACATATGAAATTATACTGAATTCATTAATATCATCCAACATGTTATCTTTAGAAACCAAACACAAATATTGGAAGTATACAATAAAATAAATATTTAAAAAAAGAATATGTGACACAGTACTATTAGCATTGCAACATTTACTAAACCCCGTAAAAGTACAGAACACAGCTATTTATATGCAAGCCAACTGTAAAGTAAGAACAAATCTTTGATGAGTCGTTTAAAAAAAGAGCAAACCCAACAGTCACCGCTTTGGAAGTTGCATGCTGCATCGCAAACTTGAAACAACTTCCCTGTAAATAATTAAAACAAGAAAGCCATAAGCATCATATTTATCACCAATGTAGTGTTTTATGTCTATAATTATAATTATAATTATTATTGTTATTATTATTATTATTATTATTATTATTAATATTATTATTATTATTATTATTGATTTGTTTTGTTATCAAACACTATTTTAGACACAACACACACGCTTTATACCGACCTGATAATGATACAGAAAAAGTGTTACTATCATTTTACTAATACACGTCTATCAGATTTAATTTTAATTTCCAGTAAATAAGAATAATTTTATACCAAACCTTTCCTATTCCATGGTACTAAAACCTTTTATAAACAAATATATGACGCAAGTAACCAATCTATATATTCACAAAGCGAGTCTTCACTCAGTGTTCTTATGCAATACAACACGGCGTTATCATAAAAGCACAGCTCGATTCATCGTAAATCAACTAGGGCTAAAGCTTGTGTCCTCCATATCAGATAATCGCAACCAAACACAAAGTGAAATGCTCACTTGAATCAACAAAAATCATTGGAGAAACAATGCTTTGTAATAAATTAAAAATGATCGCACACAAGTTGTTTCAGGGAAAAAATGGTATAACAAGCTAGCACACATTCATAAGCGTTGATAGAGACACGTTAAACGGCAATAGTTTTTGTCTAGACGCTATGTCTCTTAGATGATTTATACATTTAAATGTTTTATGTTGCTCACATTATAGTGTAACCCAGCTATACGACTCAACACATTCGTTTTTTTCATTATCCATATTATCCAATGACATATCATGCAAATTAAATATTATGATCTCGTTTCCCATGATGTCAAGTCGTGTTAAATCTTTAAGTATCTTATTTTGAAAGCACAATTCTCTCTTAAAACGTTCGTAATAAAAGTGTGCTTCTTGAGATCGTTTACTTATGGTACTTTTGGCACTACCAAGCACACATAAAGACCTATATACACATTGTTAGAAAAGTTCACTGCGACTGTATCGATTTATGACAAGATTTACGAAGATATTTAATCTATAAAAACAATACGTTAAACAAGATTTGACAAATTGTATTTGGGGGGGGGGGGGGGGGGGGTTATAAAAGTGCAGGTTTATAAACCATGATTAGGTTTTAAATAAACCGTTTTTTTAATAAGTTACACCTCTAGATCACCGGAATAAATATACTATTACAATCGAATTTCGATTAATCGAAATCGTCGGGAACGCGATTTAGATCGAACAATGTATGGGTTGGAATAATCGAAGTTGCCACTTTTAAAAAAAAATCCCTCTTGGAGTCCGCCACGCATAATTATCTGCGGTAATGTTTAAGAAACAATGGTTATACCATACTATTTTTTCACAGTGAATAATAAGACATGTTTATTGTTGGAGAAGAAAAGTAATAGAACAATCGTCAATTTTAATATTCGACTCTTTTTCAAATTAAACCAAATTAAGATTTATGCATGTTTGTATGAAACATTGTTAATATATATATACATGTTATCATTGTCAACAAACAGCATTATACAGTACATAATGGTTACAAGC
Organism: Sinonovacula constricta; assembly: GCA_007844125.1. Taxonomy (NCBI): domain Eukaryota; kingdom Metazoa; phylum Mollusca; class Bivalvia; order Cardiida; family Solecurtidae; genus Sinonovacula; species Sinonovacula constricta. The sequence goes on from CM017563.1 coordinate 15,994,489, forward strand.
AAATATTATTGAATCCCAGGGTATCTGTGTGTACACGTATCGAAGCAGGTCTAGTTTAAGTGTTTTAAATCTTTACAAAAATAAAATCTATTTGATAGGAACTAGCGACATTAGTGATGAGAATCAAACGCGTCCACTTTTTTAATGCGGCAACATACCTGCTGTTTTATAAAATGCTTACATACATACATAAAATATGTACTTTTTATCCGACTAAAATATTTTTAATCACAATAGTTCACATTTAAGTCTATAAAACTAACAGCGAACAACTCCCAAATTGTCAATACTAAAGTAATGGCCTAATATCAGTTATACAGCTGATGTACAAAAGCTCCAAATTGGGACTATGACCCCCACACAGCAATAAGACTGACTTTCTAATGTTCCCAAATAACAACTTAAACACTGGTCTTCAACAGCTTCCATAATGACAATAGCATCTGTAAAGCTGACTTCCAAAAGTCCAGCATAGAAGACTAGGACTGAATTATGGCTTTAAAACTGACGTCCAACCACATGAACACTGGAAATATGGCCCTATATTAGCTATAAAATTGCCCTACTAATGGCCCTGCATTGTGAATGTAACCCGGTAATAGCTATACAAATCCGAAAATACAGATTGGTACGATAGCGAATACCTGGAACCAATCCGAGCCAATGAATATCACTTATATTTGCGCATCCCTTAGCTCTGACGAACATTCAGGTCGAGAAAAACAAGGAAAGGTAGAATTGTGTTGAAAACATCCGGCACTTCTTTGTGCCAGATTATTTAATATGATTAAAAACAGTATGATACAACAAAGATAAATAGATACACTTTAATGTAAAAGTATTTCATAACCTGAAGTTGGACAAAGCAATCAGTTCAATCAGTTCATACATAGAAAAAAAACGACAACAAAATCAATATGAATTTGTATACAATCATTCTAACGCATAAAAAGACAAGGTGGTGGTGGGGAGGTGAGTGGTTTAAACAAATTTTAATGTTTTAGAACAAAAACAGAAACACGTTCTATCAAAATGAAACAAAGGAAGATTCCGAATGAGGCTCTGAGGTGATATAATTAACAGTTTTTAACTTAATTTGGTTATGAAAATCCTAATGCTTAATATAAATAACTTTATATTGTTATATTAAGTATACTTTGTTTAAAATATTGCAGTGGTAATTTGTTGTATAAGAGAGTGATCTTTGATCTTTGATGACAACTACTTATTAAATAAGATATATAAGTACATCTAGACACTATTTATCTTTAGACGTCTGCCCTTTATGTAGCAGGCTTTACATTCGCAATGAAGGGGACACTGCGGTGAATAATTAAATCGATCAATGGACAGGATCTATTGATTATTAACAATGAGACAAAGCAAGACCGAGGATCGAGTAGTTATTTTGGAAAATGCAAAATCGGAAAGAAATGTCACCATGCCAGAAAAATTCACTGCCTCTGAATGCGCTAAAATAGACAAATATATTAATAAGGTAATTTACTTTAAAAAAGCCTCGTTTATGTACAAACATAAAAAAATCGGTTAATCATTTAGAAGGACATTGTGAAATAATAGCATGTAGTAAAAACATGCAATCAACTGTTGACTTATTCTATTGAATCCCGTATTGATTGTCATTGAATTTATCATTTTATCAGCCCAATTAACTAGTCTGTCAACTAACAATTTGGAATATATTTTTGACAAGATGTTATTTAAAGTAATGCCTCTCAAAGTCTTTGCTTCATAAGATCCACCTTTGAATATTGGTATTATTATACCTTCACTCCATCCTTTTGGAAATACTCCTTCATTTAATATATTATTGTAAAAAAATGATTTTGTAAAAAGACGTCTTTTCTTCTCTCTGCCGTTGTAAATTCTGCATTTAGTTCATTATCATATACACCATCATCATTATCATCAACATTATCATTAATATGTGAAGGTGAAGAACCATACAGAGTATTAAAATGCTCATACATACATGTACCATCAGTAGTTATACTACATGGTTCTACAGAGTAATGCCTGTATTGTGTCTTCACATTTCTCAAGAAATATTTTGGACTGTATTTTGCTAGTCTAGACACTCTAATTCCTTCCGCTCTTTTATATAAACGTTTGGACTTACTTTTAACACTATTATATATCTTTCTTTGTATAAAAAATATAGCTTTATTTTTTATCATTTCTATTCACAAGAAAGAATTGTTATTTTTATTAAATTAATTTTTAGCATAATAGCACTCTTTGTTAAAGTATTGTTTCTTGGAGTAAAAAGGTGACTCTGGATTAATTATTTTCTTTTTCTTTTCAAGTCCAAGTCTATAATATATATGTATCGGACTGAAAGCTTAATTTACCACATATTTTCGCTCTGTCATACGCTTTGAAAGTAAAATTATGAATGGCATAGACTTTTTTTACTATTGTTCATTTAAATGTCGGCTAGACAAAACTTGCACACAGTAGAAAATAGTTCAGCTTACACCCAGGCATCAATCATCGGTTCTAACGTGTATCGTTTGGAAAATTATGCACGATTCAATGGTTCGCTATTGATATAATATGATCGTTTTAGAATTTTAACTATCGTGCCTGTACACCCCTGTTTATACATGATTGATGATTTAGGTGGCACGTATACATAGGCATAAAAAAAATTGTGGAAAATCCGCCTTTAAAGAAGAAAAAAGTTGCACCCAGTGGTCCCTGCGTCGGCACTACTGTAAACGGTATACTACAGCTTTTTGGTGAGTATCACGGGTATTTGATAAAGTAATTATCCTCATCCTACAATTTAAGACAGATAAATCCATACAACCCCCTCTGTAATATATGAGGCATAATGTAGAAAACTATTTGGATTCTCGTCGACTAAATTTATTCCTTGTTTTTGATACATCATGAGTAAACTTTCTTGTCAAATCACAATTTATACATTAAACTGACGTAAAAAAAGGTCACGAGAACGAGACTTCTTGGTCTAACAGACATAATGGTGGACTTTTGTCGTTTTTGCTTATAAGTACTAGTGATTTAATTTACCAAAACATCATAACCGCATTATTGTTGCTCTAGTTTTATATCTCGCATGTCCCTGTATACGTAGTGGGTGCTTTTAAATTAGATTGACAAGTATATATTTGTGTACTCACTCCGTACGATTTTAATTTTTCTTGTTATTGCATATTAATCGATATTGATCTTGACTGTAAATTTGTCTTGGGGCATTCAACCACGAACTTAATGACCCAGTTTTATAATGATATTATGATTTAATCATGCACACAATATAGAATGTTTCGTGATAGTTTTTGTTAGCTATGCCTTTTTTCATCTGCAATTTACATTATCTTACTTAAACCTATCTTAAAAGAGAAAGTTGAATCATTCATAATTGCTGAATCATTCATAATTGGGGTATTTAAACCTATCTTAAAAGAGAAAGTTGAATCATTCATAATTGCTGAATCATTCATAATTGGGGTATTTAAAAAAATGTATACCCAAGTAAGTTTGCTCAAGTTGCGCTTAATGTACACATGTTGTTGTTTTTTCAATGTAAGGAACTTCTTCGTTGAGATAACTGAATCAAATTCAATATGTTTCTGTAACTTGCATATTTACCTTTATTCTGACAGGTTTACTTTGATTACAACGTGTATTGTTCTTATTTGATTTACATGTATAATATGTAAAACATAGTTAAATTTAATAAGGATGTGTAGTGAGACTTTTGACCACATTTACCCGAATGTTTTGACCTGGTTTGATTTTTCCTGATAATAGTAAAATAGCTATTTGCTGAGAATAATCTAGCCATTTACAGTTTTTTAATAAAATATGATAATGAAACACAATACGATTTCTTTTTATTTGTTATGCTCATTTATGTCTTTAAGTGACTGGAATTATTACAAGTTGTTGCCAATTGGCAATACATGTATAGGACTCCATACGTCTATGTCCCACACTTCCAAACAGTTAAAACATGTATGAAGAATGGGATGGGATTGGATTAGCCGGCATTTTTTCCGATACTGCGCAGCGACATTTCAATCATTATAGCACAGGGGCTCTTATGAGGTGCCCAGGGACTGAATCCGGCCGGTCCATTATACTGACACCGACGAGTCAGGCGTTATGCTGTCCCCATAGCCCCGAGCGTTAGGAGGGAAGCCACTACTACCAACTTTAAAGTCTTTGGTTTGACCCGGTCGGGGTTATAACCCACGACCTTCCGATCCGCAAGCGTATAAAGAATGTCCGGTAAACAAAACCCACGAGAACAAGCATTATTACGGCAGAGGCTGACCATGTAGGTATAGGCATGTATGTCACCTTGTCAGGGCAGACAAAAGCTTACGCTCAGATATGTATTGGCGAGTTCGACTAAAGCTGAACAATGATGCTTTATATGAAGTCGCAGTTTTTGTTTGTTTTTGGTTTGTTATGTTTTGTTTTTAGTATAACTGTTGTGTTAGTGTGTAATCGTATTAGCTTATATATTGATCTTGAGCAATACATGTTATTAATATATTACTTCAGTCCTTTTATTGTTTTACCTTCCCCACATACACACATTCCCAAACGCCCACCCACACGCAAACCAGCACACACGTACACGCACACAGACGCGCGCACACTCACACATACACATTTTTTACATTTGGACTATGCAAAGTGTGTTCACTAACCGATGTTTTCTAAATTTAATACACTTTGCAATCAAACCACTTAATTAGTAACAAATCTCTTAATTAAGACTGCAACAGAACTGACATGGTTTAAGTAAGCGTATATACACGTGGCGTATGCCAAGGTAATTGTATATAACCATGTGTGATTCTTAAAGTGTTTTGCAAATCCTTGCATTGATTCATCTGTTGAACACTAATTTCTTTCTAAACACTTTATTGCAGTAGATATACTTAGCACGTTTTTATTTATATATTAACGCAGGTGTCACCTTGCAATAATGAAAAGGACAATTAATCGATAATAGAACTGACATGAAACTCATTATGTTAATTGTTTCATGGTTTACTTGACTCTGAAGTAAATATGAATATTTGCTGACGTTGACTTTGATCTCATATTATCTGGAGATGCATACTTTTGCAATTTAGACTTTAAATGTATCTCCTTACCATCGTTTTCGAGTACCTTGAATGGTATAACTGTTATGGGCAATAAAGACGTATACACTAGACTGGAGTACACTACAATATTTTATTTTAATTATTGATAAAAATGGAAAAAGGAGCGAGTGATGAAAATAAATATAGCGTCTATAAATTTAGTATTGTAGTGGATACAAACAACGCTGTGTCTAAATATACATGCTCATATATATGCTCCATGAGTACGAAAAGGCAATACGTACATGAGACGTGTGCGTGCTCGTTAGAAAAAAAATGAATAATACAAGTCTGCTGTCTAAAGATCTCAATTTAAGCAATACGAAGCTAATTTGCAACAAGCGATATCTTAGCTATTTGGCGAAAACTCGAGCTAGGTGCAATGCATTCAATTTGTGTTTAATAAAAGATTTATGTACGATTAAACTGATTTTACTATTGTACGTACGTACGTATAGATTTCGCAATGTCTCAATATTAAAAGAGTGCATTGCTGCGTAACTGGGGCACTCACTATTGCCCATTCAATTAGAAAACGCGGGCATCATTAATTACAAAAAGCTTAAACTTATGTACAGAACAGCTGTTCTACGTGTAAATATATAAATGATAAAAAATTGACTATTTTAAGCACCCATTTTACCGAAGACAATTTTCAGCGGGATGTCCCCCCCTATTTGTCTGTATGTATGCTTTCAAGTTTCTGTCTATGTGTGTGTCTGTGCGTGTGCGCGTGTGTGTGTTTAACAAATTAAATAATACACAAATTGTAGACAATTAAATATGTTCTATATGCTTTGCTTTAACAGTGACTTATGCGACACTATGTGTCCTAACTACGCAGCAACATGCTCGACAAAACATGTGTTATCTAAACAGACTGGGGACTTCCTTGTTGATAAGAGCTGTAGAAGCTATTAATCAAATGGACTCAATATTCTTTAAACCCCATTTATGTTACATCTCGACAAAGAAATGCCAACTAAGGAAAGACAGACGTTTCGAATGGCTAACAAACATCTAAAGGTGGTGTCACACAATTAGTGATGTTTACACACACGTGTAACAGGCATAAATACTCTGCTCAATGCTAGATTTAGTGCCTAATATGTGTGAGAGTTGTGTAGACGCTGTCTTACTTACAATACTGACAGTCACTGGACAGTTTCACATTATCACAGCGCATACTAAACATATCTTGGTATAAATGTCATTTTTGACAAGCACTCTGACCATCCATTATATATACATTATATATAAAGCCAATGCCATTCATACAAAAACTCACCCACTCTCTTTTGGCAAAATCTATCTTTAGAAAGCATACTAATCATCACTTGAGTAAATATTGTCATTATGTTAATGAAATACTGACCATTAGCTGAGATGACTTTGTAATTTTCATCAAGCATAGTGACCAACACCTTGCATCATAGGCATATCATCATTTCAACTTATACTAAAATTTAAAAATACACAGGACAAATGTATGCATGCACAAGCCATGTAAAAGGTAGAATACATCTGTGTCGAGTCATTTAACATACTTTCGAAACTAATTATGAAATAAACCAGTATTTAAATCTAAAAAAATAAACTAGAGTTATCAGTGAATTACCGCTAACACTTGCACAAGACCGCAGCTACGCCATAGGTTTAATAAAGTATCTAATAATAAAACATTAGACATTTTGTAAGCGAGTCATGATTTCGTCAACTGCTGATCGATTTATGTCGTAGATTAAGAATGAGGTCCGCATATTGGACGCCACTTTTAAACAAGACCAACATACAATAAAATTGATGCACTTGTATAAAAAATAATTAAATAATAATGGTGTACTGATATATTTTGTATTTGCCTATTCCGATCGTGGCACATGTTGCGTTTGTAAAGTGTAACAAATCTGAGACGACTGTATATGTAACAAACATGTATACAATACGATTACATTATGCATATCATAAATGTATGTCAATTGAATCAAACCAAGTTTTAACGCAAAACCTTTATTTTGAATCATGATGTTTAAATCCTGATATTTAATAAACAATGATACAGTTTTCAAATTTATATTAGCGATTATCCACTGAACTGATGGTTTATTAATCAGTTAAAATAATTGTTAAATTCTGTTCCTTAAAAATAAATGCTTAGGGTAATTAGACATGCAAATTGAATACATTTAGGGTATATACATTTCTATTACAATGACATTAATTAAATGCATGTGTTTACTCTATAAGTATTTTGTTTGATGGAAGATTGTTTGTGGAATACATTAAAGCTTGAAGCACAGTCAAATAAGTATTATCACAACTTCGCACATTCCCGTGTTGTCATATTTAAATAGTCAGTTTTATAATTACGTGAGATACATTAAACATGTGTATTCAAAATGTTGTTTGCAAAACGTATTATAGTTTTGCCTGCTTTTCCGTTCAACGTTTCACAAAAAATCTCCTGGTCCTCTGTCCTCGCGAAGGTTATCTGTTTGATGTTGTCGACGTTATATCTCCTAGTACTCACGTTTATCGTATCTTAACCTCTCGTACGATTAACGTGTTTGACCTCCTGGACGACCGTCATCGAGCCACAATCGGCGACAATGGCACGCTCAGTTTACGGCCATTTTTCTGTATTATTATAATAGCGCATGCGTTTCAACCTGTTTTTTTTCTACTGTCATATAGATGCGTTGATATGACCGTTACTGCTATCGTTGGTGATAAAGTTAATTGTTTACCCCTGTGTTACACCGAGGGCGATCATTTTTGCTATAGCCAAACCGGCCTGTATACTTCTAGTCACCAGGTGTCTCGAGAAACCCATCACATATTAATTATATCGAATAGGTGTGTGTCATTGTGTTTTCGTGTTCCTTTTTACATATTCATTCACGACATATGATAATTTTTTGCCAGAATTGCTCGCTAACTCATTACCTTCATGAATACATATATAACGTTGTTTTCTCCTATACAAATAAATGCAACCGTCCGTAGAGACCATATAAAGTGGATTTGGTACTACTTTCAATGTTTAATATTGAAATCATTTGTCAATAGTTTTATTGGTCGGATTTTGCTGAAAGTGATAAAACACGCCAGGTCGCCGATCTTATACCTTGAATTCCAAACATAGAGTCTACTATTTAACGTGTTAGTGTTGGTAACTATGTATGTTAATATTTGTGAGAAAACCTGCAATAAGTAAAGCAATGAGTAAAGACATAAGTAACTGTAGATTATGAATACCACAAGTAAACCAAGTTACACCGGGTAAGAAGCCACTTTGAATGATTTTAACATAAAAGCCTAATGTACATAGAAAGTCATGCAATCATTTAATTGAATTCTGCATTTTTACAACGGTTGTGACAAATATCCTACATTTTTGGCATTTATACAAGCAAAGCTTTGATTATAAATATGCATATACCGACTGAAAAGGGCAATTTAAAGGACTGCATTCCATTTGAAACACAGTTACTTTCAATTTAGTTAAAGTTCTAGAGGGAATGAACATATAATATGCAACTGATTAGGACTGCTTAGTGTGTATTGGTTGGCTTCATGGACAAAACTGCATGACAGGCAAAGCATTGGCCTTTTGAAAAAAAAAAGGTGCAGGTTAGATTTCTTGGGTCGCTTTATACATGTATGTGTAGTCTCTCTTCACCTCCTTAAATGAGTCGTACACTATATACACATTTCAATTGTTTTAAGTCAATACATTATAAACCTTTATATCATCGTGTTGGAATAAATGGTCATACCATTTTCATTTGATGAAACACCATTTTTGCAATTATGATTTTATTGCAAAGTCTGTTATTATGTTTCTAAGGCTGAGCATGGAACACAGAAATCTTCTGGATTCTAGAGTCGCCGACTTGTAACTCATCAACCTTAAACCACTGCTTTGGAGTTCTGGTCAAGTCTGAAACTTTCAGGTTATAAGGCTTCCTAAACTGCGGTGCGCCGGTGGTTCTGCCCAAATTCAAGTCCTTGATTTTTTTTTCGCAAAATACGTAGCTGGACTTCGTCAGTATGACCATAATTGTGTCGGTGCAATATAACAAATTATCGTCGTAAATTGCGAGTCAAATGCATAGTAAGACTAAAGAATTGTATCGAACTGATTCAAACGGCTAAGAATCGTCTCATCTTTACGAAATACCAGGTAATTCAAAATTATGTCCGCCTACATATTGTATTGACTTCTCTTAATTCGAGCAGTTTTAGAAACTGGGAAACTTGTCAAATTATTGAGAATTTTGATCAGGCACTGCGATATGGTACCCAGCTCCAGCTCTGGTGCCGTCGCCTCAGCTAAATCCAAAGCGCTGCCTTTTCTATCGCAATACTTACAGCCCTAGTAGCCATTTCTGTTTCCAAGGCTTTTAGCTTGTCGACACATTGGATTAGTAAAGTAAACCTTTGCAACCATCTTTATGGGAAACACCGCGATCCATTATTTGTGGTGGATTCCTCAATGCTGTTTACTTTTCAGTTTCCTGTTCATGTGATTCGTCATATTTCCCGTCTGATGAGACTGTGAGCTACAATCATTTTCCCATGTACTGCTTCTAGCTCTCTGTTTAATCATATATTGGTTTGGAATAACCAAGAACAGAAATTAATTGTTTCAAGACAAACGCATCTTCAACATAATATGGCCTGTTTCTGCGAAAACGTGCTGGCTTTCTGAACCACTCGCACAAAATGAATGAATCCAGTCATTAGTAGTGTAATCCTATTTTTACTCGTTCACATGTCTAGAAGTGTGTTAGCTGTTGTAGGACATTGTTTCCGGCCTCATCGTCCCTTTGAAAAAGTTATGTGGAAGCTAGAATGGACATATTTCAGACCATCTATTATTTCCAAAAGTATGAAGGTTTTATCAACTAGAATTTCCTGGCGGTTCATGTTTTCAGGTGTTTTCCCGCTGATGAATACAACCATGGTCTAGGTGGTATTCTATGTCAGCGGCGCGAATCGGTGCGGATCACCCGCTCTAGACCCTAGCATGTTTATGTTTTTGCTGACATTTCTTATAGATTAAGGGCTATATCAATCTTGCAAACTGGCTAGTCAGGTTCAATTACACATTAAATTCCTAAGGCATCGTGTCGTTGATCTTCTTCACCAGGCTGGCATCTACTTGAGGATTAAGTTCCAGTTATTTCGGTTTTGTCTTTAAGGCGTCCACATACATATTTAGTTCAAACAGGCTGGCGATTTACCATTCTTTGATAATCAGCGATCATAATCATTCTTAGATACTGTACTGTCTCTATGAGTGGCTCCATTTTTTCCTGAGTTTGTGATTCGGTGGTGATTGTAATTCTACCAACGCCACTTCGGTTTGCTGGCATCCTTACCCCCGGGTTCACTTTTGGATTTCTTGTCTGAAACAGTCTGCTCACTATGTTAAATTAATTAAATGATGAATTATATGATTATTTATTATCGTACAGTGTTTTCAATGTCATTTATACATGTTGAAGCTTTTAAGATAATTTATAAATTTCTTATAAGAGGGTCTAGGAATGTACTGTTAGATGATGTTCAGGGCAAACCTTTGCCTACATTAACGGTGCTTGCTCTGTAAATCCTGTGGCCCAAGAACGACTTCGAAAAGGAGATTCAGAAACGTGTTGACAAGATGACGTTTAAGCCGTCAGATATACACTGGAAATCGACAGTTCCTGCTATATGAAATGACACCGCCAAAGATTTTATGAGGGAGGCAGCGATACAGACAATATTGTAGTTCCCGTATACACGTTAAAACTATTATACCCTTGCCCGTGTTTAAGTGTGGCACATATAAAAGAGTAAAACAAAACAATTTTAAGATAGGTTAAAATATCATCAGCTGTCCTTTAAATTGTTGATCCAAATCAGGCTGGAATTCCTGGCGAACAACTGACGATAACATTGGAACCCGAAGCTGCAACACGTTTTCGATAGACAGCAGTATGTATTGTACAATTTCAAAGCCAAAAAATTAAGCACTGTGTATAGTTTTTTGAAACTGATCCGGTTATAATGAAAATGCTTAAAATACTGGTTGTTTATAAAAAAAATAAAGGATGTTTTGTTTAATGATGTCTTCATTAAACAAAAGTAATTGTACATGTAACACCATACGTATGAATAGGCAATGAAGAATTTTGAATAAGACGCAATATTTGATTTTCATTGTTCTATATTTGTGTATCAGGGGATTCAGAAATTCCGTCTAACGGGATTTTGCCGACAATGGTATGTATTTCATTAGAATGCTCAACTTTTTAAACAAAAATGATACCTAGATGTCGCAATGACGTTATACATAAAAGGGACATATTTATCGAATTATGACACAAACAATTCATAGGTCAACCTTCATGTTAAAAAGTGTTTCAAAATATTCAACTTGACGAATATTTGACACACTGAAGATGTTTGCTTCATGTTCACTGAACATCACTTACATCCCTTAAACACAAACAAAAAACAAAACAACAACAACAAATAAACTAATAACACTTGACAAAGTTTATTAAACCGTTTAGGTGTTTCTTTTCTTCCATATGATAATTAAGTTATTTTTTCAGCCACGATAATGACCATATGGTACACTTAACTTGTAGCACATGAATTACAAAAGTGATCAGTGAACCATTCAAGAGGTCGTGGATATGCGAACGGTCCAGGAGGTAAAGGCTGCTAGGGTGGGTCATGGGTTGGACTAACTTTAGACAAAGAGTTTGGTGACTTCTTGGAGACAATCACAGGTATGATGTACCTGTTAATGGAACAAATAAATACATAATATGTTATTTCGTATAATATATTGCAAAACAGTGGAAGATATTGTATTCAAATGGTACAACTGTCTAAATGGTTTTGAACAAACCAACATGCATCACTTCACCATAAGGCTATTTCATATTTAATCGACTACTTTACTAGGATGTTTAAAGGCGGTAATTAATATGCTTTTATCTTTCTTTTCAATTGATTTAGCCCCCTTTTTGTACACATGCATACCATCTTTAAACAAATAATCGATTAATATGTTCCTCTTAGATTATTCTGTTTAGATTAATTAATCGACTTTTCACGTATGTAGGAGGAAATATATATTTTAGCAGAGTTAACGACTTACATAAATTATCTGAAATACCAAAATTCGCTTAACGAATATTTCTTCAAGTCAACCCTGTCTTCTGATCCTAGTTTTCGAGCCAAGCTAATGAAAGACACGTACACAGAGGAAAAGGATCTTGTTGAATCATTGGAATTACAAAAGCGAGCCATATTGCCCAATGAGACGAGACAGCTTGTCCTTCGACTTCCACGTATTGTTTTGACGAGATAGGAAGCTTTTCCTATTTGAATGAATAAGGCAAACATTGGCAACAAAGTCATTCTCAAACAAAATCACATATATCGACAGTCTGAGATTTGGAAACCTTTTTTTACAATCACCATAGAGAAGATCATCAGACACATAACAGAACTGTTACATAACACGAAACTAACAAATTGCAAACACATTGTTATGTTTGCAGGTTTCTCGGAATGCGTCATTTTTCAGGATGTCGTTAGAACAGCGTGTCAAGGTCGGAATGTTGTCACGCCAGCAGAGGGCGGTCTTGAGGTAGTAAAAGGGGCCGTCTACGGGCATGGCCCTGGTCCTAGTTTAGAGCGAATTAGAAAATACACGTACGGAATTTAAGAAGTCATTGAATTAAATAAATTTAATTTGATAGCATTGACGAAAGAAATAAATTTTGCGCACTTGTGAGGGCTGGTGACCCAATTCCGTCGAGACAACTGTCGATAGTGCTGAACCTGTCACCGCGATAAAGTTATGCTTCGCATATGAACATTAACCTTTTCGCATGAGAAGTTGGCATACCTGAATTTGTAATAACTAATGCCTGTTGTTTAAAAGTTGGCGAAAATATGTTCATGTACAACTTAGATTTAGGGAAACAGAGCTACAGGTGCAGTGTAAAAATCTATCTACTGGAAAAGTAACGAAGTGCTCCATCGAATTTCTGAGCTAAACAGCGGAATTTAAATAAGATGTCGGATATATTTACAGGCGTAAGTCGTACTCGAGATCTTTTAAAATGGTTTATTGCAAGTTTTCTATATGAACATGGTCTTGTCCTTTCCTTTGTGTTATATTGTTATATTTTTTTTTATTAATTATAACATTCATGTTTCTCTTATACAAGCAATGGGGTAAAAGAAAGAGTGAAAACTGTCTGCATTTTGCATTATTTGTCTGAATTATTAATAATAACACTATAAGAAGTTACACGTTTTTATGTTGCGGAGCAATAACCAATTTGAAACCATTTAAATTTACATGAATATAGAATTCTAACACTATCAACGTTTTAGGTCTATATACATTCTGCCTGCAGTGATACATAATTTTTTAGGTTTTAAGTTTGCGTGATTTATCGCCTAATATATCACAGTTTTGAGTTCAGATGCGTATTAGTTTAATTACGAAGGCCGTAGGCCTGAATGACACAATTTATATATATAATAGTCTTTAGATCACGCAACAAAGCGTTTTGACTTAAAAGGGACACAAATGTGATCTACATTGCAAACTACATTTGAATACAATATTGTTAGGTTGTTTCCCTTGTTTGGCTTCATCTTCATGATTCCGCGTAATGCCTGGTTAGTTTTTTGTTAAAGAACATCAACAATTGAAACAAGATGAAATTCCATATTTTATTAATCTTTTTATATTCGCCCGTTAACGACGGGACGTATTTTGGGGTATGTCCAACACTTCAACACTATAAAAGCTATTGACTTGAAACATCATAGATAGATATATATCATTGAGACGGAGTGCAGTGCACAGGAACCATTAATATGCACCTCATGGTTGGAGTTATTGCCCTTTTTTTAATGTTCTTGTCCTGAGAATGCTCAAAGACTGTCAAAGCTATTGACTTGAAACTTTCAGGGTGTATAGATCTCATTGAGCCGCAGTGCTGTGTACAAGAAACACTACTCTGCACGTCATGATTTTTTAGTTTTTCACCTTTGTTTAGGTTTCTTGTCCAGAGAAAATAACTCCAACACTATCAAAGCTTTTGACTTGAAACTTACTAGGTGGATAGATCTCATTAGGAAGACATAAAACTCATCACTATGCACTTCATGATATTGGAGTTGTTTCCCTTTGTTTAATCTTTTTCCCGGACCATATCTCCTACATTATCAAAGCTATTTACTTGAAACTTAATACATAGATAGGTCTTTGAGACAAAGTGCAGTGCACAGGAACCGTAACTCTGCAATTTATGATTTTGGAGTTATTTCCCTTTTTTTTTTTTCGGTGCATAACCCCTTCATAATCAAATCTATTTACTTAAAACTTGATATATAGATAGGTTTTGTGTTACTAAGTGCAGTGTCCAGGAACCGTAACTTTGTACTTCATGATTTTGGAGTTATGTCCCTTTGTTTAACAGTCTTCTCCGAAGCATAACTCCTACGTTCTCAAACCTATTGACTTGAAACTTCACAGGTGGATAGGTCTCATTGAGTTTGAGTGCAGTGCACAAGAACCCTCACTGTACACTTCTTGTTTTTCAATAACGCCCCATTCTACACAATTTCCATTATTCTCAAGTAAGCTTTTTGTATATTTGATGCTATTCTCTTTGATTTCTTTCAATTATCCAGATTGCAGGCCACAATCACGACAGAGTGCATTGCACAAGAGGGCGCAGCAGTTTGTTTCAAATTGCTCAATAGGCGGGCGTATTTTGCTATGCCTAGCGGTGCTCTTGTTTATCATAATTTAAAATTTATGTTATTAAACAATACATAAATGGGAAAGTAACAGGAATTGCTATTCTATTACAGTAAAAGTCCCAATTTATGACGTGACATATCGTTTACTTTTATAGCAGAATGCTTTCTTGTTTATAGAGGTAAACATTGATAGTGTTAGAGTAAACGGCATATCACGGAATTAATCGGGACTATTTTACTGCCATAGAATAGTTATTCCTTTTTCTTTCACTACCCATTTTCACGTTGTTGTTTTTTTAGTCGGCGGGACAGTGGGTTAAATTTTGAAGATGTTATATATAATGGAATATTTCGATAAATATTTAATTCCTCGTTGTAATATAGCAGTTTAAATAAAGGACTGACTTTTCAACTGCCAATTAGCGTACCTTTTTCTGCATTGTAACGGACCCTCACATTTTAAGGACGATAAGACTTGTGAAAGGCATGTCTATACTTGGAACGTCATGCAAAAGATGTCCTTTGAAGGTGACCTACCGTGTAACAAGACAACGTCATGAAACTATACAATACATTTACCTATCGCAAGAGGCATTAAGCGATAACACAACTATCTTTATTAGACAAAAGGCTTATATCTGTATGACTCTGGTAGGAATTCATATGTGGACTTGTTAAACAATGCAATGTATCCATGCCTCTCATTGTTCTGAGAGTGCACTAGAAGAGCTGAGTAATTCAGTGATCTAAATAGCATGCACAAATCAATATAGCTTAAAGGATCATATGGTAACAATAAACAGTCGCATGATTTAAGTTCGTTTAATTGTTAAGCTTTTTAGCAAAATCAGTAAACAAATTAAAAATGTGTTGGGAAAGGTATATACTTTTTTTCAATCGTCTCGCTAGGAGTCTAATGCATATTTCTTGCCTAGTACCCGGACAAAATGAACAAATTAACTTGTCATTAAATTGCTCTAGACACAGACTGGATTATATCTTAGCCTTGAGATACAATAGGTAAATAAGAAAAGGTCCTATCAAAATTTTCACAGATATTTAAATGTTATCTACTTGTAGACAAAAGCAAACAAGGTAAATGTAAATGTGACAAAACACAGAGACGAGACATAACACACAAAAAGAAAAAACACCAGTTACCGCCTTGGAACGGTCAGTCGGCAAAAGGGCCAACAGGTGTGCTTAAACCTGCTATGTGGAGCGCTCCAACCTCGCATTTTCTGAAGGTTTTTCTATCAAACAAACACAAATATAATGAACTTATGTACATACCAAATAACTAGTAATAAAATAAACTAACGACATATGTACAGTATCAGTAAGCACCTGCATTGGGAGTTAAAACGGATATAATGAACTTATGCACATACATAAAAACTAGTTATAAAAATAACAAACAACATATGTACAGTATGTACAGTAGATAAAAGCCTCGGCAACCTAAACATTCTGAAAGAGAGAGTACTTTCAAATAAAATAAAGCAATACAAGTGCTGATATATTATAAGAACAATATAATGACACAATACAATGCCATGACGTCATATGCCAAAAGTGTCAAAAGTGAAATGTAAAAAATACGAAAGAAATCATAGAATCTTAGAAAACAACCCAAATCAACAAAACTTGATTCTATGATGTGTTCCAAATGTTCGCACATGTTTCTTATGAATAAGAATTCAGTGAAGTTTTTGATTATGCAAACATGGTTAACAGATGCTTAACGTCGTATACAAGGTCTTTCATAAATTGTCTGCCGTATCACTGCTGTTCTCTCCTGTTAAAGTTATACCATATACTTATACACGATGATTTTTAATTAAGTCGTAACAACATTATTATATAGAAAACTGACCAAAACAATTATTATTAAAAGTGCGCACAGGCGTTTGCGCGTGGGAGAGATAGATAGAGAGGAGAGAGAGAGCGAGATATAGAGAGATAGATTGATAGAGAGAGAGAGAGAGAGAGAGAGAGAGAGAGAGAGAAAGAGAGAGGGAGAGAGAATACTTCGGTGATCAGCAATTGTTATTGCACTAGGCTAGCCGAGCGATGTAGAGTGTCGTACCTTGTCTGCAAACATTTTCCTTATCAAACAATGACCTAATGTTCTATCAATTGTTTTACCCAAAACATATTTTAGAAGTATGTTTTCTTCTTAAAATGGAATTCATGTTCGAGTAAGGGTGTTTCGCTTTCACTTCACTAACAAAACTTAAGCTTAACTTGTTGTCAAAGTCGCTACATTTTCTTGACAGGCACAAGCGTATTAAATTTAACCATCGATGGGTGGGCTAGGAAGTAAACATTGTAAATTTCTCAGTATCACAATCAGAACACTTGGGTAAATCTACCTTTAGTACGATCATCCTGCTTATGTTTCTGGTGATATTTAAAGAATCGCAACCTATTTTTCGCCGGAAAAATACGCCTTAAAGTAAGCAAGTTAGTCGAAGGTATACGGAAGTTAGGAAAGCAAGCGATTTGGCGGTGTTTAAACCTCTATTGTTAACACTGTGTCAAGATTAAATAAGCATGAGCCAGGAAATGCTACAAACGTTCATTTATTGATCGATCTCATGAAAATTAAGGGCATCATCGATTTTTGTTCCTGTAATTATTTAGGGTCGACATGTTAGAAGAATACACTGCCAATATGATATCTATTTAATACCTATCTAATTAGTCCTCTTTGGTTGATTTCAATTTGACAATGCAATTGAAAACTAACTGAATAAAATCTACTAAAATCTTAGAACCCGATTTAAATATAGTTGAACGCAAGGATATGAAAAGCAAATGCCCATAGCCAGATTCCATTGCTGTTCTTTTAAATAAGCAATTAAAACACTCAAAAGAAGAACTTATGGTCCCGATCTAATTTCCTAAAATAATTATTAGGGCATAATAAGAACGTTTATAAATCTTAGAAATAGGATTCAAAGCATGGTGTTCCTTTATATATTAACTGTCCAATTTTATAATTTTTAATGTAAACTCAGAAACCTATTTTGGACGATTTTATATTGTCATCTCTGTACACTCTATACAGGAATCATACTGAAATTATTTTATTGTGGGATTTTATATATAAAACAACAACAACATAAACGATGTTGTTATAAACGGTTCATTTGAAACAACCTTAAGGGCATTATGATTGAGGGTAATAAAATACTAAACAGAAGAATAAAGTGCATTGTAATTGGTACTAATTTGTATTTCCAGTTTCACTTACTCATTAAGTGATAATGCATACTGCTTTTATTATAATCTGATGCCACATTAATTTATTACGTATCATCACATACAACTGTGTCAATGCAAACAATAACATACGTGGTAATTTTGAAATACTGTTATATGTCTGCATCGATAAGTAAATATATTCTTTAACAGAAGTAAGGGTATGTGGCAGGACAGTTCATTTTGGGACATTTCCATTCTGTCAAAAACAGGGTGTAATGCATGTTTTTTGTGCTTGCATGCCTACGGATATTTCTGAAAAAGAAGTAAAACAATTTGCAATTAAATTAATTATGTCACGTGGTTCGGCTAAAATATAGGACATACATCATTTTAATTAAGGCCAATTATACAATTATGTTTGAAGAACTGTAAAGTATATAATATCGCATGCAATAATCAGAGCCTATCTGTTTTAGGCTTAAGCAATGGAGCAAAAGGTTTACAGTGTAAATAAGTAGTGATGGTGGTGGAGGGGATCATATTAAGTAAAATGTGATTAAATTATAATTGATTAACGATATTTGATGACAATTGGTTTACTCTAACGTACAATAAATAGTTTAGTAATATAACATTACACAACCTTATAGTGACCCAGTCATGATGTACAGATTTATTAATCATAGTGCCGAAAGGGGGCTCCTATCTGGTACCCACATACAATACGTTAAACGTGGTATCCTACAACTTGCCTATATATAATATATGTAACAATATCTGACCTGTGTTTGGGGTATTTTGCATATTTTTTAGTAAGAAATAATCATTATTTTGGCTAAGCGTTGGCGATATTTAACTGTATCGTTAATTAACACTGAAAATATTCATTCTTTTCACATCTATAAATAACGATTGGGATTCCTGCTAAAGATAGATATCGACGTCACAGCGGATAACTTGGATGTGCTAAAACGTAAGTGGCCACGTTGTTTTCTTAGTTTTGAAATCGCTAACGGTGCAGCGTGGCTCAGATAGAAAATACATTTTGTAATGACGATTGTGGAGTTATGCTTCACATTTCAGTTAGGTCAAGGACATGATATACCGCATTTTGCGAGATCAGTTGAGGTAACAATAGATTATCAAGATGTTTAATGGAAATATTTTTGGTCTAAACTGTATGATACCACCTTTAAGGGCTAAAATGTGAATTTTAGCAGGTGTTGTCCTTAAATTAGGAGATCGTAAATGTAGGTGAATTTTACTGCCTAATATTAAATCTTTAATATTAAGTCACCTCATTGTGTTTTGAACAATAACACCTATATCTTATTCCTTAAATGCGGTGTTTTTATTTTCTTACACGTTGGCCGACCTCTTTCATTTAAAGAAACGAAATGTGGGTTTTAAGGGATCAGACTATGATTAGTTCTTTTTGAATTGTGAGGGAACAGTGTTTAAAGACTAAGGGACCTATGGGGTGTATTTACCATAATCGGATGGGGATAACAAGCATTTTTCTCAACGCCAAAAGTTACGATTGTGGGCGTTTAATTAGCTGCTTGTATTGTAAAAATGACATGGATTCTGAATATAAAAATGTGCATTATTCTGCAGATTTTTTTCTAAATTTAAATCAGGTTTTAAAATTTTAGCGGCAGTATTGATTTAAAGCGGTTTACACATGTATTGCCCCGCCATATTTTAATTTAGTCAATGCATTCGCATTGTAGGATTACTTTAAAGTCGTACTGGCATGCCAATTTTTTAAGGTAAAAATGAATGAAAAATGTTGTAAAAGTTAAGTTGGAGTTGGAAATTCAATTTGATATGAGCAATGTTAATGTTTTAAATGTGGATAATGCTTTTATAAGAATGTGACTAAGGCTAATATATGCTAATTGGATATATTGGCTAATTCTGATATATGCGCTGGGAAAAGTAGCAAAATGGTTTCAATGAACATAAAGTATATTAAATAGATTCAATGTAGTTAATTCGCTTCAGACAGGCTAAATATATTTCTTTATGATTTCTGCTTTGTCCGCAAGCTGATATAATTAAGACATGGGTATATTCTATGTATTGAAGATAGACCAGCATTTATAAAAAGGCAACAAACTAGCCCACATATGAATCGTAACTGATCAAATGACTATTAATTGTTACAATGCGGGCAGTCACTCGGTATAGCTATATATTCGTTTCAAAGCTAGCTAGCTCCTAATCTGCAACGCATGTAGTTCTTTCCATATCTGGAGTTGTTAAGATATATTTTGACGTTGGAACCTTTCCAATATTCACAATTGTGTATAATTTGTATTCGTTTAATCTTTTATCCACCAGTCTATCTGCTTTTTAATTTCCTAGTATTCGTACATTGCGATCAAATTAGTTCTTGTCTATTCATTCCGTAAATTGTATGAAACGCTTGTAAAGAGAGCTGAGTATAATATTTATTGTGTTGATAATTGTTTTGTAGTAATGTATGCACACGAACACCACACCAACAATCAACGTTAACGCATGGACTTTTAAGTAGTCATTTAAGTTGTGTAATCTCTCAGACAGTTCTCTCTATGTATACCCATAAAATGATACTAACATATCGATATTCAAACGTCCGTTCTATATTCATTGAATAGATATTTAACTTAAATTGACTAGTTTTAACATATTCACGCCAAATGCATGCATTGCAGACGTACCATTGAAGCCTTTCATTATATAAGTTTACAAAGAATTAACTCGGCAGAGTTTACTTTAATATACGCATTCTGACCACAACAGTTATAGGAAGGCCTCCAGCCGATCAATAGTATAATTTTTATGATCACTAGATAACCACTAGAGTTTTTTATTATGTTGGTTGCTTTTTAGCGATCTATTGATAATTTAGTGTTACAGTTTCATTCTTCTTGCCTTCTGACATTCCAGTGTGTGCATACAATATCATTACTGTTAGCTTTATGATCAAGTTAGTAAAGCATCTCTGGGCATAAACGAACAACTGAGAAATGCAACTTTAGAATAGGAGATCAACTATTAAAAGGCGTTTCCACATACTCGACGCACGATGAGAACACACCATAAAAAGGCAGGGATTTCACATCAGATGTGTTGTACTTCAAATATCCAGTATAAAACAATATCCAAGGTAGGACTAGACACATAGGTGCGTCAAAATGAGGTACTAGTTAGTTAACCACTTCATACTAATGAGTAAATGAAAAGATATTCAACCCTATTTCATAAACATGATGGCTCGTCATTGGTTATATGAACAAAACAACAATAGTCATCACCCAATACATATTTAACATTAGACATAAAGGCATACTGTGCAGAACATTAATAAGCATACAGGCCACTTAATGCTAAAACGGGAAGGTGTTCAAGGGAATTTCAATATACTTTAGATTAAAATTAATTTAAAAATCACCGATGTTGATAGACCATCAAATACAGACATTTAATTGAATATTAATATTGTATTTATCGAAAGAATAAGCGGGATTTTTAGTTCAAAAGGAAACGCACTTGAACATGAATCAATTTATTTTATACAATATTGAAACGTATGGTCATGTTTGAAAATTAAAACTTTAACCAACTTGGGAAACCCTGGTATTTTCGAAAGAGTGCAATTTAGGATGTGTATATTAATGATTGCAAGTTAGAAGTTGCTGAAACTTGTATATCTATAGGTGCACATAAGCAATAATTACTAACAATATATATATCTTAATAATATGTTTACAACATATATAGATTCCACTACCTCGCACATTGTATAGTGTTTTATTCGACTGTTACGTCCATAGTCAATTAAGCAGGCAATCAAGTGTATGGTGTATAGTATAATATAGAAATACACATTTTAAGCTGTGCAGAATATTTTATGTTTTTAAATGGACTACCAAACTTAGACGCCAAATATGTGGAACTTATTTCTATCCGGTTATACGTGCAGAGAAAGTCTTCTGTTAATTTTAGATAATAATACTAAATACTGGTTGACGCCCTCTCCCATTTAATAAAAAATATTATGCTCAAATATAACAAGTTAAACACTTATTTTAGTAATATTTTAACATATCATATTACAGTCGAGTGTGATTTTTCATATATGTTGCAATAGTAAGTATTATTTTTTATTAAACAATCAATTTTTTTTCTAAAATGGAAAAGCTTTAATCAAGCGTTCAAACAAATAAGATATATACTGTTTGTTTAAGTCAACACGTATGCTAGAAAAAAATCTAAATTGTATAGCAAAGGATCAAAGTTAAGCATTGTCATGATACAGCTTAATAATTCGATCTACACGACGCACACTTGATCCTATTCAAATTGCTTCGCTATCGAACCAGTAAGAATGCTATTTTAACTGACGGATAGCATGAAGCATGGTCGGGTTGATGAGCTGCAAATGGTTAAAACATGTCAAAACCGTGCATCGAATTTGGTTCTCAAAATATTAAAATAACGACATCGTTTGAAAGACAGAATGCTCACTCATAAATTAAAGATAAAAAAACTCTAAAACTCAAATGATCGGACCTTGCACTTTCTTTAATATTGTTGATTGGATGTAAAAGGCAGATTGACTCAACATTTGAGGTAGAATGATCCATGCGTTTAGCATTATGTTGTTTCCCTGTAGAGACCTGTATCTGTAGATACAATACTCCTTATAAGTTGCAATTTTTGAAAAGATTTTATTTTTATGTAAAGCTGCTTAGTCGCCGTTAGTTCAATGTGCCCTTTTCATCTTTTTCTTTCATTTTTGTCTATAACGAGATCAGCATTACATGTAGACACAATTAAGGTCTAATCGCAAGTTCACAACCATAGTCACAACACACACAGTTTTTCTAAATGATTTGGCATCCCCTTTACGTTTATACAAAAATGAGGCTCCATTATCAGTAAAATTACATAATTCATATACCTGTATATGTATAATGCATTCAGAGGCGTTGTGCTTATCTGGAATGTTGCCAATGCTTTAAGAATTGCTTTGTGAAAATATCTATTCGAGTTTCGGTCTTCCTATACCTCATTGTTAATCTCCGTAGCTCTATTAAAGACTGCACAATGGGTCCTTCTCAATACATTTGACTAAATGTATTGATCGAAGTCTTCTCCTATATTGTAAATGTAAACCATGATACCTTAAAGACAATGCTATGCTGATAAATAGTCTCTGGATCCATATGTAAATGGAGTAACCATAGGACTTCTGTACACGTCACCAAAGATCGCTCTCTTATAACTCATCTAGTCACTTTAATAATATAGGACAAAAGTTGTGCAATCTTCGTCATTGTTTACAAGCCAATGGTGTTACCGATTAAACTGACAATGCCGCTATCCTATTGTTTTGGTTGTACATGGGTTAAAAACTCTCTGCTGAAATAAGCAATTAGAACGATATAGTCATGTACACATATGATATTATAAAGGCTTCAATAGATTAAATAAACAATAGATATTTAGTCAAAGTGGAACATCACTAACATCCTAAACATCATCATGATCAGTATCATCATCATCAGCAGCAGAGCTGCAGCAACAAAGTTATTACCAACACACATAACATCGTTTTCACAATTAGCATTATAAATTATACATGGTTAGTTAATAGTAAACAATAACTTATTAATGCTCTCTGATTTTTAGTGAATGTACCTAAAGAACCAGGAAAAGAGTATAACAGATAATAACTCTTGGTATCGAGTTTTATTAGCTCATCTATTATAGCAATATATCTGAAGATCGCTTTCAGGGTTTGGTATTATAGCTGTTATAAAGTCATGATTCATATCTGAAGCTTTATTCTTTCAGTTTTAATATGGGAGCTGTTGAGGGCCAGTTTAATAGACGCTATTGAGTCATAGCCCCACTAAGAGGAGTCTAGATTATCAGATGTTTATTTTGTCATATTCTCCATTTGAGAGCTTTGGGGTTCAATTTTTTATCAGCCATAATCCCACATTTGGAGCTTCTAGGGGCCAGTTTTATAATAGTTATAAGGCCATATACCCACATTTGGAGCTTTTGAATCAGTTAAATAACAGTTGTTCAATTTCCTTCTATGGGTCTGTTTTATAGGTGGCTTGGGTTCATGGTCAGAATGTGGAAGTAGTCCATTATCAGTTTTATAGCCCTTATTGGGTCAAATTTACAATGTGGAAACCACTGGGGCTAAGTATTATAGTTGCTGGGTTTTCATTATTGAACCCGTATACTTTAGTCTGATAAAATGAGGATATAATTATATGTATGCAAGCTGCAAATTACATGCAAATCAATTTTGTTTGTTTATCCTTCATCGACACTGTGATATGTTGTAAAATTACGCATTTAATCGCTTGCGAAAAGAAAAAAAAGCAACAATATATGCGTGTGGATAGTTTATCATTGTTTACATGCACACACGAATGTTTAAATTTGGTTGTATATTTTGCTTTGATAATGTTTCGAAAAAACCCCACATTTTTAGAAAGTACATGCATTATACAGATGGCACAACATAATTGACATGTACCGTATAATTAATGTCACTTTCTTTCACCATTTACACATAGAGCATATTAATAAATATTCGCTAATATTGTACTTATGTGCTTTATGTATAATGCATGTTCAGTGTATCTTTTAATAAAAAAACCTCAAAAATACGGCGCAGCATAGAATAACTTTGGAAAAACACCACTTTTATTTGATGTCAATTGATTTTGTATCATGATATATTCTACGTAACCTGATATTTGTCAGTCAGAATAGGTCATGGTCTTATGTTCTGCCTTTCTGCCCAGGATTTCACATGTTGAGAAAATTAATAAAACTAATGATCCGCTTTTAGAAATCGAAAATAAAAGTAATCACTTGACAGCGTTAAAATCAGATTAGTGATTGCAATGATTCAAAAAACATTTTTAAGAGTATCACTTGACAAAAACAACTCTTTTTTTTCAAAACAACTATCAGGGATCTTAATCGAAGCACTACAAACACTGCGGTATTAGCGTTATATGAAACAAAAAGTTTTAAATCATTGCCAAACCACGTATTTAAATTTAGAGTTAAACAGGTTATAACTTGTAATATCTAATGTGTCAAATAAGCGATCGTGGCCAAATACACTTTCGGACGCTTTCTCAGACTGCTACAAAACTTTTGTAAAACTTCATAAGGTGACTCAACTTTGCTCAAAACTAACACTAAATACATAATTGAAACCTAGCATAACCCCTCAAAGTTTCAGTTAACACTCTTCCTGCTTCTCCTCAACCTTTCTGCTACGTAATTTTGACTACAGATTTTTGGTCGATTTAACTACTTTATCTACTGACGTAAGGTGTGTTGTGATTTACGTATAATTCAATGAAATTTTATCATAATACCACCCGATTTCTACAAGTTCTGTAAGGAAACCACATAATTTAAAGAAGGTATTCGGTGTGGATTAGCGGTCTGGCTTACAATTACCCACCCAGTGAAAAAAAAATGCATTTTTAGAAAATATATGGTTTGTATGTCTATTGACAGCACCAGATACATCGTTAAATTAAACAGTAAATGGCAGAAGAGAAACACATGCCTTTCGGAACTGCTTCTATGTTGTCATTTAATGCATCCTATAAGGATTGTTACGTGTATTTCCTTTGATGGACATTGGACTTTGGTTCTTCAATTCCATCTTCACATGAACAGGATGCTACAACCATCTATTCGTCTCTGGTCCTGTTTTTTCATGAGTCAGAAAGTTAATTTTATTTATAGTCAACCATTTTTGTGCAGTTTTCGATTCGAAATAATACCATATCCTTTTCTAAACTCTATGCGGACATTATTTTTAATGACGTCACTACTTTCGTCATAACTTATAGAAAATACCAGCGCTTGGACATTTTTAATTCAAATAGATCGTTTTTCTTTTCATTGCTTGCATTTGAGAAACTCGTCAGGAAGTGCGAGTGTATTGAATCTTTCAGAACAATATCGAATAATTGGTGCTTTATGTTCAGAGATTTGAAAATAATCAACCATGTCTATCGATCAGGCTTAAGGCCAATTGTTCTTGTTTACTGTGAGTCTGAATGCAACGCTACACCTTACTTTGTAACCTACAACACATATATACTTATATTTATAGTAGATTTTAAAGCAGTTTCCTATCCATTTTGAACATTTCCATAATTGTATGAATTTGTTTCTGTTGCTTTTTTTCTGGACCCACCCTTAATTTTGTATTGTTTTATATACTTACATGTCACATATGCACACGTTTTGATTTCAACCCTTATGCTTAGAAGCTTCCCGGATAGGTTAAGAAATAAATACTGGAAAACATAAGCCCTGTGTGAATTTCCAATTCTGTTTAAACAACTAGACAATTTTAAGTTTGAAGTACAGTAGCTTTAATTGCAATGGGACTTCCCAAATACGAAACCGAAACTGAGAAGATCGGAATAAAGGCCTCCATTTAAGGCGTTTATGCTTAAAGTTTAAAGCGCACAGCAACGTCGCACTCCGACAGATGGACATCTATCTGGCTATATGGTAAGTAGTGATATGTTTCCAAAATTTGTTTAAATTATTTTTCGGGAAAATGGTCGGATTTGTTACATCGTCTCTTTTCAGTATATCACATTTTGTAAATTACACTTCCCAACCTGTAGTTCTGCCAATTATACTTCCCAACCTGTAGTTCTTCTTTATCGTAGTTGTAATTATTTGTTTTGTTAAAAACGTGTATTTAAAAAATATTTTGACACATTGTAAATGCATACATCATACGAGAAGCTCTATCGGTTTAAAAAATAAAGCCCTTTAGATTCCCTTTCTGGCTTATGTTCCAAATAAAAAAAAATAAGAATAATTTTACGATAAAGTAACGTGGGAGACAACTAGTACCGTGGTGGTTAATAGGTATATGATTGAGTTATACTCCTGTATAAGGTACAGTTTAGCTTAGCATACAATGCAAATGCATCTACAAACATGCATTTAATTTAAGCTTTTCTTTCTCGTTTAATTAGGTAATTATGCCTGATAAGAGTGCGCATTAGACTTTGTGCGTATATAAAATACGAACTGCACCAAATATTGTTATAATTTTAAACTATCCTGTTTTTTAACAGTTTGTATATTTTGCATCAGGTTGAACTAATTAAATTATATTGGCATATTTAAAAGAAGAACCAGGACGATAACTCTGTTTTCTGACACTGTATGTTTGAAATATTCATTATATCATTAAATCTGTAATGTAAATCTATCAAAGAAATTCCCTTGTGTTACTTTTATTTTCTTTGCAAATTTAATTTTTTCCTCCTTAAATTAAATCCCCCTTAAGCTATCTGTATTAACCTTTTCTTTTATTAAAGGTGATGACATAACATTGCGATTTATTTAAAACTTATGATATTTTTATGTTTTAATCATTACATATGAGAGATAGGAAAATACGTAGAATCGGATATGTGGAATGTGGTATGCTTATTATATATGTATAACTAGCAAATGCCAGACGAATACAACGAACACAATGACATGTAAAACACTTCGACAATCCATTCAGCATACAGTAAAATAATAACAAAAACCACCACACGCACACAAGTTTTGGTCGGCAGTTGCAATTCAGTGACGGATTACCTTCCTTAACTTTAGTACAGGTTTCATGTTTCATGTATTCTTATACACATCTCCATGTGTCGGCTGTAACTGACAACCTACACCTTACCTGACAGGTGCGTGCTTGCAGTAGACAAAATACCATATGTTATTTATAGTGCACTTTCAGAGCCCTCTGTGAAGTCAACGCAATACACCTTTCTTATGAGAGGCTTCGCGCAAACACAGATTTCAAATGTTTAGCCGGCAACTCAATGAATTCAGTATTCAGTGCCTTTCACAGTCAATAAAATACATCTTCCTTTTGTGAGGCTTAGTGCGGGCGCAAACAGTAAGCGCGGTCATAGAAGTTCAGCTTCAAGACTTCCTCAAATTAAATTTCGACAGTACTAGGACTCGAACCCAGGCGCTGGTAAAAAGGTTTAGTAGCGGGCGACACTGTGTAATTGTCTTTTTCTAGTGACTTCTGCCACCTAATTTATTTTTTTACATAAACTAGTTGAGCCTTTTATCTATTTATCTAATTAAATATTTAATTGTTCAATTTAATAACATTTTCTGTAAAATGAACACAAAATAAAAAGAATGATTACCTTAATTAATTTTGCAACGTTCCCTATGTCACAGTGCTGGCCATTTTAATGATAAAACATATTATATATACTGGTTAAAATGCTGCAAACGAAAAAAAAAAATGATATCAAACAGTAGCAGAATGCTTGCCTACCAAACTAGTTTCAATTACGAAGTATGCATTAAGAATCCCGACGCTTTTTCAACTTGTGACATCATTTAATACGTTTGGAGAAAGAATTCATAAATCTATGTTTGTTATATTTGGTTAGTCATATGTATCACATAATGTTGTATCGGTATTACAAAATACAAGAAATCATCCTGTTATCATTTCTTTTCATTTTTAACTTAATGTTGTTTTCAGTTATATTTTCTGTTCAAAATATGCGCACGTTGGCAATACCGTTTTTGATTTCTTTTGTATAAATTATTGATTTAATTGGTGTTTAAAGAATCATCGGATCTTTTAACATACATGTTGTATTCGAACCGAAGACATTTGGTAAGCGAGCCCAATGCACTACTACATCTTCATTTCAATTTAATCTGTTAAAATGAATCGCTAAAGATTTTGAAAAACAATGATTTAAAGAGTAACATAATCATGCGGATACAAAGCAAATAATTGAATCCCTTGTTTTAGCATTTCGATCACATGTCAGATAGCACTTTTAAACGCGCCAATGGCAAAATTCGAGTACTGTCTAAAGCTTCAACCCATTTATTATAAAGAAAAGGTGTTGTAAGGTTTATCCACACAACGCTTGATATATAACATCTGGATAACACGGTGTCACTAATACTTTTCTGAATATCTTAAAACGGGACCTTAGTATAGAATGCGCGAAGTTGGCCTACAGGTTAACGAAAAAAGCAATATAGAAGAACGTAATCATCGATCCAATCACACAAAGGGTCGATGTGTGCATGGTAGATTTGGCGAATGTAGTCTCATTTGTCAATATTATGATCACAGTAACAAAGAAAATCTATGGACCTTATATGTGGTTATATAAAATTGTCAAACGTATCTAAATGTTGACAAAGAACCGACTTTTTACGACATACATTCACGTGTTCTGCTTTGTAATCCTTCTCCGCCACATAATTAGCATTTTCATTCATGTCATTAAAATTTTAATCTTTATAAACTCAAGCATAATAATAAAAACTTTTTTTTTTATATTTATTCATAATATAAACATTTTTTTCTTCAGAAATGAACATATATAGTAGAAAAAGACACGTTCATAGATCCCTTCAAATATTGATAGAATCCGTCCAATCATAGCTGTGTGTATCTCTGTCAATCAAAGTGTATTTGTAACAAAGAATAGAATAATACTCTATTTGTTATTAGTTACAGTAGCGTCGTCCGGAAACATGACATACTTGGCCTCTGGTCCGCATAAGACATTATTATTTATATTTTGCTGGAATATATAGATTTAGATGTCAACAGCATAACATGCGAAAATATCGATAAATTCACCCTTTATGTTCTCAATGGTTAACATAAGCATTAAATTGTTGGAGACATTACCCTGAAAACCTCTTTCCGTCTGTCAAACGTTTGCCTTAATGGAGGCTTAAAACAACGGGGTATCGATAAAACACATAAGGCTATGCATTCTTTTAAATAACATTACAAGAAAGTACGTAGTTAAGTAAGTGATCAGCATTGCTGATATGAAGTTACAGAGAAAGACGGAAATACTCATCAGTTGTAATAAGACCATGCAAACATAACGTAAGCCATACGTTTTCATCATATATGTGAATATAACACAACAGAAATCATTGGTATGTAAAGTATTTTTTTGCTCACATCCAGGAAATCAACAATTAACATTAACGCATTAACGTTGAAGCAATGGCATGTAATTTGTTTAACCACTTGGACTCTTTTCTCTATATACACGCAAAAACCTTTATACTGACATATCGATATTAAACCGCCCGTTGTATATATTTATTTAATTAATATTAACCTCAAATTTAAAAGTTTTAACGCACAATATGTTCACGCCAATTGCATGTATTAAAAGGCCTTATATAAATTTGCAATAAATTAAATGCCGTGATCTACTTTAAAGTACCCATTGTGACAGTTAGATAAAGATCTTGAGCCCATCAAAGTTGCTATTGTTATGATCAATTGATAACCACCAGATTTGTATTTTATGTCGATTAATAATTTAGCATTACGGTTTTGTTCTTGTTTTCCTTCTGACCTTCCAGTATGTTCACGGCATGATATTCTTATTCACAGTATAACCAGGTTAAAAAGAAGTTCTGGGCATAAAAGGGTAACTGAAAACTTCAACTTTGGCGTAAGAGCTGAATAGTAAAGGTAGTGTCGAGATATCCGGCTCACGATGGGCATAATCTCCAAGACTAAAAAGGCAGGGGATGTCACTTCAAAGATCAAGTAAAAAAACACACTATCATTGCCAGGGCCTGGCGATTAGCAGCGTCGAATTGAGCAACTATATTGTATATCGTAAAATACTAAGGGGTTAATGAAAAGCTATCCGAAACTGATGTCATAGCCAAAGTCATTGAGCACATTGTAGTAATATGATCAGAAAATTGGTTATCGCCCAATACACATTTAAGCTTAGACATTAAGGGTACTATGCGGAAGATTTATATGGACGAATGAAAATACATACTTTAAAGAGAAGCTATTAAGTTGGAGTTTCAATATACATTGGCTATAGTTGAATTTAAAAATTAACAGTACGCCCTTGGTAGAGTCAACGAATTGTAACTCCTCTGACTGCAACACCTCCGATCGCTTGTGTTCCAGACCCATTCAGGGAGAAGGATTTACTGTCGGAAGGTCTTCCAGCTGACTTTGGTGCACCAGTGGTTCTATCCGGATATTTGTCTGAGGTCTTCATCCACCAAACAGCTGGACGTCTCCATTATAATCATAAATGGCCGCTGTGATCTATTAAAAACAACAAAAAACAAAACAATAAAAGTTAACTTTACCTCATTTCTCTTGACAAGTTCATGTATTCATCACATGTTCTCAATACTCTTTAAAATTGATTTCTTTGCCGAAGCAGTTCTAAGTAGCAATGCCAAGGAAAATAAAACATATGGACTAATATATTTTGGCACATAATGATATTCATTCTTCCAAACATTTACAAAAGCAAGTACAATGTTGAATCGAATGTTTGATCAGTTTTTAAAGTGTTCATAGACAGTAAAAACACTCAATGCTTTGTTCAAACGAGAACAGTCCTTAATAATTACTTGCGCTTTCAATTTCGATTCAAACGTAAATATTCAAACGAGCTTTGTGTGATTATATTATAAAATACTTTAACGCATTGCATCATCAGAAATTGGTCGCTAATTCACTTTACATGCAAAGTAAATAATAAAACTACAAGATACTACGCGGTTCTACTGTTACAATAATGTAAATGGACATGATATTTAACGAAACAAAGGTCATAACACACAAGGTCCTTCTAAATTATTAGCACAATCTTTTATGTTTGTACATAAACGAGGCCTTTTTAAAGTAAACTTACCTTATCTGTATATCTGTCTATCAATGGTGCATTCAGAGGCATTGAACTAATCTTTCATGCTGACAATAATTTCAGAAATTACATTTTTCAAAATAGCTACTCGATCTTCAGTATCTTTTTGTCTCATTGTTTATAATCAATAGGCCCTATCCATTGATCGATTTGACCGCAGTGGTCCCTTACATTGCGAATGTAATCCCTCCTGCATGAAGGGCAATGTTCTATTGATAAGTACTGTTTAGTTCTATTTGTATATCTTAATCTTATACATCTTAATATATTTTATATATCTGCTGTAATTTGAAATAAGAACGATTTGTGCAGTTACACATTCAAAATATAAATTTTCCAGGGAATATAATTTATCAATTTAAAATCATTTAGTCAAAATGGAACATCACCAACCATTAAATATCATCATAAACATTAACATCATTACCAACACATACAACATCATTATCACCTCCACCGTCATCAGTTAAAATTATTTTATTCGTTGATACTTACGAAATGTTCCGATGAAACCAGACACGTCGATACCAGGGATATAGTAAAAGAGTTAATATGTGCCTTTTCGGAGTTTGGTATATGTTGCAATACTCATAGGACTTTGTCATATATTCTTATTAATAGTATTGAAATAATGTTATTAAAGTATTGAAGCTTCTTACCACTGCAATGCTTCAAAAGATGGCTTTAATGGACTAGGTGTTTTGCCTGGTATACGCCATCCTACCTATGGGTATTGTACAATTTGTATAGCACCTACTGGGTTACATTCACAACGCGGTCCCTTTGGTAGGACTTTTGTAAAGCCGTTGTAGGGTCATATTTCCAAAGCTGGAGTTGTTGCAGGGCAATTTGAAAGCCGCCGATATTGAGTCATCCTAATGGCGGAATTTTTTTGGTCAGCTTAAAAGATGCTATTGGTCATTGTCTCGATATGGAAGCTGTTGATGGCCATTGCTATAGTTGTTGTTTGGTCAAAGTCCCAATATTGGAAGTTTTGGTGGTCAGTTTCATAGTGTTTTTTTTTAACATAATCCCAATTTGGGAACTTTTCGGAATTAGGTTTTCAGCTGTTTTGGGGTCATAGTCCGAATATGGGAGCTTTTTTGTGGTCAGTTGTATATCTGTTTTGGGGTCATAGTCTGAATACGAAAGATTTCGATGATCAGTTTAATAACTGTTATAGGATTAAGGGCAAAATGTGCAAGACATAAGTGATACATTTTATTTCTGGCTTTTCACTATAGTCCCAAATGTAAACTGTTATTATATTTTAGTCTGAAAAAAGTATACACATTTTATTTACATGTAAATCATTCTACTTCGTTTATCATTCACCGAGAGTCTGATCGAAAAATATATATCAACATGATTATGGATAGATAATTAATTATATCATGCACACATACCTGTTTAATTTCGGTTGTATGTATTATTTTACTGATTTTCCTTCAGAGTAAAACACATATCCACCAACGAAAAACATACATTATACAGATGGAACCTTTTCGTCATGTACTGTGCAATTAATGTCGCAGCTAACTAAGTTCCCTCTCCTATCATTAATATAAATCGCCCGCTAATAATTGCTAAACATATAACCATGTGTAATTTGTATAATGCATGTCTAATTGTATTACAATAGAAGCGCTGTAAAAAACGAAACCGATGTGAAAAAAAATCAACGGAGCATAGGAGTACTTGGGACACACACATACCCTTCCGTCTTTGTCAAGTTATATTCAACGTAACCTGATAAATTTGTCTTTTTGAGCAGGCGTCCATAGTTTTTCTGAACAATAATTACGGTAATGATGCGATTAGGAAAACGAAGGTCAAAGTACACACTTTACCAGGCAGCACTTAAATAACCAGTTAAGTTACTTAACAAAACGATTATTGCAATTTACGGCCCTTCTATACAGATTTAAACATGGACTATGTGTAAGTTTTAGAAATGATTACGCATCCAAGTCTTTTACTTGACACACACAGAAAAAAAAACGTTCCAACACTTAACTTAGGAAGTTCTGACCAACCACAGCTTTACTTTCGATAAAACTACCTTTATTTGCTGAGGTAAGATGTTTGCGATGTCTGTATACTTCCGTTGTAACATAAAACCAGCCGATTGTTATTTGCTCCGTATGAAATTATTGTGCAATATATGTTAACAACATATGACGCATGGGGCTTGGAATATTTGTCTGGCTTCAGATGACCGATCAAATTGTTATTTACCTCTAAAAATTATACGATTTATTGACAGCATCCGGTAAAATTTTGAATTTCATCTTCAGAAATTTAGCTTATCACCTTCTGCCAAAGAAACTCATTAACCTATGACATGTTAGTTCAACCTTAATAACTACAACGTAAGTGCATTTGGTGAACAGTCTGATTAATAGAAAAAAGGTACAAGGCAGAATATAGACATGAATTTCAGAATAACAGTCACAGGTACTATTGCGCTGAACACATTAAAGATATTAAGTATTATCATACTGATATCAATAAACGTAGTAATAGCTTCAATAGTCCTTAAATGTACGGACATAACACAATGAAACGGGAATGTTAATTATTTAACAATTAAAAAAATAACGAATGCAAATTTGATAATTTATAGTAAAATATAGTATAATAATAGGCTCAACATAGATAAAGGGGTGCGAGACTCTGAAATACGGCCACCCTGTTTCTGCTGTTTAAGAAAGCGATTTCTTATGACATCAAGTCTATCTTTCTAATGAAGTGATACGCTTGACTGACCTCGAAAGAGGTACAAATATGCTTAATTATTGATTGCATTTTTTGCACTAGCTATACGGTTGCACCAGGTGAAGACTTTCAAATGTGTATGTTGCGTATTCTACACACAGTTATTAAGTGAAAGTTAATTTTAACAACCTGCAAACACCTTTTTGTATCATTTACTATTTGGTTCCGAGGCTAATTTGCTTGTGTGTTGTACATGTGCTTTTTGTTGAAATGCCGGTTATGAGTATGAGTTATGAGTTATATTTAACAGTACGTCCCACTGTACGTTTAACATAAGATCTTTCTAAGCAAATGACAATATTAACGCAAATTATTAAAGGTTTATATATTTCTGGTTATAGAATAAGCTATATTTTGTCGAAATATCTTGATTAGAAGCTAAAATGATAAGTACATTTAGCCTTTTATTCAAAATACACATTCTATTTATGAACAACCCTCTTTAATTATTTGTTATTTAATGAGCTATAGACATAAACTTAGTGGTTCACAAGTGGAAACTCTGTAAATGTTTCACACTAGTCACATCAATAATTCGCATAGTATTCGTAGTAAGGATGTAGAGACGTCCTGTTCCCCCACACTGTCCATGTTGATACCTTACGAAACACACGCACATGTGGTTTGATGCTTCCAGAATGCTGCATATTAACCCCATTGCATCCATAGTGTTACATGTTTTTGTATACAAATTGTGTCGCCAACATCAACAGAATATGAATGTTGGCCATCAATTGCCAAAAATGTATAGTATAAGATGTGGCAACACAATTTTGTAGCGCACCAATTTAAACATAAAAGTCTTGGCCATTGAAAGGCTGTCTTAAAAATGACAAACATTCTGAACGTCTTGGATGTTCATGGTAAGTTTCCAATGTTTATTTTTTCTTTCCTTTTCTCTGTTTTGCAGAAATTGTTCATGAACTGTTCATTGTAGTCTATTTGCAATTCAAATTCCATGACTATGTACTTTTTGCACAGTTACCTTGTTTTGTAGCAGCTTGTTAAAAGCAATTTTAATTGCCTAGAAAGTAAACATATGACAGACTTTAGAGTCGCCATCTTGCAATCTTGAAATAATAATCATCAACTTTGAACAGCACATGCAGGTGATCATTATTGGACATTCATGATGTAAACAACAGCATCATGTTGTCATATCAACACATAAAATGTAGTGAATAAACTGGTTATTTAACTCACAAAAATCAAATATATATTATTAAAAACGGGGACATTAATAAACGAAGCCAATACATCACAATCTGATGAAAATAATATTCTAAAAACAGCTCCTCTTTCAGGATCTGACGACGAGTCAATAAAACCTTCCCAACCAATCAGATTGTCGTCTACAAAATCGCAAAAATAAATGATGATCCGAAGCGTTCCAAACATATAATTTTAATGGCTCCGCCCATTTACAAAAAAAAATTAAACATGGACACTCCGCGGTCGAAAGTTAACTAACAAGCAGTTATAAAACAAACTTAAACTGAGTGACAAAATCGATAGCGATAGCGACCATTTTGCGACACTTACCGAATGCGTTATGCATTAAGTTCTCTTTTATAAAAATAGTAATCGGGGAAAACCATTCTTGTTTATAGACGGTATTTGCGGGCAGTCATTAGATCTTAAATTTTGAAAAAATCTGACTTAAGTGAGAATGAATACATCATCGCATAAACAACGGAGCAGATGCATAATACATGATGTTTGTAACTAGTATTGGATCGTATTTGTTACCTTAAATCATCGGCATATTGCGGTAAAGAAATGTCATACACAAATTTTGCTTCAGTCCCAGGTAAGGAGCAGGTAGGATTTTAACATATAAAACTTTAATAAATACTACTTGAGGTTCTCAGTTTGATTAAAAAGGACATAGTTAATACATTTTCAAGTACGGAGAAACACACGTTTTTGTCCAATATATTTTCCTTTCAAAATTCACACAGAATATAGATACATAGAAGCAAAACCCGCATTTCTCCACGTATTTTAAACCTCTAAATGGCTATTGAATATGAGCAATCTTGCACTTTGTAGTCTTTTGTTTGATAGCAAATCAATGTGTCTTTGCGATTTGATCGCGCCCGGTTGTAGAATAGCGGATTTTCGTCGGGAAACACACACTTATATTTCTTACCCCACCTAATATTTGTATTCTCAAAGTAAAATTGCATTTAATCGTGTTGCTTTAAGATTGCACATGTTGCTGCTTAATTGCTTTTGGAAATCAACATGTTTCAATTTGATCTGCAGACATACTAGTTGCATTTTTGTAACTATATGTCATTGTTATTATTTCTTAATTACAGTATGCACTTTAACGTTATTGTCCTCAATTAAAAATTTGTCACGCGACATCTACACCAGGTATAGGCTGCATTTTTATGGGACATATGTACACATTTGTAAACCAATTGTGCCAGTGTAAGAAACAGATAAATCCGTTTATATTACTAATGTTATTGTGTTTCTCTCTTCATTCGGAAACCAGTAACTGTAACTCATTTGAATTTTTATCTCAAACCGCTGTGCCAGGGGCAATACTGACACGTGTCAATGATTAAACAATATTACCCTACATGTTACGTCACTCAATATTAGTATATCTTTCAACAAGAAATCTACCCATAAGCTGATAAGGAGATTAAAACAGTTAGGTATACAATTTTAGTACAGAGGATCTCGTGCTAAAGTTCGACGTGTGTGTGGACACTAACGATGGAGTCACTCTCAAGATTGGTCAAGAACATGGCTCTTCCACTTACTAATTGCATACAATAAAATGACTTTGACTTTGTTGTGATTGAAACATCCTTCGGTATCGAAACGAAACCTATATTTGTGAATTGGTTCCGAATGGCTACTGCATCAAACATGTACTATGTGATGATAGAAGTGAAGATTCCAGTCATCTTCAAATCAACTATTGATATTCACTTGATTGCTTTTAGTGCGAGTCATGAATGTTGTACTTTTAAACTTCATTTTTTTTAAATATACCCAGTACAACTTGCTGTTATATACAGGCCGCTGCCATCGAAATCAAATGGTATCAATACAAATGAATTTCTTGATCACCAAGATAAGTTACTGTGATAAAAGTGGCATAATAGGAGACCTTTCACTTAGACATCCCACAAATTCGTAGCACTGTGCGATTGTGTAGTTTTCTCAAGGCTTGTGGTAGGATGTAAACAAGCCTACACATGTATAAGGGTTTACACTTGATGTTGTATTTGCCATATTTTCAGGTGACATCGTTTCTTATATAGATGTTACTTTCTTCGGAATGTCAGATTAATCTGGGAAGGTTTCTCATGATCATGTCGCTGGCATTGAAATCAAAGATACCATTTAATAAAAATGCTTCTTGGAGAAAAGTTATTACCACCAATATAAAATCTGGTTAAGGTGACCATTGTATCATTTGACTAACAAAATATCCAATCAGGGTCGTCAGATGCTGTTGAACTAGTTAATTATTAGACAACTGAGTTATTTTCTCTTTTAGAGAAATATGGTACATTACGCACCAAGACTAAACTTTCAAGGCAAGGGTGTTCCTGGTAAACCGATGAACTACGTGATAACAGACACCTTCGCCGTAAGCTAAAGCGTAATTTCAAAACGTCAACATTTATACCGGGGATAGTGTGCCTTTTCCAGATTAACAATCCTCTTCTTTGCGCGACAGGTGAAGTGATTCTACCTTTCACTACAACATCTCAGAAATTAGCATTTTAATGATTTCTTCACGTGATCCTTCCTTTCCCTACATTATCTCAGAAATTGGCACTGTAATGTTTTCTTCACGGGATTCTACCTTTTACTACATCATCTCAGAAACTATCACTTTAATGATTTCTTCACGTCATCCTTCCTTTCACTATATCATCTCATAAACTAGCACTTTAATGATTTCTTCACGGGATTATATCTTTCACTACATCATCTCAGAAACAAGCACTTTAATGATTTCTTCATGCGATTCTACCTTTTACTACATCATCTCAGGAATTAGCACTTTAATGATTTCTTCACAAAGAGGATTGGGTGCATTAGATATAAAATAAAGACACATATTTCAAAAACCAATTTCAGGGACACACCTTAATCATGCACGCCAGCTTAACCTTCTTATATGAATGATTTCTTTCCTGGACAGGATATTAACCGTTTCGTCCAGAAATATCCAAATGAATAATGACAACTTGATCCAATACACACATGATTGTTGAAATAGT
Source organism: Sinonovacula constricta (assembly GCA_007844125.1). NCBI lineage: Eukaryota > Metazoa > Mollusca > Bivalvia > Cardiida > Solecurtidae > Sinonovacula > Sinonovacula constricta. Next base: position 16,033,474 of record CM017563.1, read on the forward strand.
GTATTTACGAAATGTTGACTTGACTGACTACTCACTAGAATCATCAATACTGGTAAAGAATCCGCGTATGCTCCGACCGTGTTTAAATATTCACGAATATGACCTTTAACTTTTTGTAACAGGTAATATTATCTACTGTATATTTCATGTTGTTTATTCCTGTTTAAACATTTTCGATCCTTTGTATGAATGCGATATCTTCTATTGTAGGTTTTCCTTTAATTGTACAACACTTTTGAACGTATATGTATACATAAAAGTGATATGGAAATGTGGTGTATAACTCCTGTAACTGCTATTATCATCTATTACTGTAGAAGATCTCTCAAGCATAACTACGTTTTAACTCAGACCATCTCAAAAGAGAACATATTAGTTTTGCTGGGCCAAACCGTTAATAGTAACTAAAGGGTGCAGTTCAATCAACATAATTGATAAGACTTACACCGAATCTATGCACGTCTACGCAGGTTTAGGAAAGTATTTTTACAAACAGAAAATAACTGTTGTTTTGGACTGCTTTGTGACATTAAATTTTGAAACGCATTTTTACCAGTTTGTTCTATTCGTTTAACAGTCCGAATACTCGATTTTACTGTAATAGTACTGATAGGATTACCGATGACGTGTCAAGTCTAAGAGTTACTTTTATGTTCCTCTGTTACTAACCAAGCATATGTTTAAAAAGAAAATTTAAAAATAAACTACATGAGAATACGAATTTTGTTAAAAAACATAATTCACATTTCTTGTCTCACGTTTAATATTCTGACCAACTATCCAATAGAAACTTTAAAATGCCTCAAAACAGAATTAAACTTGGTTTGTCAATTCAGCTCTTTGAAAACTTATCACAAAACCATTGCGCAAAAACCTGACTCATTATTTTTAATACCTTTGTGTACACAGTGCCAATAGTGCATGTTTGATTATCTCACAATGCGATCTGGTGTCGTATGATTTGAATAGCTAATTGCAAAATGTATAAAGATCTTTAGCAATACGTCTTCTTTGACCGATCGGAGTATGTGTTGTAACAGGGACAGGTCGACAAGTGCATGCGAAATAGAGTAGCTAACCTAAACGAGACTAGACCAGATCTAACAGGCTAGTAACTCAATGTTCCTTACCTTTACAGATGAAGGAGGCGTTTAATTGTGGTGAGTACAGTTAGCAACATTGTTCATACTTGTATAAGAATAAATTTGTTTATGTTGGTTGTTCACATTTTCTCATTTAAAAACAAAACAAAACAATAACATTTTGAATTTACTTGAAAAAAACAGTTTGCCAATTTAAGTGAGCTTCATTTTCATGTTGAATTGCCCAGATAATTGTAAATGAAACTAGACCAGACTGGGCGTCATACACACCTACTACTTATATACAATATAAATGTGACGATAGAAATATTTTGGGTTCTGCAAGACAAATCTGTCAAAATTTGGTAAAATTTACTAAAGGTATTTAATTCTGTGTAATATTTAATGTGTTCTTACCAATTTAGAATGTGTGTACACATGATGAATACCTACTTTGAGACTAGCATTTTACGTAAAACATATTGTACATAAGAAAAATAAATATGTTGACAACGCCTTTAGTGCTATTGTGGGATTGTCTTATTTACATTGCGTTTTTTTCTTTTCAATTTAGGGCACGTCTTTGTTTTGTTTGTTTTTTTCTTGCATAAATTACTTCTACAGTGGCGCAAAAGCCATAACAAGAACAAATGTCAAGGCACAATATGCTTTATCATAATAAGACATCACAATTTATTTATCAGTAACGTTTTAGTTTTTGTATTATCAGCAATGTTTGATTATTTAACAGACAAACGGAGAAAACCCTGGTGCCAATGTGCATAATTGCAAAATTGGATAGTCCAACCTAAAACTGCGAAGAAGGTATTTATGCACGATGTCTCGGTTACAATTGTGTATGATTAGGCTTACCTGCGCTGTGTGCGTCTAGCAGGGAAGGTACTCTATGTTCTATATCACATGGACAGGTGAGGCTGTTTTGTTTTGTAATTTAGTTAATCTTATTACACCGTCCTCGTTATCCGTGATAAACACATGCCGATATGCCAGTTAATGTTGAATGCGATATACTTAAATTTTTCAGTGACGTTACGAAAGTGTATGATTTATACACATTTTTGGAAGATATCTATACCTTATGGCAGGTAAAAGCTGTGGGAATGCCTTCGTTGCTATATTTAAGTAAAACACAAAGTACAGTGTGATGATAATGTGAATTGTTATAATTGACTTAGATTTGAGCATACTCTTTAAATAAGCTATTTTAAACATGGCTACGATTTATCTAATAATAATCATTATTTTTTGTTGTTCAGAGACGATGAATCGATTTATATTCATATCCTTTTTTGGGAGATGAGTCCCATTTTCAAACGGTTTAACATTAATTGTTAATACATGATTTGACGTTAGTTCCAGTGAGCTCACGTGACCTGTTAGTTAAGTTGAAATGTTGCTTTACATAAGATCGTTGATTCGCCTTCAGGTCGCCTTCCGTTCAGAACGAAACTTTTATGTGAAAGGTCATACAGCTGACCTGCGGTGCACTGGTGGTTAAATAGACATTTGTCAGATATCTTTGTCGGCCAATGAGCTTCAAGTCGCTATACGACCATGACGGTATCGTTGCGATGTATCTTAAAAAAGTCGATCATAACAGCAAGTTCGGTAACTATAACCTTTAGATCGTTCGGTATGTTATCCCTTTTTTAAGAGAACAAATATTTCCAACATAATGTCGAAACGTCTTTTTATTATGTTTTACTTTCTTAAACTGTATAGTTGTGGTACCAATGTATGGCACGATTAACATGATACATATGAGATAAGTGCATTCGGGGATATTTGAAAATGTTAATTCTGTTTTACTGAGACATACACATTTGATCTAAATCCTCAATGTTCAGTTTGTAAAACAAATAAGAATAAGTGTCGGTGTGCCGTAAAACCCCACAAAACAAAAAAAATAATATGGTTATTAACATTGCATGATGCCGTCATGTTTAAACGTCATTTTTCGAGAATAACGATTTGTTGACATTTTAAAATTAATTATTGGTAAAACGGCACGGAGTAGAATAATAATATCTGAATGTGTAAATATATTGCTTAAGAAAAGGAAACAAACATTGCGTATATATCTGATCTCCCTTTCATGTTGCAAAATTTACTTACGGTTTCTGCTTTTATGTTTCAGTAAAACAACTCTGCTTGTTCACATGTTATAATTTCTAACCATTATGAATCAGTTAAAACATGCTTTCATTTGTGTAGGCAAACAATAAACTGTCACACAGACAATGGGACAGAGCAATTCGAAATCCAGTCAGTATGAATCGAGTGAGGCTATGCCACCAAATGCATCTACCGCTTCAACGGTATGTTGTTAACCATATGACGTTTATTAGATGATTATTATTTGACCAATGTTCAACATTATATTTATATATAAAGTCGTACAACATTATAGTAGTATATACAATTTCTTACGCCTTCTCATTTACGTCTGATGCAATGCTCTAAGCCTGTAGTGGCATATAATTCCGGGCTGTCTATAGCGGAATAAATTCCGCCATAGGTAGGCAGCCTGGTTACCGTGTGTGGAGACTCTGTATCACCCTAATGACGGGATCCTTGTGGCTGGGGCCTATGGTGACTTGTCATAATGTGACAAAGAACATCGCCAACATACTACGTTGGTCATCAGTTGGACAGTAAACGAGCGCTTGTCTGGGATCGGTATAATCAATCGTCTGGTCGTTATTTCATGGGTTACTTGAATGTCCCTTGTGTACATACATACACAGTCTTGCTTTTTTTACTCTAATTTCTGAATATTCTATTAAACCCTAAAGTGTAACGCAAAAAGTCGATATATGTTCGTTATTAATTTTCTTTATTAAATTGTAATTAGCTAATTTTATCAGATCCTGTTAGTATATTGTTCGTAAAATATGAATAAAATAATACTGAACCAGTAAAACAAACAACAACGGAAAACACGTGCATGTACATTGGAACGTGCATAAGGTGAGCGGTGAAAGAAGACTGTCATGAAATTGGCGCGAAACTGGATTTCCAGAAACGAGAACAGAAGGTTATGTAATACCATTATATAAGAAAGGCTATAAAGACTCAGTTGAAAACTTCAGAAAATATATGGGAAACTTTTGTTTCAAATGACATAACAAATATTTTTTTAGCCGACATAAAAACGTATATATGACTTGGTGGACTTCGGAACAAAAATGTTCGATTTTGTATCAAGGGACTTGTTCCTGGAAAATTTATGGTACACGCTTATACAACAAGAAATAAGAGCAAAAATGTGCATGCTTAATGTTAAAAAATCGCAGCGCGCTTGTGTTAAGTCGATAGTAAAATACAACAACAACATAAGTGAAGCGTATTCATGCACGGTAGAGGTAGCTCAAGGCGAATGTTAGTCTTATTGTTATTTTATTTTAATATTTATGATATCGAAAGTACGTTGTCAAAGGAAGGCTTTCAATGGAGGACATATTTAAACACTGTTACAGAAACGGGCTTACAACAAGGGTTAACTCTTTTACGAGATTATTATAACAGATGAAAGCTTCATGTCAAAACAAAAGTGGTGGTGTTTAAAAAGAGGCATACTAAGGAGGGGTTTGTGTTTCAAAAATGACGGCATCGAGTTATAATTGTTACTCGTGTTTGTTATCTTGTAATAAGTTTGGCTTCAGATTTATCATTTACAGAGGCACGGATTGATAATAGTTTAGACACATGTGATCCGTTTTTAGAGTATCTTCTTTTATCTGGAATACACTTAAGATAGCTTCATTCATTAAATGTGGATCAGTAAGGCATTGTGTGGTCTTTCGTTAACATAAAATCGTACATATTTCCGATGAGCACGTCTATTTAGTACGGGTTGAGACAAATAAAATTTGCGGTTAACTGGGTCCTGTGAATAATAATGTTTATAAAGTATGGTCTTGAAAAACAACAACACCATAAGCATAAGTCAAGTTCGAAAATACTGCTTTGCTTAAATAATGTAGGCTCAAACAAATTGTCAATGTTCTTACAGGATTATTAATGATATTAACAAATGATCTTTTTTGCATTAATCAGTTGGTTATTATACTAACTGAAACGGGTTTAGGAAGGTGTGCAATAACACACACTACTTGTTCAGTTTGGATACATCTCGTTTGTCTCCAAATTAAAATGTGTGAAATGTTTCCAAAATGTGAAATATATCACGATCATAAACTGCAGTGCCACATGTGCCGAACCAGAAATGGTACAAACGTGTATTAAACTATTTTACCAAACTAAAAATGTGTGTATGTGTGTTTTTTTTTGTGTTTTTTTTTTGTTGATTTTTGTTTGGTTTGTTTGTGTGTGTCGGTGTGTGCGCGCGAGTGTGTGCGCGCGAGTGTGTGAATGTGTGTGTGTGTGTGTGTGTGTGTGTGTGTGTGTGTGTGTGTGTGTGTGTGTGTGTGTGTGTGTGTGTGTGTGTGTGTGCAATTATTGATATATTCAATTGTCTGCAAAGTAATAATCACACCAAGGTATAATTAATTTTGCAGACACCTACACAAAAGAAGCCTATGCTAGTTGCTGCGATTGACTTTGGTACCACATACTCTGGCTACGCTTTCCAGTTAATGACAGTTTTTAAGAATGACCCTACACAGATCTTCATGAAAACGTGGACTGGCCCATGTTCGGTGAATTACAAAAGTAAACTATCCATAACCATTTATATGTTAATAGTAATTATAATTATTAAACAATATGATGAAGTATTGAACACGTTTTGTTAATTGGTTCAGTTGTAAAATCTAAATAATTAAAACCTGTTTGTTTTATTTGAATCTCATAGTCTCATCCCTGTCACCTGACTGCGTTTTATTTTGCAATAAAACGCAGTTGATTATATCCGCATTAATATTCTGGACCAGAATTATATTTTTATTTTGCACGCAATATTCTATTTCTTGCATATTACATCGGATAATTAAAATTCTGTTGACAAAAATGCTTTTATGATTTTCATATTGATAATTTGTTGTATTTTTGTTTGTTGAAGGCGAATTATTTATTACTATTATTATTATTATTATTATTATTATTATTATTATTATTATTATTATTATTATTATTATTATTATTATTATTATTATTATTATTATTATTATTGTATTCTCGTATTCTCGTATGTTTATCAAAAACGATTCCAAGTATTTGCCTATATGCATGTTTTACTCTTCTTTATTGTTCATTTAAACAAAGCAAGACAAAAAATACATAAATAAATGCTGTCGTTATTTCGTTCGGTAGTTAAGAAGACTGTCATGCTTGTGAAACGATATCAAAACGCGAACCCAAATTGCTGGAAATATACAGTTCTCATAAATTTGTATCATTATTTTTAGAGCCACTTAGTTAATACACAGGAAAGGAAATTATTGCGTTCCGTTTTTTGCGAATTATATTTTGGGCAACTGTGTTTCATACCACCATGACACGAACGGAATTAACATTTAATTCATAAATACATTTAACTATTGTCCACTTAATTGCAATTTACCGCAGATTTCTTTTTCTTTGCTTAAACTTATACTTTGCTACACACTATACCTGTTTGATTATCCTCAGTGCCTACACAACTCCTAATCGAGAAAAGCGGCCAAACCTTCAAAGCGAAAGCCTTTGGATATGATGCCGATACTGTATACGGCAACGCCAGCGTCGAGGAAAGAGAAAGTCTGTTCCTGTTCAAGAGATTTAAGATGACGCTGGATGTTAAAAGTGTAATTAAAAATTCCAATTGTTGATTTTCATCAATCTTGCTAACAACTTTCAAGCCTTAAGAAATTATCAAAAGGCACGCTGAGAGAAAAAAAGATCTGTAAACAATGAACTAGCCGTTGGGAAAGGTACAAGGGTACAACCGTTTAAGTTTACGCTTCTTCCCTGCGTTCAGCGTGCATTCAGCGTGCATTCAGGTTTCACCGCTCCGATTGCCAGTGGAAAGTGTGCATTCGCGTGCCCGCTTTGCATGTGCTTGTGACCATTCACGTGGAAGAAAAGTATAAAAATCGCAACTTCTTGCACATCACGAAAAATCGAGAACGAATGCTCGCGCCTTACAAGTGCTTGCAATGAGTAGGTAGCAAATTGACAATCATAAAACGAATTAGGAACTGGAATGTGGCATTATCTGGCTGAAAATTGTGATCGATGTGGGAGCCTTATGGGTTGAGAGAAGGTAGGCTGGGTGGAGTGGATCTAGATGGTTGACACAGTCTCAGGCTAAAGTTGTATCACGAAAGATTTAGGGTGCGTAACTGACCAATGACAATGTTTAAGATTTAAGAAATAGTGGCGGAATGCTCTTAACCAGGCAATTATCAATGCATTTTAACGGATGAACACAAACGGTTTAATATAGAGTTGCCGACACTTTCTGAAACTACTTGAATGAAAAAATATGGATATACATATAAAGGCGTTTATACTTTCTGAATTATATTGTATTTTCTAAAGATGACAATGTTCGGAACAGTTTTAGTCAATTCGATAAGAACGATACAATCTTAGTATTCGCATGCAACATACGACGATATTTCGTTATATCGCACCGACACAATTATGGCCATACTGACGACGTCCAGATAATTTTTGCGGAAGAAAATCGAGTACCTGAATCTGTGTGAAACATCCGGCGCACCGCAGTTTAGCAGAATAACCGCATCACCTGAAAGTTTTCTACTCAACAGGGACTAGAACCCATCCGGTGAACGGCTGTAGACTTACAAGTCGAAGACTCTAAAAGATCGACCACAACCACCCCTGTTCTATTTTATACTACTACATATAAAGTACAAAAGACAAAACGTAGATCAGTTATTTGTCAGATCAAAAAGTCTTTGTCACTGCCGCTAAATCACGTCCTACGATATACAAACGTCTAAAAACAATCGTGGTAATAAGACAGTTTGTTCAATTATAATGTATTATGTTATTATTGATTTTACTGATGATGATGATGATGATGATGGTCATATGCCATTACGTCAATGAAAAAAAGGCGTGTCAAGAAAGTTAGTCATGCGCAGGCAGATTTTGTTGATTGACTTCTGTACATCCGAATAATACTTATTGCTATTTAAAACAAAATAATACACTATTTTATTTATAAATTAAATGATGAAATTGAATCTGCATAATGTAGTTGAAGGCGTAGTACGGTAAAGGTGATGGAGATCAAATGTCACACGTGACTTCCTGCTAACATGTATATACTTTGTGTGGAACAATATTAAAATAAAAATGAGGGATAACACAATGCCGCATTGTTATTTTTATAGCATCAGTGTAGCAGCATCGCCCTATGAGCGTTGCAACATATACCGAAATTCAAAAAGGCACAGTGCAAAGGTATTCACGTACAAGCCAATTTTAAAAGTAAGAACACATGTGTTAATTTAACAAATAAGCAAAAACAACAGTTTCCGCCTTGGTACGGTCAATCGGAAAAAGTGACCGACTGGGGTGCTTAAACAGGTTTTACAGAGCAATAACCTCGCACATGCTAGGGTGGGGGTGGGGGTCTCGGATGCAAGCAATGAAAAGAAAATCAATATATACACGAACTAAATGTCGTTTCCTTTGATAATTCATGACGAAAGTAGAGACGTCATTAAAAAGAAATATCACCTTAGAAATTAGAAGGGAGAAATGTTAGAATAACTATGACAGTTGTTAAATATAAGCAACATTATTTTTTTGGATTTAAGACAAGAAAATAATTAGAGAAGTGTAAATGGTTGAAGGATCCTGTTCTTGTGAATATGGAATTGAGGAACCAGATGCAGATTTAAATATAAACTTATTTGTTTGAAATAATCAAGCTCAAAATCGGAGCAAACCTTAAAACTATCTCTTGCAAATGTGCTGCATTAATTAAGAAAATGCGACGAACAAACCAAGTGAGAGCAAACGCGAGGGAGTTTGCCGATAAAATTCGAGCAATCCGTAATTGCAAAACTTCGCATGTTTCGAATGCACACAAATAAATGCAAAAGTGACAATACATGCGTGTTTCATAATGCAAGCGTTCAGCGTTCGTTAAGCGTGCATTCAGTGCTCCTGAAGGTTGAATATAAGTAAACATTCGGTAAATTGTGTGTGTATAACATGCAATAGAAATGCTCTACATTTTGAAACGTCTCTCTCACCTTAAGGACAACATCCCCACACGTAATGATATCCAACAACCGTATGCATGTTTATGTTGTTGCTGTTTTTATTTTTTTATATATAAATCAAACATTTTCTTTTAAATATACATTACATTCCATATTTATAAGATGTTTTGAGATGTTTTTGTTATTGTAATGCTTAGCGTTTAACTTACCTGCAATCGACAGGGTCTCAACGTGTTTGTAGCGGTGGATGACATTCTGGGAAAATCTTTGCCAGCAATGACTGTGTTTTCTTTGTCGATCGGCTGGCTCAAGCAAGACCTTGAGAAAGAGATACACAAGAAGTTAGGTGACCATGGGTTAAAGCCGTCAGAGATTCTCTGGATATTAACAGTTCCTGCAATATGGAATGACGCCGCTAAACAATTTATGAGAATTGCGGCCACACAGGTATGCACTTAGCTTGCTTTTTGTGAATAAATCAATCTCGCTTGAAACATTTTAGAACGCATACAACTTAAAATAATGTTTTAACTTTTTTGACGGCATCCTCTGTATAATGTTTATCCTAACAACTAAGTTTTGTACAATGCTGCCTTTTACCCAAATTTAATTAGTACTGTAAAGTAATACATGTTGTAATTTCGCTGAAAGCCCCCTTAGGCGCAGGACTCGAAAGTGATTATAAATGCTATACAAGCATAAATAAGTTATACAAGCGAGAAAAAACACATAATTTATACGTACTTAATTAACATAAAATTGATCTAAACATATATCACACAATCATAGGAAACTCATATCCTACTGTATTTATTTGTTCAGCCTATTATTTGTTACGAGGTTTGTGCTCTATCAGATCACTAATTAATAATACACTAATGCATTGTTTTCTTATGAACATAAGGCTTTTGGCTAAATGTCAGATTATTTTCAAAATGATGTTGATCATCTATATACACTGAACTTTACTGATATGAGAGGTGTTATAACAGCTCGGGCTGATTTTGCTGGACGCACCATAACTCTAATGCGCTTGCGCGAGTAAGATAGAGCATATCTGCTAGGTACGCTGCCAGCTTTGATAACGATAGTTTTAACTGCCAGTCCCCTGATTTGGTTTTATATGCCACATAAACTATAAAACAAAAGATACTTACATTTAAAGAGTGAACTGCATAACAAATTGACATCGATAATTGTGTTTTGTACAACAAGAAGAAATAATAAATCTATGCGTATCTCGTCACTTCCTCCCTACGATTTTTGTTTTCAAAGATCACAGTGAACAGTTCAAAGAAAACCATGTTACTATAAGTTATTTTGTTTAAACAACCAGACACTTTGTTGTTTATTTCTGTTTACCATTACATCAGGATGTATTCGGTTTTATAACAAGCATATATTGTAGCTTAAAATAAAGAGACTCGACAACGTTATAGTTGGTAACTTGACTTGACTTAATCCACTTCGTCCAATGGGGGACAATGGGCGGCCACTGCTGCTCTCCATTTCTTCCTGTCTTTGGCTGTTGTTTTTGCCTCTTCCCATGTTTTACCAATCTTCTGTAGGTCCGATGTTAGATCCCTCCGCCAGGTGTTCATTGGTCGGCCTTTTTTGCGATGTCATTGGGGGTTCCATTCTAGTGCCTGTTTGGTCACATTGTTCTTGTTCTTTCTCAGTGTGTGACCAATCCATTTCCACCGTCTTTCTTTGATTGTTCCTTCAATTGGCTCTTGTTTTGTACACTTCAAAAGATCTTCATTTCTAATTTAATTTGGCCATTTTATTCCAAGGATGTTTCGGAGGCACCTATTTAAGATAACTTGCATTGTCTTTTTATTGACTGCGTTTAGTCTCCAAGTTTCTGATCCATAGAGAAGGATGGACTTCACATTTGTATTAAAGATTCTCAATTTTGTGCATGTTCTCAAAGCTTGCTTTTCCAGATTGGTCGCAATATAGCAAAAGCATGTTGGTAAGTTCACACGGATTTCTAGGTGGACACGGGGGCATAGACGGACACGGAATGCTGTAACTCTCCGATTAAATACCAAGAAAATGAAGTATAACATAATGAAGTATTAAACATTTCTCAAATATATGTCCTCTTTTTATATTGTGGCTTTCGTCAGATAGATTAAACTTGCAAACATAAATCGTTTACATCAACTATTAACCGATAAAACAAATCATGTAGTGTTCATCTAGTACATATGAAATGGGATAATTTCAAAACGAAACAAAATAGATTATTATTTTGAAACACCAATACATGAATAACATTTGTTTCGTTAATGTGTGATATTGTGTCGTGTATACATATGTTCTTGTTTTTAATGTTGTTATTTATGTGTGTGTTGTTGTTGTGTTGTGTTTTTGCTAAAATGTACGTTTCGAGAATACTTTACAAGAGTGTATTTAAATATTGGATGCATTCTTTCCCATAATCGCTTAAAACTAGGAGAGCATCATTTGGATTGCCTCTCAAAATGTTCTCTGTTTGCACGACCAATCGAATGTTGTTCATAATTAGAACTTGCTGGAGTAATAGAAACATTTTGGGGGATTTTTACGATAACATGCATGTTACGTCTACCTAATTCTTATTTACAATATAATTATGGCTAGCTGACTAGTATCTGCATGTACAAAATATATATCTTCAAGTCTTGCCTTTGATCAGTTACGTTAAAAATATGTAAAGATAAATCATCAAGTGTTCTATTTGATTTAATTCCATAAGAGGAAGTCACATATTTAAATTTGTAACCAATTGTTGTTGTTGTTGTTCCATGTAATAAACCATTTGGTATGTTTGTAATAACATAACGGCAAATGGTCGGATAGAAGGACGAAATTAGGTACTGACATGAAACCTAATAATACCGACTGTAAGGGTTGTTTGATTTACGTGTTCCGCGTCTTTCTCCTCCTTATAATGCATAAACCACATTCCATATGGTGTTTGATTGTGTCTGTCTTCCTCTTGCTAGTTCGAACATATTGTTTAGAAATGGTTCAGGGGTACCAAGTGTGCAAGTGGGATTTACAGTTGGTATGCTATTTTCTTTTGGATAGGCTGGTATTCCTGACGATCGTCTAAAAATAGGACTGGAGCCAGAGACTGCATCAATCTTCTCCCGACATTTGGGACGAGAAACGTTTGTCGGGGTGTATGCGAATTTGTCTGACTTGAAGGAGGGAGAGCAGTACATGGTTTTGGATGCAGGAGGTAAGTTAAAATGTATAGATGTTCCTCTTCAAAGGCGGTGGAAATAACAACTTAGTGCACTTAAGATACTTGTGTCTGGTAAAGGAGCATATCTGTGTTAGTTCAAACTTGGTTAATTGAACATTATTACGCTTTTAAGTATTTGAAAATAACAAGGTATATATGGATATGGCATTATTTGATAAATTTGTGCTTACCTAGTATACGTGCATTTAAATGGAAAAAATGATAAACTAGTTTAAATCCATCGTCCCAATTCAGCCGTCTGCTTTTAACCCACTGGAAAGCGACATTGTTTAGTACTCAAATGTGCCCTCAAGCGAACGAAACAAACTTTAATGGTACCATCATTCTGCAAATTATACATGGCTCTGATCACGTTGAGTCTGCATACACATTTATACAACAAGGCCATTCTTGTGAGCCAATAAAGTCTAATGAGGCATCTGACTCGTATTCAAATTGTGGGCAGAAAGGACAATGAAGTTAATGAATAACATGGAACGGTGTATAAAGCAAGGATCTGAGTATATGTGTTTATTTTTCATGTAGCGCCGATTTGTTGCAGATAAAAGAGTATCGTAAAAAATGCGACTAGGTCATCTGGAAGCATTAAAGCCGGTGTAAAATGATTCGACTGGTCATGTAAAAAGAAAACACCAGTCCCTGTTTTCCGCTTCTTTATAAGAGAGTAGCAGCAGGTGTGGCCAGCGGGCCAATTTGCCGGATCATTTAGCCAATAAATCAACGAAACCCCCTTCCCCCCACACGAATCGGGTCAACGCACCAAATCAACGGATCTTTTATCCTATAAATCAAAGAAAAAATACTTCCCACAAGAACCCCAATGTTGCGTTGCAGAGGACCCAATGATCTCGGTCCCTAGGGACGGCCCACCACCCTCGCCGGCCCAGATGGGCTGTGCTCCATGAGCTCTAAATATCCCCAAAGCCACGTGCGAATCGGTCCTCGGCTTTCTCTCGGAGAAAATATCGTTTTGCAGTTTCTTCGTTAGTCCTTTCAAGCCGATACATCATATGGACCACCAGAATACTTGAACACATCAACGATTGTAGGGGGCACATTATTGCTGATATACCATAGAGGGTCCAAGCCTTTAATACATACACAACTTTGTTTAAAAAGTTGACATACATTATCTATTCCTGGTATGCTGGAGTTGGGTCAGCTCAGAGATAGGTAGTAATGAACATTTTGGAAAGCTCCGCTAGCGCTTCTTTGCGACCTTCTTCTAGGATTTTTTCGAAGCTCCTCCATGTTCTCCTGAGGTGCCCTTACGGCACGGATCTCCCGTTTCAGGTCTTCGAACTTCTGGAGCTTATCTAGAACAAGCCTGTACTCGACGTCGGAAATATTCCCGTCTGCCAGGGCTTTGCTCACGATGTCGGTGATGATATTCAGCTTTGCTAGGGGTCATCGCCTCGATGCGCCGATGCTTAACGAGTTTAAGGGATAGCCGCCTCCCAGCCACCATGCCAATAACAGAGAAATCCGCGCAACCAAGAGACCTAATATCAAGCCCTACAGCGAACGGAAGTGCTACGACCGTCGATATTAAAAATACACCTCCGATTCCAAACACAGCGCCAACGCTCGCCAAAGTAGCGGCGGCGCCATCTAGGGAATTCAACGTCCTAGTGTATTTCTTGCTGAGGCTTGCCCTTTTTTGGCTTCTCGCATTAACTCTGCCTGGATTCGGGTTATTTGCTGTAGACGGTAAGCGTGCCCATCACCCTTAGTTTGCAGGGTAGGATATATTGGTGGGGCTGTTGGAATCACTCCGTCCTTCATAAGCGGTTCGATGTTCACCCCCTTACATCTCTATTTCAATTAGCAGAGCAACCACTCTCGAAACATAAGTCCGACTCGATTCCGGGGTCTGAAAGTTGATGATAGCACCTTTATCAACTTCTAGTGGTTTTTGGAAAGTTTTCTCAACGGAATAATTGCCTGGATTCTTAGTTATTTCGTAAACGTCTTGATACTTTTCACCTACTGTAACGCCCACATTCGCCATCTCTTCCGATTATCCAATACGTTGAGCCACAGACAATACAAAGCCAGTATCTTTCCTTTTTCATTATGACGTAGCCCACTTTATTATGGCTATAAGTATCACCCGAGTTTGATCCGAATGACCATTGAAATGCGCAGCCTCCTAGGGACCCACGCTCTTCCGCTATAATGGTAATTATGGGCTTGGGAATTAACTTGTCGATGCATGTTTTATTTACAGCATCGTTCGCACGAACAGGAAGATCCAAATTCACAATCCGATGATTATTAAAATTAAGGTGACCTTCCACAACCGTGTCGCCGTTTGTCAGGAGGACTTCATCCTTTACGCGCCTCCACCATTCATCGACCATTTTCGCCAAAACCGCATCCGTAAGTACTTTGACGTCGCCGAGGTTCCTAACCATCCGACTACCATTAGGTCTACATCACCATTCTGGTCATTTTTTATGTTTTGGGTCAGATCAGGCGCACTCTTTAGCGAAGCAACAGCATCGACATAAGCCCGAGAAGCGTAGTCTACACTGGGTTTCCACCCCCACCACTCTCACCAAAGAAGCTCATTTCTCCTCAATGACCAGAACCAGAACAGACCCAATTATATTCAGACTTGTAAGAATATACATTGTCCAATAACACATCTCAGTCAACATTTTGTCACGTGGTAAACATACATGTTTCAACAAACATATTAGTTTGGGAGAGTAATACTTATTTTCCAAAAATTTAGTTAAGTTCAGAACATTTATGTACATAACATATTTAAATAATTATTTCTATCCTGCAGAGCTTTTTTGAAAAATTGTGCTAAATTAAGAAGTAGTTTCTTTTTGGCTGTAGCCATCAGTAAGTTTAATTTAAACACCGATGGTCTACGATAGAATGAAGGTTGTATATATGTAGTGCGTAAATCTTTATATAAAGGACATACAAGTATAAAATGATAGATATCTTCAATATCTCTTGTATTACAACAAGTACACAATCGTTCATTTTTAGGAATATAATTGCTTCCAAAGCGACCTGTTTGTATTCTCAAGGAATGTGCAGATATTCTTATACGGGTAATATAGAAACGAAGATCAAAAGGTAATATATCAAGATAAGGTTCGTACTTAAAACTCGATTTAAAATAATTATATTCTTCAAGAACCGGACAACTTCCAATTGATGAAAACCATTCTTGAATAAAACAGTCAACAACTCTTCGTTTAAAAATTTTGGAAATACTTTCATTGTATCACTGTTTCCAAATACATATGAAAATCCAAAGTCATCCAACAACTTTTTACAATTGAAGACCCAGTTTCTTTTTCCATTATTAGAATCAGTAAAAGATACTTCACAACTTTTTTCAATATACTATTTTTACTATTTATCAGTTTGCACCAATATTTAATTATCCTAACGTATCTAGATACATACAGAGGGCATCTTTCTAATTCCCCGTATACTGCTGCCGAGCTTCTGTTGCTTCGAACATTTAGAATCCTTTTGCAAAATTTAAGATGAATCCTTTCAATAGAATTAGATTTAGTAAAACCCCACACCTCAGTGCCATAATTTAAGATTGAGCCAACAAAGGCGTCGAACAACTGGCAAAAAATTTTGGATTTAACCTGGATAGATTTACAATTATATAGTAAGGCATTTAATGCCTTTATTGCTTTACCAGAACTATATTCGTTATGCAATGCAAATGAACCTGTATAATTGAATACTGTACCTAAATAGTTAAAGTCATTTACCACTTCAATAGGAGTATCATTATATGTCCAGCTTTCAGTTGCCAACAAGCCGCCTCTCTTTCTAAACACGACTATTTTCGTTTTGTCACAATTAAGTTCTAGACCCCATTTACAACAATATAATTTAAATACATCCATATTTTTTGTAAGTCCCCAGGAGTTTCACCGAAAATAACCATATCGTCTGCAAAAAGAATTGTTGTCAGAATTAGGTCATTCATATGTATACCCATGCCACCATTGTTTAGTATAAACTTCTCTAAATTTTCTAAGAACAGGGATGCTAAAATGGGTGATATTGTCTCCCCTTGCTTCAGCCCCTCGAGGCTATTGTAGAATTTTGACATTTTGCCAAACAGTTTAACGCAAGATCGTACCGATGAGTACATACTTTTTAATATTCTTAACATTTTCCCATCTATTCCTGTTCGGTGCAATTTGAATAATAGCCCGTTTCTGTAAATGTCATCGTAATTTTTTTTAGATCAAGAAAGGCAACATATAGACGGGGTTTTTTTTGAAGGAAATGATTTATGGCAGAACTCTGAATAAACATGGCATCTACTGTTGAATGACCCTTTCTAAAACCAAACTGTGCATCTGGTAACTTATCATGCGAGATGCAAAACTCGTTATTTTTTTTATTTAAAATAGACCTGAACAACTTTGAAAAGCAACTAAGTAGGGTAATACCACGGTAGTTATTCACGTCATCTTTATCCCCCTTCTTATGTAACGGGGCTATAATCCCCTCTCTCCACTGGTCGGGGAAATGACCTGAATCTAAAATCATGTTGAAAATATCACATATATGCGGACATAAAATGTCAATGCTTTCAATTTGATGTTCATTTAAAATACAATCTGCCCCATGAGCCTTATTAGTACTCAATGTTTTAAGAACTTTTACAATTTCGGGTAGTCAAGCTCTTCATTAAAACCGCTAAAATCATGTTAATTGCAAAACCGTTCAGAGTCCTCATCCGTTTTCTGATATATCACATTTTACAATTTAGAAAAATATTCATAAAAGTCATCCACTGTCAACACGCTATCTATTCCTGCCCTCCGTTTCTTAAAATATTTCCAAAATTCTCTTGGCTTACAAGTTTTAAGACGCTCTATATCTCTTAACTTTCTTTTAACGTGGTTTATTTTCTTATTTCGAATTATGTTTTTAAACTTAGTTTTATGTTCGCACAAATCCTGCCGTGCAGTATACGTTTGACAGTGATTAAATGCATTCACTGCTGCGTCATATGCCCTTTTTGCTTCACAACATTCAGCATCAAACCATTCTTTATTTTCCGATGGCGTGATAACATTGAATGTACTCTTTTTTCCATATATGACATCTTTAGAAAACAGCGGATCGGCAACACCTCTCAAAGCGTCAGTGAATCGCTGCACTATATCATTTACCGAGTCCCTCTGTCGATCCGCGCATGAAGCGACAATGTCATTAAACTCGGACAGTTTACCTATCAAAGCTGAGCGGAACTTACTTTTTAATTCGTCGGACCATACTATTTTTGTTTCTTTTCTACATGCACTTTTGTTAGCCAATTTATCGCAACATAGTAAAAATGACAGCGGCACATGATCACTCCAAGATGTTACCGATCCAATATCAAAATCCGCAATGCACGAGAAATCTCTTTTTCCTGTCAAAACGTCGTCAATAACTAACGCCCCTTGTGATGAAACATATGTATAGGCCCCATTGACCGGCATCGCTACCTATCCGACCATTAATTATGCGTGCACAGGTGGCTTTACACAAGTCCAGAAAGCGAGTACCGAAATTGTTAGACTTATTATCTTGCGAGGCCCTGTTAGAGAAAACATCTGGTGAGTATTCTGGATCATCCGTACATTCATAAAAGACATCACATATTATAAAATCGTGTTTTAATCCTACTCTTGCATTAAAGTCACCGGCCACAAATACCGATCCTAATTCACTAAAATCTGAAATATCGTTTTGCAGTAAATCAAACAAATCCACATTGCTCACATTATATGCTGGAGAGCCCTCCGGCCATAAGTATGTTCCACCTACAAACATATCATATTCTGCTTTAAAGAACGCTTTATTTAGTTTAAGCCACACAGCAGTATTGTGATGATTTCTGACCACCGTTATACCTTTACTCAAGTTAGATCTATACAACACTAACACTCCACTGCTTGCTCGTCTTGCCTTCCGATGTTGGAACTTCCGGTATAAGTTGCAGGAAATATAACCATCTAAGTCAAACACACTACTTTCAGTTGCCCACGTTTCATAAAGAAAGATGATATCATATTTCCTTGTTATACCCACAAACTCCCCCGTTTTCATCTTGTCTTGCGTCAGCCCATTGACGTTCCAGGAACACACCGATACTGTACTCTCCACACACCTCTAATCTCTAATCGCTTTCCCATCCACATACAACGTGTCATATGTAATCCACGCATTTCTTCCTTGATCCCTCGCAGCCTTCAATTTCGTTAGTAACCGCTTTCTTATAGCTACAACTTCGCTTGGAAATTGTTAGTATACCGAATAATTTGTACCTTGAAGTGCTCTTCCATTATATCTGACAAGCTCCTTCTTTTTAAATTGGTGAAACTTGGCAACCATGTTCCTGATCTTTCCACCCTGCCTCATCCTGTGTACACTCTCGATTTAAAGCTCAGAGCTAGTTTCATTTTACTCACAAGAAACTCCCGTAACTTTAATTCACAGTCCTCCCGACTGTCAACTAGATCCTCACTAATAATTTTAAATATCAGATTATTTCTCATTTACTGAGCTTGCATGTACACAATGTCTGACTTAAACTCATCTCTCTGTCTCTCCAGTTGCACAACTCTATCCTGTACCTGCCCTAATACAAAGTCATTCCCATGCACTGTCTCTTCCACATTTGCTACCCTCTCTGTCAATGCTTTATTATTTTTATCCATAGCAACCCACATTTTCTTTAAGTCAAGATCAAAACTACTCAGTTTTGCCTTTAATTCCTCTAACGTTTCAAGTCTTTTTTCCACCCCCATGACCCTTGCTTCGATACTCTTGAGACAAATCTTCACATCCCTGATGGTAGGTTCTGCGCCTATACTGCCAGGTGAAGCCATCGCTGCCGATGTCGAGTCGGTCTTCATCTCAAATACACTATCATTTATGTCATTGACTTAATTCACTTCATCACAAGACTCGATTCCATACAAAACTTGATTCACTTCATGCAATGCCTCACTCTCCTTTGTTCCCCCGTCACCCCTTGACGGGCCTACCGACATTTTCTTTGCAATTTGGCTGCCATATCCACTTTGCCCGGCACCGCTCCCACTGCTTCTTTGTCGTTTATTCTGTTTACCCTTCATTTATATCACATTTTACATCTCTTTTATCATATATGCACTTATTCTCCTCCAGTCCTCTACTTTTCGCCACCATACAACTTCTACACACTTAAATATATCCTTTTTTACTCCGGACGACAAAAACATGTCTACCTCCTTCAAACCACGTGATGACGACACTCACTTGCAAACCGTGTTTGTCTATTCTGTTACCACGTTTATCTCTAACAGAGATTGTGAGCTCAGAGATTCCTGTCTCAGGAGCTTGAACTCGGGATTAGGGAGTACGGATGATTTTATCTCCCACACGACCAGCCACCGACAGCGACAACAGCGGGCAGACTACTGGGGGCCCCGTTCAAGGAGTTCTGGGCGGTGTTCGTCTCTTCAAGGTGGATAAACAACGACCTGTGCGGTCTGAAAATTTACAGCACGCCCCCTTGGACACTTCGCCCTGGTTGGAAGAAACGACGGGTCTGTTCGAAGCCTAGAAGCGCCAGCAAGCCATTCGAGATTCGAACGAGCCCTAGCGAAGAATGATCGAGTATTCCGGTAGTTTCATAAAGCCTTAGTGTTGGGCCGCGGAGTTGGACGCTGGCTGAGGTGTTCTTGCAGCTGCTGAAAGGTCCAAAG
Organism: Sinonovacula constricta; assembly: GCA_007844125.1. Taxonomy (NCBI): domain Eukaryota; kingdom Metazoa; phylum Mollusca; class Bivalvia; order Cardiida; family Solecurtidae; genus Sinonovacula; species Sinonovacula constricta. The sequence goes on from CM017563.1 coordinate 16,053,728, forward strand.
ACCCGGGCGCACAGAGGTTCTCTCCTTGGATTAGGTTACATACTCTGTGTTTATAATGTTGTACTAGCCAACCGTGTACGTGATCGATCGCAGACAGATCTTCAAACTCACATCCCTGTTGTCTATGGGCTGTTGAAGACAGGTCGGGCCTGTAGTGATATCGGCGATCATTTGAAACATTTTGCGAACGTTAGACAATCTTCATGGAGGCCTTAACCTTCAATAGCGGCGTAAAGTATAAGGCCGGGGATATCCAAGGAACCTTGACGCCAGAAACTTGTCCATCCTAAAGTTCACGGCAGGCCAAAAGCAGTTCTTCTCGACAGCCTGTCAAGATACCTGACAACAATACCGACAGCCCAAAATCCCAACAGAGGCGACAATTCAAGATTAGACCAATAGCCAGATGAATGTCTGGTAGAACCAGATGAACTTCGCCGTGTGGTGCGCAACGGCAGGATGCGGGGTCTCATTCAACAACCACCTGAACGGACCAGAGGTGCTTGCCACTCCCTCATTCAGTCTGTCTACCTCTTCCATGTCTCCTACACCACCCGTCACATTATAACGGAAATGAAATGCGCCCTCGCCCCATGATTCGTCCTGGGATTGTGTGAACAATATTTACGACAGGATATCGTATAAACGGCTTTGCCAGGAATTCGGGGTCGAACCCCAGACAGACTGGTGTCAAAAAGAATACCCCAACAACCGCGGTCTAGGGGACGTCCACACCAGAGGGCACGTTGCGTGGACCCAGATAGACTTCAGACTCGACAACGAGGAAAACACGTCGCCAGCAAGAATGCCGGAAGCTTAGACTCCGAGCACATGACGTTCTAGGTCGGAGGTCTCTAGAGGTCGTCATTGCAGGGTTTCGTCTTGCGACTGGCGGCCGCCTAAAAATTTAGTCCATCGAGCAAGATCCAGGAGTTGATGGCTCTTGGAGCAGGTTCGTGCTAGATGTCTCGACAGGCTTCACGTAGGCCGGCATGGAGCGACTCAACGACTACGTGTGGGCTTTGCTTGGGACCCAGGCCCAAACCAAGTCCCCGATCACAAGCGGCTTCGAGGCCCAGTTCCTAGACCATCGATCAACTATCCGGTAGACATCCAGGCCGCTATCACCCAGTTTGGGCGGATAGAGCAGGAGGCTATCGCGGAGCCTGCAGTCCGAGAACCCGACTTTATCCCGGCCAATGGCCCGACCGCCTGCCCTTGTTGCTATAGGGGATAATGCTAGGTGTCTTCCAGTACTTGTGTTGACCAGATTAATATCTGGGTGGGCCCTGAGGCGGAGATGATCCCTTCCGCCGATCGTAAATTTATGGTAGTCCCGACCCGGAGGAGGCTGACGCTCACCCGATCCGTTGTAAAAGTCATCAACGGTTCCCGTAAGTAATTCAGTGGAGAGCGAGATAGTAGCAATATCGTCCGTAGCCGAATCAAACGGCGCCAGTCGGTCACCGAAATTTTGCAGCGGGATGCCCTCATCAGACATTGTATTGAAGAAACGGGTGGATGGGTTCAATACAAGATGTTTCAAAGCGCTTACGGTCGAAAGCTGAATCCGCACCGGCGCCTGAGAAAGCCCCTAGGGGCCAAGGGCGTCCGCCAGTTGGTTTTGATCACAAACAACCCATCCACAATCGATCAGAATCCGTAGCTCTTAGTGAGGTTTTCGAATCTCGGTACCAACAATGCCAGTGTTCCAGCAACAACCCGTTTAGTTTTCCAAATTAAATTCGATTGTTACTAATATGGGTCGGGCTGTTATTAAGAAGACCACGATTAAGATTTCCGGGAACACGACCATGAGTCTAGACGACAGTGATATATTCGGATGTTACATCGACCTCTGGAAAACGGAAAACGAGCGGGCTAATTTCCCATACCAGGGTATTGTCATCACGGATGAAAGAAGCGTAACTCGAATAAGACTCAATGCCGGAAACAAGACTGCTCAAGCGAAGGATACCGCTATCGCCAAGGCTTACGACAACAGTTTCTCCATTCCACTCGATTTCGAACTCTTGGAGAGTCACATGCCCATCATTCAATCCGCTTTCGGCGATATACTCGAGTAGGAACTTACGTTCAATGATTATGTGCACGTTGTCAGGGCGACCAGCGATGATAATGCCAAATACCCAATCGAGGGCATTGTCTTGGAATTCGGGATGGTGACCAACAGGAAGTTGGCCGAAAACATCCGCAACAAGTACGCAGGGAAGATGGCGATTCTCTACGACCGGGTATTCCGGCACAGCGAGATAGTGGCGGATAAGTCTAACACGCTGTTGAACATAAACCTGAACGTCCCTGCTTGTTCGTTGAAGGGGTCTTAATCTTCGAGGAACCGATTCAGCCCTTTTAACGCCAGAGTGAAGGCTTTTATAACCCCAACATCACGAAAGTGGAGGTCACTGTCGAGGGCATTCCCAACGAGCACATTGCTCAAGGCATGCACCCTTACCAGGCGTGGGACGAGGTCAGAAAACTAAGGGCGAGTGGAATAAAACGGCACCCCGAAGTGGCCATGGTGGTCAGGACCTGGGGCTCCACACCTGCAACCTAGGTTAGTTCCTCACAGAGGAGTTCGCCATTTGGCTGGTTTTAAGGTCCAGCGATGACGACGGCCTGCATGGCAACGAGGGGATCACATTTCAACTCGCCAAGGAAGCGGAAGCTCGGGGAGCATTGAACATATACCCCTTCGTCCTCGTGGACACGCAGCTCAACATCGAGAATGGACGATCCGCATCGGCTACTTACTGAATAGCCCCACTCGGCGATAATTTGCGGCATGACTGGCTGCGGGAACACGCAATTTGCGCTTGACCTCCTCAAGCGCCTATTCCGCGGCCTTTTCGATCACATCGTAATCCTCTGTCCCAAGACCGGCCGCAATAGCTCAGGTGGTAGAACGTCGGCTTGCGAATCGGTAGATCGTGGGTTCAAACTCCGGCCGGGTCAAACCAAAGACTTTAAAGTTGGTAGTAGTGGCTTCCCTCCTAACGCTCGGGGCTAAGGGTACAGCATTACGCCTGACTCGTCGGTGTCAGTATAATGGACCGGCCGGGTTCAAGCTCTGGGCAACTCATAGGTGCCCCCTGTGCTATAATGATAGAAATGTCGCTGCACAGTATCGGCAGAAATGCCAGAAAATCGAAATCGTCTGTCCCACTACCAGGCATAACATGACCTACCAGGAGCGCCCGTTGATGTGGACAGACGTCGAGGTTTATGTTCTAGGTACAGGTCAAAATGATTTGTTGCGAGCTCTCTAACAAGTTTTCAGGGTCAGCCGACGTTGCATGTCATTGATGACAAGGCCGCCACCAAACAGCTCACTAAGAAAAAGTACATGCTCCCCGAGCTGGCATTCAACGGCCGCCATGCCAAGCAATCGTTCTGGGTCATGGCTTAGAGGTTCAACGCCGTCCTCAAAGATCTCCGAGATCAAACGCCTTGGGTAGCTATCAAGGATCGGGATAGTTTCGACGAGTGCTTGCGGGAAATGACGTCGTCCCCGCAGTCGACAGGACTGCGAGACATGCGAAGCTGCTGTCAAATACCTCGCAGCCAAGTATCTATGCTTTGTTAACATGAAACGCTTTTACGTTGCTGCCGCCTGCGTCGGAAGAGTGGCGGATCTTTTTCTTTTCATCACTATTAGACTCGGTGTGACTATAGAAATGGAATGCGACGACATTATTGACGAGCTTCTTGCCGACGAGTCGGCGCCGCCTTCGCGGGCCATTCCTCGGTCTTGAGGCCAGGAGCATGGCGAGGAGGAGCCTGCAAACGAAGAACGACAAAGGCCAAGACAGAGGCTGGCCGCCCTTGCCATGGGGAATCAATTAAGGCAGTACATAGGCAGAGAGATTTCTGCAGATCTGATCGATCGCCTACCCGATAAGGAGATCCGAAAGCTCTACGCCCGATATGAGGCTCGACTGGGGGCAAGCGTGACTAAGACTCTTGGCTCAGCAGCACTCCAGATTTACACTATGGTGGTACGCTAGCTGCTCCCGATCTCGGTTGTTCGGCAGGATTTACTGATCGCTGACCTCGAGACAGATCCATTCGTTGGGCATGCCCTAACTACCATCACCTGCGAGCTATACTACCGCTATGGCATGTACATAGCACCTATTACTGCAATGCTTAACACTTTCAAACATCGCCAAACATCCAAGCATGTTTCTACTGAGCAAGATGGCGGAACCTACCAAAGCGACGGAGGGGACACCGGATTCGGAGCCGACGGAGGTGGCGCCACCAGAAAAGAAGGATGAGGCGCCGCTAGAGAAGGTGACTAGGAGCAAGGACCCTAAGCGTGTTGCTGCTGGGCTTGCGGGGGCAGATGCGAGAAAAAGGAACCGACAAAAACTCCTAGATGATTTGCAATGCCTTACACGACACGGTTCGTTGGAAGACATACACGTATGCACTGACTGTGGCCAGCAGGCTCAAAACCGTTGAACCGCTTACTACAAAGGAGGCTAAAGTGGTCGCCGCTGTGCTTGGTCGCGCACCTTTTGTCTCGAAGTCAGTATGAGGTCGTCTGGCTTCCATGCATGCACAAACAGATCCCAACCAAGGCAGTCTGGGAGCGCCTTTCGTATCCCTTGTCACTGGTCTTTGTCTGGCCGGTGACGGATTTTCCGTTTCAGGGCACTTAGGTCTGGGTTCTTTGCCCTGTAGTCGTCCTTGATCTCCTGTTTGGACACCCCTTTAATCCAGCCAGTCGAGGAATGTCTCGAGGATTGGCCGGGACACGGTAAAGATCTCGTCCCAGAATATCTCCCTCGATATGAACTTCTGCCCAATTCGATCTGGGGTGCACTCCGTTTGCCCGCCGTTTGCTCCGTTTCGGGTTTTGAGGTGTATGAAGCGTGCTGTAATTCCTCGCCCTTGTCTCTCCACTTAGCTTGGGCGACAAGGCGGGGTAGGAGGGGCAGGGTTTCTATTCCAAACAGGCTACTAGCGCAACAGTCCTCCATGCAGTTGCATTGTTGGGGAGCAACAAACGCCCCGACCCCTTGCAGCTTAGGTAGGGCTTTTTTCTTCACGTTGATGGAATTGGTTGCCACTCGGACAGCCTCGTCAGGGGCGAAAGGCGAAGCATCTCCAGGAGGTTGATGTGGGCATAGGCCAGCATGCTGGCCTTTGGGTGGGCGTACTGCGGTTGGATGCCGTCGTAGTAGGTGGGGTTATTACCCAGCGGGCACCTTTCTGGGGCCACAACCAGCGTGCCGCTTTGTCTGATATCGCGGACCAGTAAGTCAAGCTTTCCGGGAACTGTTACGAGCCTCCTGGTCACTATTTTTCAATCGGCCTTGCTGCCCTGTGTAAATTTCCCGAAAACAATGCAGCCCTGGTTTCGGTCTTCCGGGAGCCAGACTTCTGTTTGTTTCTCGAATGCGATATTAGCCTCTCGGACCTTGAGAGAAATCAACAGGCCACTTTCCACAAGGTAGGCCAAACGAACCGTCGGGTCCCAACGCTTGTTCTTGAAAGGATTCCCAAACCAGGCAGAGATGACAGGGTGCACCTTTGCCGCGAACTCCCACTCCTGGACCTCGGCGAAGCCTGTGCTAAATGTCTTCGGGGAGGGTTCCATTAATGGCCACACGGGCCATGCGGTGACCCGGATGGCCGAAACTTCGGGAATAAGGCTTCGCCTCGCCGTGTCCCAGGAAGCTTGCGGGATAGCAGCCCTTCAGGTCGATGGAAGTAACTTCCTAGGTATCGTAGCCCATCGAGTTCCAAAGCCCGCCGTGGCCGTGATCCACACGAGCCTTATCGATGTCCGGGAGGAGGTTTACTGGGGTTGGCTTCCAGCCGTTTCGCTCTTTGGCCTTGATGCTGGCTGCATAGTTCTCGCCAAAGCTTCAATAGGCTAAGGATTCATCCCCCAAGATTCTACACACTCTTTGCAGTTTTTTGTGGGCCTCCTGAGTTCGGTACGTGCGGCCGTCCGAGAGCAGAAACTGGTCGACGCTGAGCCGCCTGTCTTGACCTCCGAGCAGCCAGACGGCGATCGGCTCACCCTGCGTCGCTTGTCGAATGGCTTCCCAGACGCCGCCCTCATACTAGTGAACCTCTCTTACAGCTGGGAAATGGAGGTCCATGGACCAGGCGTGGCCGTTATGACAGATGAGCTCTACCAGTTTATGGAAGCCCTGCTGGTACTTGCCACACCTGCAGATGACCTCCAGCGATGCCCCGCAGGACAATTGCTCTTTTCTAATCTTGCTACATCTTCCACTGTATCTCCTGTTTCATGGACCCGTTCTTCCCAGTTCTGTATTTTAGGCGCCTTGCGGCCGTTAGTCCCTGACCTCTCAACATACCTTCGAAGAGATCTACCACACGCTGAGCCACGCAGTTAAGGTGACCGTCCTTCAATGGGGCTAAGTTGGCGGGGTCAGGGTCTCTGAGGTTGTAGAGCCCATACACAACCGCGGTGACCGGATAGGCGTTTTGATAAAGCACACTGTTTACCCCAAAAGCGGCGCCCGACTGTTTGTCTCGGGAAATTTCAACTATCGCCCGCCCTTTCTTCCTCCCTTCACGAACTGTGTCAAATTTGTCTTCAACTACCCAGTTGTCCTTAGCTCCCTTCCCCAAGCATTTGATTCGCAAGAGAAAACGGCCCTCTGGAAGAGATGCGAGGAGCTGCGTCTCTCTTACATCGGTCATGCAGGCGTCCAAGGCCAGTCGCTGGCCCTAGCGTACATACTCTCGGCAATATCAACGTCGCCAATAACAAGTGGGTTCTCGTACTTTACTCTCCACGTGGAGAATACCAAAGCGGCGCCATCTAATTCAAACTCATCTTTGGCGTCGTTCATCATCTCGACCCATGGGTAGGCTGGAACATTGACCGACTGGAGACCTGGCCATTCAGATCGACGAACCGCCTTGGACCGGCTGGCGCTTTCTCGTGGGGAGGGCCGGCCGGGATTGCGTCCGTCAGGTCGATGGCGGCCAGGCGAAGAAATTCATCGACGAGGACCCTTTCCCTGATTTGCTCGATAAGCCTCTCAAGAGCGGCGGCGGACCGCGAATAAAACGGTAACTCACTGGTTAGCCCGAAGTATGCATTCCGCGCCTCTCGCGCTCGTCTTTGGTGTTGCTTTACCCTTCCGAACGGGTATATCTACGGCCAACCCATTTGTTTAATAGGGAATTTCGATGGCTGCGAGACGACGGAACTCCTTGGTAAAGGCGCGCCGCCTGCGCCTGTATAATTTCGACTCTTCCATCTTATAGCCACTGTGTATGCAAAGCACGAGGACGTATTTGACTCCTCCCACAGAATTTGCAGGGGCTCGTGCCACCACCTTTGCGAAATTTTGCAGTAGCTATTGAGACAGGGCCGGTCGCAAAACTCCGTGGAGCCGAGCAAGACCCAAGAGCACTTCTCTTTTCCCTTCATAGCGCCCCGTATTTGCTATATGTAACCATTTATCTAAATGAGTGCTTTGTCCTGCTGGGAGTCGAAAACGGGGCCTCAACGAGCTAGGGCCCAGGGGCTGTTTGGTGTCTTAGGCTTGTTGGGCGGGAGGACTCAGCGCTTGGATCGCTAACCGCGCCTCATCGCGTTCTGCCTTGACCATTTCAGATTCGGCGTATAGCCGCTCGCAATCGGCTTCCGCTTCCTCGGCTCTTGCTAGCACGGCCTGGTCGTCGACTCGTAACTGCATGGCTTCTACCTGCGTCTGTATGGCCTCGCCGGTCCAATACACACTCTCTCTCTCTTACTGTCGTGTCGAGCTCGTGCTTGAGCACATACGTAACTTGCTCCAGTTGTTCCCGTGTGTCTCGTTGAGCTCGTTCGTGACTAGCACCAATTTGTTCCGTGTCGCTGCGTGCCGTTTCACTTCAGCCCGTGCCTCTGCAAGCTCGCGCCTCACCCGGCTAATCTCTGACTGTGCCTCGTCGCGTTCTTGCTCCATCGCATCCAAGTCGCTCACCGCCTTTGCGGCCTCGGCGAGGTTTTTGACGTGCTCCTCGCGGGCTTCCATAACGTCGTCCAGCGCCTCTTCGAACTCGGCTTCAAGCTATTGCATTCTGCTTGATTCAAGGCTTGGGTGGTTGGGAATACCTAACGCCTGCATTCCTCTAAATCGAAGTTTTCTAATAGGACCCGAAGCTTTGGAAAGATCTTTGGGGCTCATGGAGTACAGCACCTCTGGGTAGGCGAGGGAGATGGGCCGTACCCTAGGGACCGAGATCCTTTTGCCCTCTGCAACATTGGGGTTTTCGTGGAATGTTTATCCTTTATTTATAGGCTAAAGGGTCTATTGATTTGGTACGCTGACCCAATTCTCGTGGGGGGCGCTTTTTTCATTTTTAAATTGGCTTAAAAATACGATGAACTGGTCCGCTGCCCCGGATAAGATTTACTATATACCTTTACAACCAGTACACCGTATCATGATTTATGTTATTTTTGTTTTAATTCGGATCTTCGTTTTACTTTTGCAAAAGTTGTTTTATACAGGGCGTGGCGTTTTCTCCAGCTTTGGTAAAAGGTTTTGCTCACAACGCCATCTGTTTCAATTGAAAAACTGGATATGACGTTATATCCATATTCCAGATAGGCAATGTTTTAGAACAAGCTTCTGGTAATCACATGCAAAAATAATAGTAACAACCCCTGTTGTTTACAAATCTCTTTATGGACAAGCAGCATGTTATCACGTAGTTCTTCAAAATAAAATCATTAAATTGAATTGGATTTAGTATCGTTGTTTTGGATGTGCAATACATACAATCTTGAGCTGTGCTTTCTTTGTGGATTTTGAATTAACATTCGAACATTTAGCCAGTTAAGTACATTTACAATTTGAAAACATTTTGAATAAAAAGCTATTCTATTTTACCAAGGTATTATATTAATTTATTTTGTATACGTAGATGCTCTTCTAAACTTTAACGTGCTTTCTTGAAATATACCTTTTTTCTGAGCGGTTGTCTAGTTTTCCGTAAGAAGATAGTACGGAGCAAAGTGCCTTTATTCTGGTTGGCATGGGACTTGTTACTGATAATATGCGACTTACGTAGTCGGCATTCATTTAAGAGCAGAAGAAGAGTATTCAACACAATACATGTGTATTTTAAAAGAGATGCTATTTTATAAGTCCAGTAGGTACAGGCATTGTCAACCATAAATGCATGCAAAAGCATCTATGTTGTGAATAAGTACGCAGACAACTCCGTAAGTGCACAGTAGCTTACACTATACACTAATGCTTCAACAAGCTGCCCAATTAATATCCAGGTCACTCAGTGCTATGATACTATGGGGATGCTCCTTTACTTTGAACAAGAAGGTCTCAAGGGTAATTTATTTTTCCATGCTGTAAATAACTTCAATTTAAAGAAATCATACTTGATCAAATAACTTCGTTGTCAGTTATCTATCTGTTTATAGATACGCTTAAACATAAAAACATATTTGATTTAGGTGGCACGGTGGACTTTACCATCCACGAGGTCGAGAACAAAAGTGGCTCTGTCAAAGAAGTAATTTCTGCGAGCGGTGGCCGCTGGGGTGGCATCAACGTTGACAATAAGTTTATAGCCTTTCTAAAAGAGATCACTGGTAATTATTTTAATTTGCTTTTTCGCAATTCGACCTCGAATCAAGTAAAATTGTATTTTTGAAAATACTTTTTAACATGATCCTAACCATATCATACACTACTGTCGTTTATCCCAATAATATCTTTAACACATGGTTCGACTTAAAGTGTTATTATAAATTTAATCCTAGTATTGTTATTCGATGAACTGATTTAAAGCATGAATAACTATTTGATAGAAGGTGAAGTCAACACATGTACCGAATCACACAATCACACACTACAACGGGACTTTACTGAGTGTCTACAGTAATTGGCTGTATCATTGCCAAAGGAGCACGTATTGACAATAAAGTAGTCCATTTTAAAACGCTTACCATAGAATACATATTCTACTCGATCGACGACAATACAGAATAAATACTCCATATATTATGCGGACAATGTGATTAACACGACGCCCTCGGATCGTCGGCAAAATGTTTCGACTAGAAAAACCAATAAAGTGGCTTTAAATTAATCATTAATATGACAAAAAATTACTATGTATACTTGGACGGTCCCAATACGACCAACACATATGAAGCTTAGACAAACTTATAACACAATTTTAACAATTAAATGGTGGTCAGCATGGGAATCGCTTCATCACTCATATTATTATCTTTAAATATACTTTTATAATCACATAATTCAATCACTAGCAGACATCAGCATGCACCTTGACGGCAATATAGATACTAAAATGAATACTTTTGGGGCAACAATGGAAAATTATATAATATTTTATCATTGCAAAATCAAGGAACCTAGCAGAACCACTATCTATATGTGAAACTTACCCTATGAAAAAAGGCATCATGATGGTTAAGAAAGAGTAAATTCACAGACAAAAGACAACAATAGTAACAACATACTCTTTACATGTCCTACAATCTGCACAGTCTACCAATGAAGATGATCCAAGAACTATACAACTTAAATACAACTATCAAAAATAGCTCAATATCTTTATAAAACGAGTGTGGATACCAAGCCATGTAGAAAAAGTTATAATTTCATCAGAGCACATTAGAAAAAAAAAACGACAGTAAACAATTTTACTCACTACATAATAACGCATACATTCAAAGATGGGGGTAGGACTGAATTACATAAGACACATTTAATTCTCTACTGAACTATATTATATATACTAAACTAATGTAATTACCAACCAAGCTTAACGTCTTACACACTTTTCCCGTACTTTTTTCACTTTAAAACAACCGCGTAACTAGTACAACTTATATACAGTAATCCTTTGGCGCGTCCGAAATGGCTGATTTCAAATTTTGGGGGAAATACCACTGACAACTTCTTTAAAGCGATACTACACCGTAATCATAGTTCATGATTAAAATATAGTTAAACGTAAAAATATGGAGAGAAAAAATAGACATAATCCGACTTCATGGAGTCAATTCTTCTAAGTAAGCAAATAAAATCATTAAAATCGCAACTTTTGGCACCGAGCGAACTTCCTCAAATCATCATCAGGGCTTGATAAGAACAGTTCTGAACCTTAAAAATAGCGTTAAAAAGATGGCTGATGAACAAATCTCCTTTGAAGAGCCATCAAACATAAATAAGAATAAGTTTGTCGGTTGGTTGGAACTAGTTTATTGAGGGTCAGCACACCCTTTCTGATCTTGTCCTGACCCCGCCGTGTTGCCTATTCATGGCTTAAAACTTATTTGTCTGATGTATGGTATAGATTGGGCATAAAGTAGGTACCTTTGTAATGTACGCGTTGAAAGGAGTTTGGACCAAAACTATTTTCACTAAATGACAAAGTAAATCATTGTTACCTGCAAAGATCTCGCCAAATACTGTTTATCAAACTGAGTGAAAAGTGAATTCACGTCATCTGCTCTGACGACGATGTCTATTTTAGCAGAAATCCAAATCGGTCTTATTTATAGCTTTTTTCGAAAATGAGCACATAAGAATTGATAAAGTTTTACTGCCTTAAAAATAAGATACAGATTATATTCGTTTAAGCGTACACTGATATATATATATATATATATATATATATATATATATATATATATATATATATATATATATATATATATATATATATATATATATATATATATATATATATATATATATATAATATATATATATATATATATATATATATATATATATATATATATATATATATATATATATATATATATATATATATATATATATATATATATACACATTGTGTTTATGTTTATGTTCCTTAAATTGATCATCTGCTTTCTTTTTAAAATGACTTAAAAGAAAGCTGTACGTTTCTTTGATACTTAGTCCGTAGTTTAGCGGGGTGCCATTAAAGGAGGCCTGTTTTCGCTATTTTATCGGCCTTGTCACGACTGGTGTCGCTATTTAAGATTTATTTATAACATGGCACGTTTACTAGACGACGAATTTGTGTAACATCAAGAACAGGCCAGCAACAAACAAGTACAATAATGTTTTGTTTTAATAAACAAATAAATCTATGGTGTAACAAAACATAACAAATATGTCAGATACAATTTGAGAATTATATAAATAAATGTTAGCTTACAGTTTTTTCTTTTAGGAGATAGTCCAATTATTAATCCAACTTCCAATTATCCCGAAGAGTTTTCGGTAGAATGTCCTCGTAGACACGCACAGTTGAAATAACCAAAAGGTAGAACAATACACGAATGTGATTAAAATAATTCCAAATCCAACACTTTAATATTTATATCACTGTAGAACATAATAAGTCCACGTAAGTTCCAACACAAAAAGCTTTAATATAGAAGTGTAAGTATTTCCAAACTATATGTCCAAACTATATGTCCAAAGTATATGTACAAAACTTAAACTTAAATCAGCTAACAAGTCCTTATATAGACCCAAAGTATTTCTAGAACACATAAGTCTCCAGAACATTCACGAAACCCAGTTAAAAATAAACAAATGAATTCTCTAGAATGGTCCTTTTCTTCCTAGCTGTTACGCACATGCTACGCCATGCGAAATACGTCATTTGCACTACAACGATAAACAACCCCTTAACCTGACTAGCGTAACCTTAAACGGTGGTGTAGTACTGTACATAACAGCCTACAATGCCTACATGACTTGGTATCCAGACAAGGCGTATTTTTATTCTATAGTTGTTTTCATGGCAATAGACTATTTGCCTGGTTATGGCTTGTCTGTTCCTTCCTTTAATTTGTTGCAGAGCTGGTAATGCACTAAGCAAGTCGGTATACAAGTATATAGTCCTCTCCAGGAGCCCCTTTGCCGCATTTACTTAGTGCCTTATTTCGTTCAATGGTTGTAGTATAATGAGTCATGGCTGTGTTGCTTTTTGATAAGTTTACTTATGTTTGCCGATAATTGTTCGTTTCTCATAATGAATTCGGGTGAGTATCCATCATTGCTGCTCGTTTTGGAGTAATTATACCTTAAACTTCTGTTTTGTTTGGCAGATTTACTATCGTTTTATTATCAATGATCAATGGTTGTTTTGTGGGCTGTGCCCCTGATTCTTTTCATAAAATCTCATAATTCTTTACTGGGTGTCCTATGTGTGTTGTAGGTACAAAACGTTCCCCAACTATTTTTGCGGGCTTCTTTTAAGATAGCGCTCGGTCTTCTCCAAGCGTTATGCCATAGTTTGAGTTTAATTTTAGATTTTCTTTTTTGGCCACGCATATAATTCTTCCTACTGCTTTCACTTTTTTTTAGCTTCCGCTGTACATGTATTCCACCATGGGACAGATTTGTGAGATTTATTATGATTATTTGTTTATTTTGGTATAAATTAATTATTAATGGATGTGAGTTTTGTGTATATTTAATTAAAGTTTGTATAAACATCGGTTTCTGTAATACTGTTTAATTGTTTTAAATATTTGTTCCTAAAATTATTCCAGTTTTCCTTAGATGCCTGTCGGCCATTTATTGCCCATATTGACACAAATAAAAAGGATATTTAGCTCTATCAAATTACATGTAGAACCTAGGACGTGGCGGACGAACAGAGGACGTTTGAAAGCCACATAATAGCCGCAAAATAGCATCACCCATAAGTCTATCGGCCATTTATCGAAACACAACCAAAATTAGGACTTATTAAAACGAATAGGGTCTATTGTCGAAGATATGTGTTTTTGTTTTTTTGTTTTTTTGGGTTTTACGGCACACCGACACTTGATAGGTCATACTGCGCCGAATAAATTAGAGTTTAACGACATGAGAATATAATCAGGTTAAAACTAAAATACGTGAGTAGAAAAAAATCTATCAGGTTAAAAATGTGAATGACAAACGAAAACAAGTTAATATATTTAACAGTTAAAATGTATAACATTAGCATAATAAACAGTTTAAAAATTTATACCTTACTAACAATACCAATCTCGGTTAGGAAACAAACAAGCTTAGCATCTGATATTGTCGTAAATAGTTCGTATATGTTATTGACATTAAATTACTTAGACCGAATATGGTCTGTGTCAATACAATGTAGTACAATATGATTAACTGTAAGAGGTTCCTGGCAAGGAACACATTCAGGTTGAACTTCTCTTTTTAGAAGGTATGAATGAGTTAATCTGGTATGTCCAGTGCGACAGCGGGTAAGAAATTCGTCTTCCCGCCTACTTTCCCTGCAAGTAGAGATATTGGCACCGACATAAGGTTTAATGGCGTGTAATTTGTTGTAAACAGTATTATCCCAACTTGTTTGCCATTTGGTTAAAATATGTCGATTGATAAGTGGTTTAAAATCGGTGTGGGGGATACAAAGGTCTGTCTCAGTAAGGGCTGAGGCAGATTTCGCACTCTTATCTGCATCCTCGTTTCCTCGGATGCCTACATGACTGGGTAGCCAACAGAAAACAATATGCTTATTAAGGGAAATACTACAAATTTATCGCCAGGATGATTTGATATGAAATCAAGAGAAAGCTTAACAGTCTGAATTTCGGCTGTGAAGATGGACGAGTCGGGTGGTAATTTTTGTTTAAAACAATGAATTTTGCTTACGGAAGCACAGCCGACATATTAATCTGCTTTTTGAGCCATCAGTATATATTTCGAGGTTGTTAGAGTATTTCTTGTCGCGCAGTTCGTTAAAATTTGAGCCAAGTACGAGAGGGTCTGTTTTATACTTATTATTTGTACAAAGCGTTAAATCGACTTCGGGAGTTTTAAATTGCAATGGTGGAAATTCCAAGACATTATTTTCTATAATTTAATTTAAATTACCGTGTGTTGAGTGTACGATTTCTAACATTTGCAAATCAAACGGCTTTATTGCCTTTGGTTTACGCTCATACAAGTGTTCATATTTCGGATTAAAGATAACACTATGTGCTGGATTTTTAGGGTTAGATTTCACTTTTGTTATGAACTGAAGCGCAAGTTTCTCTCGTCTAAGGTATGATGATGGCTCATTAGCTTCAAGGTAAAGGCTCTCTACAGGAGACGTCCTGAAAGCTCCAAGGGCCAGACGGAGTCCCTGGTTGTGGACAACGTCAAGCATCTGGAGATATGATCTCCTGGCAGAGCCGTAAACAATGCTACCATAATCTAATTTCGATCTTACTAGTGATCTATACAGTTGCAATAGAACTTTTCTATCAGCTCCCCAGTCGGTATGGGATAAAAATTTCAACAGGTTAAGAGATTTAAGACATTTAGTTTTTACATATTTAATATTCGGTATAAAAGATAATTTGCTGTCAAATATGACACCAAGAAATTGAGTTTCCTTGACAACAGAAATACGAATGTTATTAAGAAAAAATTCAAGATCGTTGTGCAAAGTTCTTTTCCTCACAGAAATGTATGCAGTTTGTTTTGGTAGGTGAAATTTTGAAACCATTGTTGTTACTCCAATTTTGTAATTTGTTGAGGCACTGTTGTAATTGCCTTTCAATTGTGTTTATATTTTTGGAGCAATAGCATATAAGAAAATCGTCCACATACAGTGAACAATCGACTCCATTATTTAGAGTTTTTACAATGTTATTTATTTTTATGTTAAAGAGGTTACTGACAATATACTACCTTGAGGGACACCTTGCTCCTGTTTACCACGATATTTGAGTTTGGCCTTCCCGCATTCATAGCTTTATGCACATTGCTTTAAAAAGGCAGATGGCTGTTTCATTAAACGATTGTTGTTTGTTGTTGCAGTAGCGTTTTTCATATGATTTGCATTACCAAACCCCAAGCTGAAGTAAGAACTGTAGAACAGGAAATACAATATTATACTTACGATTACAAATGAGTAAATTATAATTTATTAACGATATTACACGACAAGTGGTTTACTCATAAGTATAATAAGGTACTAAATATGTATACATGGTGGCATATACTTTTTTATTTTATCGTGACCCAATCTTATTGCCCAGTCATGACTTGTTATTCATAAGACTGCAGAAACGGGGCCTCGCATCAGATACATTTGAAGAAAGGAAAGGTGGGTTTAAAGGAAAGGTGGGTTTGGAAGTGTGTGCCTATGATTACAGGCAAATGCTAGGCGTCAAAAGTTATGGTTCTGAACGCTTTTATTAGCTTCTTGTATTGTCAAAATGACAAGGATTAAACAATATACAAACAAAATGTATTATTCTGCGTTTTCAAAATTTAAAATTGTAAAAAATATAGCGGTAAATAAAGTGGTTTACACATGTATTGCTCGCCATATTTATTTAAGCCAGAACACTCGCGTGGTAGAATTACTTTAAAGTCATGCTAGTGTGTCATATTTTTATGAAAATGTATGGAAACTGTTGTGAAAGTTAAGTTTGAGTTGGAAATTCAAATGGATATGATTAAATTTATGGTGCTTCACTCAGACCTATATTTAACATTATGCCACCTGCACTATGTATTGCAGACTATCTGTTATTCATGTTCCTTGTATTTGTACATGTATATGGCTTGGGATCCAAGCCGAGTTGAGATTCTGATTAACATTTGCATTTTTATCTATATATTTCGTTGATTAATTATTGTATATTCTATCCGTATATTGCCTGAAGCGCTTGTGCTAACACGAGTGCCTCGAGTCGACGCCGCCCGAGTTGAACACACTCAATATAAATTCGTTTTCGATTGATTCAGTACGCTGTGACAGCTGACATAAGAATGCTTATCTTCAAGTCGCGCTACAGGAAAAAGATCATGGCATGAGGAGAATCGACTAATGACATACATATTCAAAGTAGTTTTATTTGGTGCAACATGTTCTCTATTTGTTTCTGTATGCATCACTGCTGAAACATCTGAGACAGGATCGAAATGGGAACGCTGCAACCGTCACATAACGAGAAATGAACGTCGACAACGTCATTTCGAGCTTTAAATCCAGAAAGCGAGTTGACGCGACACAGATGCAAGACAGCTGGAGTGCATTTGTGAGTATGAACATCGAACAATGCAAGTCCGAGGTGTCTGATGAACAGCAGCGAAACACGATATTTTTAGACTGAGATGACGTTATCAAGATGCTCGGGTTAATGTTGAATTAAAATTCGGACGTGATCAACTTTTCCGACAGACAAATACCAATCTTGGAAGTTGAAACGAAGGCAACAGGGTTAAAGTTTTCGTCACAGATATACGACCCTCTTGGCCTGCTGAGCCTAGTTATCCTGAGAGCGAAACTACTCTTACAAGGTATAAAGAAACAGAAACATGACTTTGACATTCTACTTCCGTCTGACATCTACTAGTATTCAATATGGCCCGATATCGCAGCAGATCTGAACACAGTCGTGGGTGAGACGTCGCTTTAACGTCAACTTCTACGCCCTGACGACCGTATTAAGTGACTTATTACCGGAATGGCGCACCTTCATAGATGCAAGTATCAAGGTGTACGATGCAGCGGCATAATCTGCAACAAGAACGAATCAAGCCTGAATATATCGAAAAGCGGAATTGCTCACCTCAAACTACCCACCCTTCCCCGTTTAGAGTTAATGACTGCATTGATCGTAGCCAACAAACTAAAGTCATCAGTTGAGACGACGAATGTAACGCTTCTTTCGGACAGCCAGATCGGTCTTAAATGACTTGCTACAACACAGCCATTATTTTCCAAGAGAGTTTCTGAGATTAAGGCGCTGACAAATCCACACAGTCGGAGGTATTACCCCACACATGACAAACCTGCAGACCTCCTGACAAGTGACGTATCACAAGACTACTTCATGAGAGGAGATTTTGGCAGGTAGGACCCGCGTGGATCTCTGACGCAAGACATGTGCATATTTGCCGAGCCTCTCCTGATGAACACATTTAAACGCTGATGGAATCTACAACAGTCACAGAAACACTGAGGGGTATGGAAATAGAGTGGCGTTTTATCGTTGAACGTGCTCCGGTACGGTGGATGGTGGGAGTGGTTTACTGGTATGACTAATTACATTAGTGTCAGTGAGAACTATTGTCACATATATCGAGGCTGTACTCAACGATCGACCACTGACGTTTGCGTCTTTAGACTATAGCGACCCTGCGCACTTCACGCTTTAACATCTGTTACGGTCGCAGGGTAACGACGCTGTCATACAATTACAATATTTGATTGTATACACAACTAGACAACAGTTAAACCGTAATAAATTTGATTTGTAAATCAGCATGATGAGTATGGCTATTCTATGCTTAACTTTCTCCATTTTTGTAGATAAAAAGATACAAAACAAATACGACATGACAAACAGTCTCGGTGTCTGAAAGTAAACACACTGATTGGTTAATAATGTATCATTCACAATAGGTGGATTTTTAGATGGAAAATGAGATATAGAAAACTGAACGAACAATAAAAGGATTGGATGGAGAAAACAGTAATAGGAAAACCCTTGTTGTTACATCTCATTTTGGAGACTGTCAGCTCGTTTTAAGAGAGTAAAACTCCAAATATCTAGGTACAGGTGATCAAATTGAGGACTTTCCCACATGAAAGTTCTAAACGCATCGGGTGAGGGTCTTGGGAAATACAAGGCGACTAAGCGCTCGGCTACAAATACAAGGCGACTAAGCGTTCGGCTACTTAAACCCCCAACTTTCTCATATTCCTGCTAGTTACAATGCATGCCAGTTAAAAAAGGTATGCATGTATTTTATATGACATTATAGTAACCATGTAACCTAAGCAAGACGTTATTGTGAAATGACAAATATCTCTTATCTTAACCTTAAGAATTATAAGCAAATGAGACTAGACTAAAATAATGAAGAATAAAAAACGAGTGTTTGACAGTGTTTTTTCACATGTCTCAGGAAACCAATTACTTCAACTATCTGTAAGCATTTAACTTGGATATATGACATAGAGAATATAAGATAAAGTAATGGCAGTAAATTGGAAAGATTCATTGAATTATATTTACAATGAGAAAGACCACAACAGGACACGTGGCTCTGTTAATAAAGGAACCGTTCTAACCTTCGGATAAATTGATTGATGTTGTGGGCATGTTCCATGTTATTGATGTAATAGATAGATAGATAGATAGATAGATAGATAGATAGATAGATAGATAGATAGATAGATAGATAGATAGATAGATAGATAGATAGATAGATAGATAGATAGATAGATAGATAGATAGATAGATGATAGATAGATAGATAGATAGATAGATAGATAGATAGATAGATAGATAGATAGATAGATAGATAGATAGATAGATAGATAGATAGATAGATAGATAGATAGATAGATAGATAGATAGATAGATAGATAGATAGATAGATAGATAGATAGATAGATAGATAGATAGATAGATAGATAGATAGATAGATAGATAGATAGATAGATAGATAGATAGATAGATAGATAGATAGATAGATAGATAGATAGATAGATAGATAGATAGATAGATAGATAGATAGATAGATAGATAGATAGATAGATAGATAGATAGATAGATAGATAGATAGATAGATAGATAGATAGATAGATAGATAGATAGATAGATAGATAGATAGATAGATAGATAATAGATAGATAGATAGATAGATAGATAGATAGATAGATAGATAGATAGATAGATAGATAGATAGATAGATAGATAGATAGATAGATAGATAGATAGATAGATAGATAGATAGATAGATAGATAGATAGATAGATAGATAGATAGATAGATAGATAGATAGATAGATAGATAGATAGATAGATAGATAGATAGATAGATAGATAGATAGATAGATAGATAGATAGATAGATAGATAGATAGATAGATAGATAGATAGATAGATAGATAGATAGATAGATAGATAGATAGATAGATAGATAGATAGATAGATAGATAGATAGATAGATAGATAGATAGATAGATAGATAGATAGATAGATAGATAGATAGATAGATAGATAGATAGATAGATAGATAGATAGATAGATAGATAGATAGATAGATAGATAGATAGATAGATAGATAGATAGATAGATAGATAGATAGATAGATAGATAGATAGATAGATAGATAGATAGATAGATAGATAGATAGATAGATAGATAGATAGATAGATAGATAGATAGATAGATAGATAGATAGATAGATAGATAGATAGATAGATAGATAGATAGATAGATAGATAGATAGATAGATAGATAGATAGATAGATAGATAGATAGATAGATAGATAGATAGATAGATAGATAGATAGATAGATAGATAGATAGATAGATAGATAGATAGATAGATAGATAGATAGATAGATAGATAGATAGATAGATAGATAGATAGATAGATAGATAGATAGATAGATAGATAGATAGATAGATAGATAGATAGATAGATAGATAGATAGATAGATAGATAGATAGATAGATAGATAGATAGATAGATAGATAGATAGATAGATAGATAGATAGATAGATACATACATACATACATACATACATACATACATACATACATACATACATACATACATACATACATACATACATACATACATACATACATACATACATTATTGACGTCATAATGTCGGGAGGAGTAAATTACTCACTCAAAATTAAGCTTTAAACTAATATGGTTTGATTTACTTTGTTATTTAACTGCAAAGATAGGTGTGTGTATTGTTAAAGTGGGTAAAGTAACAGGTTGTAATCAGATAACATTAAAAATATCATCTGAATTTTGGCTGACACAAACGCTCGAGGAATTGTTTGCGCTGACGTGTCAACAGGCTAGGTTGAAACACGGGTGACATTTCTGTATTCCGGAACTTTTGCTGGGGATCCTTGAGTAGCATAAACTCCCTCTGATCATCATCTGGAGTGGTCCGCAATATGATAATGCCAGCTTTTCAGGCGTGAAAGTGATGCGTTGATATTGTCTGAAAATGCAATTTAAATCAATATTGTATTAATGTCTAAGTCTCGCCACAAATATAAATCTGATTATATAACTGATTTTGTTTTGCGTGTCTTGCCGCCCAACGATTTTGGTGGACGAAAATTGCAGATAAATGTATTTGATGCAAAACTACTGGCGCATCGCAGGCATTCTCACAATTTTCTCATTTACAGGGACGATAATCCATGCATTGACATGTTGTTTACTTATATTTACAGGTCCTTGTCTCCTAGAGGAGATACGAAAAGAAGCATACGATGATGAGGTAGAACTACTAGAGGCTTTTGAATTAGCGAAACGAAAGATGTCAGAAGATCAAAGTAACCATGAGCGCATTCATATCCCACTGGTGTCGTTCAATAAAATCTGCCAAAAGTCATTCAATAAAGACTTTGCTGAGAGACTTAAAGAGTCAAAGTTTCAGAAGTTAGTCACGCTTAAAAATGACAAATTGTGGCTATCGGCTGACTTGTACAAAACCTGTTTCACAGAAGCTATAGACGATATCACTAACCATGTAAAACTATTGTTGAAGAATTCAGCAGTTTCTAACTGCAAACATATCCTAATGGTTGGCGGCTTCTCAGAGTCAATCATGCTCCAAGAGGCAGTAAAGAATGTGTGTCCAGACCGAACAGTCATCATTCCTGTAGATGCCGGCCTTACGATCGTAAAGGGCGCTGTTTCCTTCGGTTATTATCCTTCGATGATTTCACGACGCATCTCGAAGTATTCGTATGGGACAGATACCATTGAGGACTTTCGTGCAGATGAACATTCCACAAGTTTTCTCAGATTCTACTGCCGAGACATATTCCGTCCATTTGTACTGGCTGGCGAGGCCCTTTGGATTGACAAGCCTTCAAAGCCCATTGAAGTGACACCATTTATTGGTTTCTTGCGGCCACGAATGACCATTAAGTTGTATGCAATGGAAGGTGCTGTACCTAAATATGTAACCGACAAAGGATGTAGTCTTGTTGGCGAGATAATTGTCCCTATGGGAATGTTGCACTCTAACAAGCGGGTGCAAGTGCAATTAATTCTTGGAGGAACAGAGCTAAAGGTGCAGTGTAAGTATATGAACACTGGAGAAATTACATATGGCTCAATCAACTTCCTTGGATAAAGGTCCGATTTTGAAGACAGTGAAGACTATATTTAAAAGAAGAAACAAAATATGGTGTGTAACGTTCGTAGGGTTCTTATATTAAAATGAAGTTGTTTTAGACATCTGAACGCTTCATCTGTGTCTCTATCAATGACAATAAACGACATTGAACTTTTTTGTTCGATGATCTCAATGCCGTGGACAAACTCTGGTTGGATGATAGCGGTCATTAAGTAAGCAATCATTCAGAACCTGTTATACTGTCTATAATCTACTACACAAATGTTAATCATTTTAATCCTCACAAGATGAACTAACATTTGTGTCTGACAGCAAATGTCAATGTGTTGATGCGATAGATCAAATTGGGAACTTGGATAGTGAAAAGTACATTATTGTATGGGAGATAGGTAGAGGAGCAGAACTACATGTACACATGTACATTCTGGAGAAATGACAAAAAGCGTTCATGCATGAAAATGTAGGAAGAACTATTTTTGAGTGTTGTTTTATTATTTAATAAGGTTTTACAAATATTTATTACATTTTATTCGCTTTGAAGTTGTAGTTATATGCATTTGTCTGGAAATCGTATCACTTCTTTCTTTTATTTTCCACCAAACCAAACAGGTATAGGGTGTTACAATGATCGTTTCTTAGGAATAAATCATATTTTTAATTAAAAAAATCAACAATATCAATATTTTACCAAAAAAAATAACTGTTTCACTAAATAATAAATTAATTACACTGAGAGCAATTGTTTTAATAACCTCATTAATTTATATCTGTCCTTCAAATTTAAAGAAATAAATGACTGCAACCATAATAGGCACCCTTGTCATTACGGTACCGTTTATCTATACAGAAATTGCAGACTTACAAGTGGAATAAAATATCGATCCAGTAACAATGATAATAACAGTGTTGCGTATCAGACATTGAGACAGAAAACGTCCATGATTTTGCTAATTTCTTTTGTCATTCAACCGCACATACATATAGTGGGCAAAGGCATGTGTCAACTGGCTGTCTATCGATCATGTTAGATTCAATTTCATATTCTTCCTATTAAAACCTGTAGCGATTTAGTGTATGGCATTATTTAAATGTTGGTGCCAAGAGGATAAAATACTTCAACTGGAATTAGACCAAGCGATGTGTTCTTATTTATTGAGTGTTCATTTTGGCCTATGCTACCTATACTACTGTCCAAAAACGTTATATATGTGGACGAGGTACTAAACAAATATAGCTTTGTACTGGAGGATCACGTGGTACAAACAGTACTTACAAATTAAGCATACATCGCTTATAAGTTTTCAAACTGAATCACATAATATATGTACATACATTCGTTTATTTATATTATATAATTAAATAAAAAGAGGAAGGCAGGTCCGAAAGAAATGTTATCGATAGAAATGTACATACAACAGTGAGATCTTTTCGTTACGATTTTTAGACAATGATACAGAATTAGACTTAAATCAACTGGCTATATTTAAATACTCGTAACACTATAAGACAATAAACATTAGTCTATTGCACTAGGTTGTATAACAATATCTGTTACAAATTTACAGAAACGAATTTTAGTGCAAACACCATTTTAACTATTCTATCGAGGCAGAGTTAAGTTAAATATGTTTTGAAATGATGCAGATATTTCTCTTAGTTATATAAAACGCGTAAACTTGTTCTCCACAATGCCTTTTATAAAAATCCGTAATCGTTTACTTCAAAATAATAAAAAATAACAAGATTTTGTATATAATATCTAATAATGTTACCTAATCTACCCACTATACACAACGAATTCACAACACTCTTTATATGTAATTACCATGTATCAAGGATAAACAAGGACGTTGCCGTTTTCTTTACTCGGTCGTCGAATTTTGGCATTCGCGAATTTCTCCTCGAACAGATACGAGCACGAGTCATATTGTCAAGTTTATATTTCGGTTACCTCCCTTGGACGGCGCGACGTATTCCTTTTTAATACCAATTACGTCATCCCATATAAACGGTTTGTTCTTTTATCATTTCTCGAGGTTGTATCCTCTGTTATAAAACTACCAATGAGTAAATCGTGCCTTATAGGTTTGTTATCAAAACCGATAAGAGATATTCCCTTGCAATGTTGTTGTTGTTGTTATTGTTGTTTTTGTTGTTATTTCTTTTGTTTGTTTATGTGCGTGTGTGTTTTACACAATGTAAAAGCTACTGAAAACATGTACGCAAATATGCGTATAATGAGGGTTTCTGGCTAGACGAACCAATTTGAAAGCCAATCAATTGAACAGCTTCCGTAATCAGCATAATGCGCCTAGTACTGGCTCTCCGATGTGATATTAAAGACAATAAGACATACTGTATGCGGTTACTGTATGTAAAAAATGAACCCGGTGAACGTTTCATTTCTGGCATCGAACTTATTTTAGGCTGATATTAATGGAAAACATTGATGCTTTATGATACAATTTGATTTAAAATGTGTCAACCTATGATGTAAAACAAAGATGAACGGTGTTACTAAAGCATGCATGCAGCCTATAAATTGCGTAAACTTGGGTGTGTAAACAAGCATGCAAGAAGCTTATTTTTTCTGCTAATTTCATTATAACACATTTTAAGAAAGAGAACTTTAAAGACTTACACATTGCGTTTGTTGTCCAACACAATGCACCAGGTAACAATATTTCAGTAAAAGTTTGTTTTTTTCTTTCTTAAATTTATTTGATATCATTAAAACGTTGGAAAGAAATCACGTGAACACCTTAAAATCGAATGATACTAACTTAAATATCCAGATGCATGAAGAAAGAATTATAGTGAGACTTCCTCCACTTATTATTATCTACAAAGAGCTGAAAGAGAATTTATCCATTGAAATAACGACTCCTTAAATTTCCAGAAAAGGCTATATGTACACACCGTATTTTCACTCGTAATTACGCTGCAATATCGGAGGCGATTGCCTAACCTCAGTCTTTAAAACCACAATATTGCTCTGTGTTCTGCCTTTCTAACATAACTATTGATATTTCGATAAACCTTATAAACACCAAAACACACGTGAAAGCAATGTAGTTTCAGAAGCGTTTAAATATATAAGATCAAACCTTACGATTAGGTGGGCATGTTGATGCTGGGCCACATAAATATTTACTGATGGTAAATGCGTTTTACATTGCATTGTAGATAAAAGCGATTAACACTCAGATATTACCTAAATTTACATTATGGAAAAGTCGAATGCCTTGATTAAAATTCGCATTTGATATCTGGACCTTCACATTTGCGGTCACTTTAAAGTTACAAGGCAATAACTAATATGATGAAGATAAGTCAGCCTTTGAGAAATATTTTTCTGCCGTAGATGGTGGTAGTTGGTGCACATGCATCAGACGTTCAGTCTTAAATTGAGTCATGTATATATATATATATATATGTGTGTGTGTGTGTGTGTGTATGTATGTATGTATGTATGTATGTATGTATGTATGTATGTATGTATGTATGTATGTATGTATGTATGTATGTATAAATTAGCCAACACCATTGAGTAAAAGCGTGCTCTAATTATGACTATTCATATTATCGTCTTTATCTTTAACTTGACTGTATACGTTGTGGTCAGCTGATATCATATCATAATTAGACATAAACATAATACTAGTTTACGAGATCGTGCCGAAATGTGCAGATTGTTCGTGGCTAAACTATGCCTAAATATGATTTTTCAACACGTCAATTTACTTTAAAAGGCTTTAAGGTTTCCAGGTGTAAACAGAAAAAGTTAGACGAGACTTACCTTTCTTGCTATTTCAAATTATAATCGCGGTGTATACTAAAAATAAGCAAACATTTTTGTCCCCATACAATTATTAAATCAAATGCCGGATACGATAGGGATCCATGTCCACGTGTGTATTTTCATTAGATGATAGACACTTGTTTTATTGGTGCGGGGTGTTCGTCATTGCTATAATTGGATTCATCTTGTATAAACTTAGCATATTGCAAGTTCTTAATTGACTGATCATTCGGATAGCCAGTAGTTATAGTATGTTTGTCTTTCTTTATTACCAATCAACTAATATATATATATATATATATATATATATATATATATATATATATATATATATATATATATATATATAGGGATTGGGATTGGGATTAGCCGGCATTTTTGCCGATACTGCGCAGCGACATTTCTATCATTACAGCACAGGGGCACTTATGAGGTGCCCAGGGACTGAATATATATCAACTATATATAATATATATATTAGTTGATTGGTAATAATATATAGACCTGGCACCTTGCCAGTTTTCCAAAACATCGTGTATCGTGCGTATTTCTATCGTGAATGTATCCTTAGGTAATTTAGCGTATCGTGTAACGTACTAAGCCTATCGTAAAGTAACGTAACGAGCCACATCATAAAAGGTACTGTAACGGACCGTAACGCTTATGACTAGACCGTTGTAGCGTAACGGAACGTATAGTATGGTAACGTCACACAAGGAGAATTGTACTGTGCCGTCACATAATTCTTTGATACGTATATATATATTTATATATTGTAACATTTTTCACGTAACATTATAATGCTGACACAATAGTTCACCGTAAAATCTAAGTGCCATAATAAATGCTATACAAATACACACACACAAAGTTTATGGTTGTAACCAGAAACTAAACTATATACTATATTTCCGGTACATGGATGCTATCGGTCAGCGTATTTTTACACGCAAATTAACATGGCACACTTATGAATTTTTCGTACTATTACTTGAATGACAAGATGCATACATTGTATATGGATGTACGGTTAGGATAATATTCTTAAAAATTAGGAAAGTGATTCTGGTTATTTACCCACGCGTTTATGGAAAAAAAGGAGCAGTAAGAGATAATTGGAATAAACATACAGCCGGAAAAAAACTAGCTATAACACAATCTAACTCTATGTCAGGTTATGGAAAAGAGGTTTTTCTCAAATATGGGATTCGTTTGATACGGCTTATATACTACGTATGTGCATTGTTTATAGATAACTGGAAAGGGTGGAATCGTCTCTAATATTCAAACAAGTTAATTAATTTTAAAGCTAGCTGACCCATGTTGTCACTGGGCACAATCAACACTGTAGTCTGTTAGTCCAATATTATAACGCTTAAATTTTATACACATGTATGTGAATCTTATTAAACTTAAAAGCAATTTAGTGCTCTACAGAAATTCAGTAACAAATTACGTTCACAAGTGTAGAAAACAAAGTAATATTAAGCTACTATTCTTCTGCCAGTGATTTGATTAAACGTTTAAAGTGTGAATGTGTTTGTCAAAACAATGTGCTTGTATCATACATAGCAGTAAACATCTGACATCATGCCCTCGCAACTTGCGTATATTTTCCAGACCTGCCAATCACATGCATGTGTGTTAAATCCAATTAATTGGCGACACTTTTATGACACCACTAATCTTAAAGGAAGTTGGATTTTTAGCCAGTCGGTATGTTGATTGGTTTGATCCCTACATAAAGCCTGTTGACAAGAGGTGTTAATTGTTCTGTTTTTAAATCGATTTTCTCTAATAACGAAATGGTCTTTAGTACGTCTTTTTAAGATAACGAAGCCATTAACAAACTCTCCTAAAATCGTATAAATCAATCACTAGCGCTCATCAGCATGTACCTTGACGGCAGTATAAATAAAGAAAATAAAACCTCTGAGGCAACTGTGGAAAATGATATAATATTTAATAATTGCAAAATCAAGCAAGTTAACTGCACATGAGAAATGTACGCTATGTTCAATGCTTTATGATGGGTAAGTATAAATAAATTCGACACAAACAATATTCTAAAAGAATAGTCTTTAAATGCCTTGTAATCTTTACAGTCAATCAATACAGATGATGCAAGAACTACACAGCTTAAATACAACCATCAAAAGATAGCTCAATACAATTATAATACTAGTGTGGATACCAAGCCATTCAGAAAGAGCTATACATTTATCAGAGCACATTACAAAAAGAAGGCAGTAAATAATTTTACTGAGTACAAATTAACGCATAAATTTAGAGATGGTGGTAGGACGCTAAGGTCAAAATTTACTGTCACAATAAAGTAAGTTATGGACAGTTTTTTTACTCCCAATTAAGACTAGAAGCAAGCTACCTTGGTAAGAATGTTCACCCCTAGAAACTGTCTCTACTGGGATTTAGAGACATTTTTAACCCATAGCCGCTTTGGTTAAGGCAGCACATAATAGCACACAATAGCAAGAGTTAAACTACAAAGAGTTATTTTATTCACACACAACTCGTTTCGGTACATACAATGTCTTTGCTTTTTTGTACCAACGGCACACGCAGTTTTAATAAAAATAAAACACTTGAAAACCTAGATGATATTAAATACATTAAACACATTTAATAATCTACTAAAATAAATATTTTATACTAAAAACTATACTAATTGAAATACCAACCTAAGCTTAACTTCTTACACGTTTCCCGTACTTTTTGTCACTTTAAACATCCGCTTAACTAGAACGACTTTAAAATATTTCTATGGCGCGTCCGAACTGGCTGATTTCAAATTAGGCGGGAAATACAATTGCCAACTACTTTTAAACGATACTACCGCCTAAATCTTAGCTTAAATATAGGTAAAGGTAAAACTATGGAAAAAATATCCATGGAGTCTATGCTTCGTCTGAAGAAGCAAATGAAAACACTAAAATCATAACTTTCGGCGCCGTGCAAATTTCCTACAAAACATCATCAGGGCATGATACGAACAGTTCGGAACCTTAAAAATAGCATTAATGACATGGCTGATGAACAGAACTCCTTTAAAGATCAATAAAACAGCAACAACTTTAAGTCTCTCGGTAGTTTGGAACTAGTTTAATGAGGGTCAGCACATCCTTTTGGGTTTTATCGTGACCCCGCCATGTTGCCCATGAATGGCTTAAAAGTTATTTGCCTGAAGTATGGTCTAAATTGTTCCCTTAGTGGTTACCTAGTTAATAAACCCTTTGAAAGGTGGCATCCGA